>JAIGNY010002010.1:210000-345000 GCA_020152595.1 Chiridota heheva
TGCTTTGCCAAAAGACAACCAGGGAATTAATTAGGAACTCCCTGCTGTAACAAGCTATGAAAAACTGACATATCCTGGACTTTAAAATTGAGAGCTAATTTATGCAACTTTTATACACAATAGGACAACATATTATCATATTTTTCTCTAATGCTGTGCTGTATTATACAGTACCACTATACTGGGATTTTTCTCGACTTTTCAGTCTCCATGTAAGTGCCTCCCAAGCAAAAGGACAACCTGTTATTGTCATCAATTTAGCATTATCAAAGTTGCATACAATTTGTGGTACAGTAACAACATGGAATGCAAGAGCTGAGACAATAGAACACTTAATTCCTACCCCTACCCCCAAAAACAATCCCTAGGTGCCCCTCTCTTTTTGCATCTCCAATTTTTCAACGGATGACTGCAAGCAAAAAGCTGGTGAACCTTAATCTACCAGATGCCGAAAACATGCTGTTAAAACTTTGTGTCACATCATTTTGCAATAAAAGCTTTAATCAACTTTATAAAGAAATACATTAAAATCCTTATATCCTTGTTGGGGAAATTATGTCATCATGCACAATATTTTGATACAGGATTGAACAAAATGGCAGCGTTCATGATCGACTTCAAACATGAGTAACTTTAGCTAGGAATAAGATTTTGACTGGCTAATTTTGGTAGTTGGTCTAGATTTGTATCTTTTGATAGCCTACTTATCATATGAAATAAGGATTGTATCAGACTTTGTCCCCATTTAAATATACAAGACTATTGCACAACAAGTCAAATCAAATAAATGCACAACACAAAAAGTACTCTTGAGTATTGACCTATAAAAATAGGGGCGTCTTAAATGATATGAGACTATTGCACAACAAGTAAAACCAAACAAGAATGCACAACACAAAAAGTACGGTAGTCTGGCAAGTAAGACTGAGTATTTAAAAAGGAGAGCAAAGGAACAAGTACCAAACAGAACATATGAGAAAATAATGACTACGAAAACAAAATGGACAATTCTCACGACTTCATAAGCAAATTTTATCAGGAAATTTTGATAAGTCGGAAAATTGGGGGGAATCTTCCATATACAGCAATAATTTCCTTGGCAACTTGCTTGTAAAACTTTCAACCTATGAAACATTTTTGTGTAAATTAATTAAGGTTGTGATACTGAGGCAATAAAATAACATGAACTAGATAACTAACACACAAAATATAATATTTCAAATTTTTCATCTGAAGGACCAAATTATTAACACCTATTCAACAATTAACAGTATGCCATCACGCGCAACTCGTAATTCATAGATCTTGGGTGACACCGTCAAGCCCTTTTAGTCAGAATTTTTCTGACGTTTTGTTTTAGTACACTTCAGTACTGGTGGGATTTTTAATTGTTGTGTTTGCTGGATTAGCCAGGAGAGTATAGACATAAACACAAAAAAACAAGAACATTAACCTAACTGTTGGTACCTGACAATATTGCATCAGATTTTCAGCATTCAACATTCTATTTATTTAATTAAGGGCCTGGGGTTGAAGAGATTGCAGCTTCCGCAAGTTAAAATTTCATTTATTGAGAGCCACCATTATCTCATAATGCATGCAGTGTGCCAAGATATGCCAGTGGAGGGTATAGTATTCCCAACATGGGAATAAAATTAGAAAAATATGCTACTAAATACACAAATTTATATCAATATCATGACCATTTGTTTTTTTTAAATCCCTGACTGGAGGTAAACTGGTTTTGAGAAAATGGGGCATAGTTTTGATTAAATATAGCCTCATCTGAAGAGAATTTTGCTGGTACCAATAAATTACAACACAATATGCAGCGGCGTAGGAACTGAGGGCAACAATTTTATTGGGAGGCCAAGTACCATTTTGGCCCCACAATATATAATGAACTTGAGGTTTAAAGAATTGATTTTGAAGAATCAGATTCCATGCAAGGCTTCTTTTCTTCCAGAAATGAGTTTTCATGAAATCTACTCTTCAATTATTGAAAACATGTCTTCATTTTCATGAAATTTTCCTCAATTTTCGAAAAGTTAATGTAAAGTTTTGTAAAATTTCCTTCAACTTTCATAAAATTTCCTTATTTTCATAAAATTTTCCTGCAAATTACCTTCATTTTTGACAAATATTGCCAAATTTCTAATAAATTAATGACCTACCCCCCCCCCCCCCTCCACTCATATATTTGCTTAGGTTTGTTGGGACAAATAATAAAAATGCCAAATATTTTCCTTCACTGCTGATATGCAGGATTTTTGAAATTTGTCAGGAATTTTGACACCACCCCCTCCCCAACAACCACAGTACCCTAGTCTAGCTACGCACTAGCACGAATCTTCATTCCCAAATCATGTAGTCATCTAACCCTCCGGATTAGGGCATGAAAGCATGCACATTGAAATTTGTGTCACACACATTAAAGAAAAAGTCATTGGCCTACAACATGTGTCCACAAAATTTTGCAACCAGAATTGGATGCAAAATTATTATCGATATCAAAAAATTGATAAAGTAGTATTCGAATAAAATATCAAAAGTCCTTCATAAAATCATGAAATTTTCCCTATAAAAAACAGAAAATGAGCCATAAATGATGTGTGTCATTAAAAAAAAAAATGAAACCCAATAACGCATCGAAATGCAAGCGTACGAAGTGATGGCCCGCGTCCTTCTTTGGGCATTTGCTCGTGACTTTACTCTAGAATGCATGCATTTAAGCATATAAGCTCACGCGATACTGCATGGATTTTGCTTGAGCATGTTCAAAATACGCACTGGATAGGTTATTACAGTACCTAACTACCATTCTATTTCTGAAGCCATGAACAACTAAATAGCAAAGAAAAAAGGATATTAAACATCAAGCTTCCTGAGATAATATTGAAATGAAGTAGTATACTTACATAGTACTATCATCAAAACTTGGAAAGTGGACATCTTCTTTAGATGGCTCATATTTTATCATCCATTTTAATGTATGGTTTGTTACTTTTGCTGTATTTGTCTTTTTGTCAATCTTTTCCTGATGTTTGATTTTATATTTGCTATTATACATTTTATTTCAACAAGGCCACACCTTAACCATGCAGCTCTCAGCTGAATGAGCTTTCCTGTATATAGATGAGTGATATAAATTCAAAAAAAACAGACATGATCTATTCACCACATCATAAGATCATATTCTCAGACTATATGCATGATCATCCAAATGTGATCTTTCTTACTGCTTAATGTACTGTACTGTACCTGTTATGCAGGCAAGTGTAGATGTGTACATAGTTTTGTGAATTAAATTATAGTGTATTAAATGTGTAATGCATATGAACATTTAATTCTATGCATACTCTTCTTTTGCCAACACTAGTAATTCACTTAATAGGTGAACTTTGTGCATGCTGGAAGATCAATTTCCATCAAAAGTGTTACACACTTCCAGGAACATTATTATGTATATAAGCCACATATTGACAATTATCATGCTTATATGTACCAGTAAACACAATGTAAATATGGTACTTCATTATTGGTCCTTCATTTAACTTATAAAAGAATTAATTTAAGTAATAAACGTTGTTGTTTTTGCATTGTACCCACTCATATTTTGACTACATTTAGGCCTATCTCATTAACATAAATTTATGTACCTATTACTGTAGGCTTATTAGCCACTGTATATTTTTTTAACTCAAAATATTAGGATTGTCTACTGACCTTTGTAAGTTGTAAGAGTACATGTAGTTAGAGCCTGTCATATCTGACAAGCAGTACTGAAATGCTCAGATAACTTCCACATTGGGATGCAATGAAATGTCATGTTCTGTTTAGTTAAGGCCAAGTCAGTTAAAATATGCCTATGATATACAAATATTGGCAATGGGTGTGGCAAAGGTCATTCTTATTAGGAATAAGACCAGTAGTTTTGCCAACTACATTGGAAACAACTTTGCCAATTTCCTGCCAGGATTGAAAATTGTGATCACATTTTATCCATAAAACTAAAAACTAAATAGTGATTGCTTATATATCATATGTAATGAATTTTTTTTTTAGTATTATTTGGAGTGAACATAAAGAGGGAAGGCAGACCTGTGAAACTCTCAAATTTGCCATGGAAATGTTGCGGACATCCATTTACTTCATTAGGAAAAGTGTTTGCACCCGCCACACTTTGTAAAAGTTATTCAATATTCAAAGATAGACATGTATGCAAGGCCTGAAGTTAGTTTGGATTTATTGTACAGTAATTTGTAGCACGAATGTTCATGCACAAATCCCATAGTGACCAAAACCTTTTATTATGTACTGTATGAAGGCATATATTTTTCTAACTTCATGCAAGGCCTAAATACCTCTGTCCTATCTATCTTCTATTCTAATTTCTTGCCTAGTATTAGTATTACATTTGTGTTTATAATAGGCATTGAATCTTAAGCCATGCACAACTTGAATGCTGTGTAGGTCTAACGTTAGGCCTGTTAATTTAATGTTATTAACTTAGGCCTTTGAAAAAGAATTTAGTCAAAATCTATGACCAAAATCTATATTGTATTTATTTGAATTCAAAAACAGCTTTTCTCTTTTTCCAGCAAAAATGAAGCACACTAGTACAGTAAGCCTAATTAAGACAAGTAACTTCTAAATAACATAAGAAGAAATTTGGCATTATCAAATATCTAATGTTAAGCTAAAGTTTGCTGACTCATTTAAAATAGACCTAATCTGTCCATAAATTTTGTAAGAATTGATGAAAAATTTATGATTATGATGCCAAATTAAGCTTCCAGAATAAAATAACAGTTCTTTTAAGTAAAATATGTACGGTTTTTGATCGGTCAAAAAGTTTTTAGAGGCAAAATTTGCATTGGATCAATCACAGAGAATCTAGTTTATTTGTTTTCTACTGACGTGCTGCATTGTTGTATGATTTGGTTGTTTGTGCTGCACTTTGCCTACCAAAATTTGGTTTGTTTACAAAATTGCCATCAATGATGTCATTTACATTTAGTGGATTACAGGTCTATACAAGGCTTGTTTACTACAGAAGTCACGTGCACTGAGAGGAGCACTTTGATTGGGTAATAACGGTATAAAAGCAGCGAACACTTTTATCTTGGGTTGATTCTTTTCTTAGACATTAAAGGAAGCAGACCACTGTACAAGTGGTGAGATTATATTTCTTGTATTATCCTGGGGCTGGGGAGGGGAAAGAGTTGGGAATGACAGAGAGTATGGGGATACTTCATTAATGTTTAACCATGCAGAACTAACGTATACTCAGCATATATGGAGTGGTGACGGAATGGTGATAGTGATGGATGAACAGTAAAAGTGACGGGTGATGATAGTGACGGATGGGAGATAGTGATAGGAGGTAGTGACGGATGGGCAGTTAGAGTGACGGGCGATGATAGTGATGGATGGGAGATGGTTATAGGAGGTAGTGACGGATGGGCAGTAAGAGTGACGGATGGGAGTAGTGACGGATGAACAGTGATAGTGACGGATGGTGATAGTGACGGATAAGCAGTAAGAGAGACGGAATGCAGTATGGGGCAAAATATGCAGTGGTAATTGGGCTGGTTTTAAACGGCCCTGGCATGCAGGATACATGAACTGTGGTAGTGCAGCCGTCAGGAGTGAGTTTTGGTCATCGCTAGCTTACTTGTCAATATACAAACAGCTGAAAGATATTGATGGCGCTATAAACTAATAATAATAAAACCAAAGGAGATTCATTACATGATTGCAGGAACTCAAAGACATTTATCAGTGTGTATTATTTCCACTCCTCTTTCTTTAAACTAGAACCTCATCAATTCCCGTCCTTCGGCATTGCTTTAAAACCACTCGGCGTTACAGTATTATCTTAACTTTTTTCCTCAAATAAATCTTAAAACATATTACCCCTGCTAAAATGTAATAGCCCCGATAGCAGTGCTTTGAACTTTGACTACGCTTTGGAGTGCTCGTCAGTGTTTTACGCAAAGAAAATGGCTAACGTTAGTCCAGTTAATGCTTCAATAAAAGTAACTAAAATCACCGTGAAAAGTTTTTGAAGACATGGATAGGCTTCAAACATTATGAATAAGCATTGTCAACAAAAAAGAAGGTAAAATGATTTCGTTTTCATGAAGATCTTAAAACTGAGATTTCCCTATGCTTTATTCAAACAGCACAGCTTTTGTTAGACCTACCCTCCGATGGCCAGCCGTCACTAACGGCAGCCATACAAACACGGCTGGCATTAGTCCAACGTACTAGCCCACGGGGAGTATAGTAAATGAACCCAATTTCGTGCTATCCCCAATTTCATGCATCCCATTACTTAACAAACCTAATTACCAAAAATATGTCTCAAATTTTATAGATTCAAATATTTTTCTTTCCATTTTGTGTTTTAGTAGTGTTTTCAAAATTTGAGCTACTTTTGTCGGTGATGGACTGCCCTTACTTTTTACTGGTACACCCGGTGTGTTTTTACATAGGTTTATCATTAACGCACGAAATAGGGTTCACTTGCGGCATCAACAGGGTGAGCAAAATTTTCTTTATTTCCAGGATAATACTAAAATGTAAATAGTCAATTTAAAGAATTTATCACTGGTGTAGAAAAGAGGAATTTCTCTTTTCTGTGTGAACTTGGGAAATAATACTTTTGTCACATTTTCTTAAACCAAACAGAATAAGTCCTTAAGTGCACAAAATTGGGCATCACCATCCTACATGTGCTACAGTACTAGGCAGCTACAATCTTGGACAAAACTGTTGGGGCAATTCAGCATTTTGAGAACGAAATATGTTATAGTGTATGTTTCTTTAATATCTTTTCTGAGAATTGTAACTCCCTAACCCCTTTTTCAATGTTAAATTTACTTCTTTCTTAATGCATTTCCAGAAAAAACAGTAACAATGGCCAACATTGAATGGGAAGTGAAAGGGGGACATTCAATATAGGGCTCACCCGACACAAAAATCCTTAGGGGCACTATTGTTACGGTCAATAAAAGAAAACATAATTGTTCGTGATTTCGACCAAAAATTGCACATACATCAACTGAAAACTCCCAGAAATGTAATTCATTATCTCATTTGTCATTGTATTTCAGCAAAAAAATAAAATTCCACACCACGATATAACTGAAAACGAGGTATTTTTTTTGGAAAAAATTAGGCCTTAACATTATGCTATGAAAGTACATGTACCTAGGCCTATTGCACAAAAATGTCATTTTTTGACAATGTCAATGTCATTTTTCCACAAAAATACCTCATTTTCAGCCATTCCTGGGATGAGGGATTTTTTTTATTTTGCTTAAATATCAGGACAAATTGGACAATAATTATATTTCTGGGAGCCTATGTGTAATTTGTCGAAATCACAAAAAATGACCGTAATGACCGTAACAATAGTGCCCCTATGGATTTTAATTTCATGTGGTTTGGGGAGTGGGACACTGGCCGCGTCAATAAAAATAAAAATAAATAAAAAATGTCCTTAAATTTCTAAAATATTAATTACAAGTGAAAGAATAGGGAAGAATTTAAGAAGCAATGACAATACAATAGAGAGAATTTACTGTATTCGTCTAAATGTGGAATAATTTACAATAGAAAGGTAGGTTCATGAAAAGCATTACATAATTTCACTAAGTGTCTCAACCACTTTTGTCCAAGATTGTAGTTGTACTAACAGTTAGTGTAGGCAACAGCCACAATTGGTAAAATCCTAGTATGCGTCCACAATACCCAAATAGAGCAGATCTCCAAATCTACCAATTTGAGTATGTGCCCATGTCCATTGAAAAAGTGGCGCCACACACTAATTAATAGTCAATGGGATTTAAGACATCCAATTAAAGTTTCCAGATTTTGTTGGGAGCCTTTTATTTTCGATATCAAAATCAACCCCCTTCTCACTGAAAAACTAAACACACTTATGCACTTGTGAGTTGTACGACTCACCCCTACAACCCCTAGGCAATTTCAGTCAAATGTGAGTCATTGACATATGAAATAGTGACTCGCATGTGCATCATTGTACCAAATTGTCAGTCACCAGAGTGACTCTGGGGTGGGTCAATTTACTTCAGACCCATTGACTTTGTACAGAGGTGATTTATTTAGGGTAAATCATTTCACAAAAAAAATGTCAGTCACCTTCATATTAGTTTGAGAGACAAAACTTTCTTTACATAGTGTAGGGAAAATGTGATGCATTTATGTAGCTATTTTCATTCCAGCATGCCTTTTTCGTACAAGCTTTGAAAAGCACAGTATACATTTAAGTGAATGATTGATTTCGTAAAACTTGGTATACGAGTCTAAAATTGTATACTACTCAATTTTATTTTGGATTATTCTTCTGGATGAAATTTTTAAACTAATGCCCTTTATGTTTTAACTCAATTTAAGGTGTATTTGTTCGAGACTAGTATGCGCATTGCGGGAAGATACAATGCGTATGTAGAAAGTTCTACTCAAAAATTACTTGGATTGATCAGATAACGAAATACATGAAAATGTTTTATTTTGGCTTATTTAATAAATAATTTCTAACGAAACAATTTGATCAGAGATTAGTGCGCAAAATAGTACTGACCAATAAATTATACAATTTGGACTACTTTTCTTTCCGTAAAAATCGTCAGACGAGCTTTCCAAAGTACGGTCAAAGTTCAAAACGCTGCCATATAACATTTTAACGCGAATAGGCCTAATATGTTTTGGATTATTTTAAGAAAAAAATTAAGATAATAAGTTATAAAGTAGATGTTTTATTTAATTGTTTGCAGTTTTTTTTTTTAAATTTCACCAAAACTATTTAGCCTAGGCCTAATAAAATTGTAGGCTAGGCTAGGCCTATGAAGGAAAAAAAATGTCAGCGAAAAATCAACTTGCAGTTTAGTGAAAAATTCTAAAACTTATTTGCGGACGTTGAATAATTAATCACAAAGGTGTGGTGACTAAGAAAATGGAGACCAAAATGTGAAACTCGGAGAACTTTATCCCATCTTGGTGCTAAATAGGTAAAGATTTTGGAAAAGTTTTTTGGAAAGGAGTATTTTTAAACTAATTGATACAAATATCCAAAAAGTAAGTTATTTTTCAATTATCAATTTTCTATGTGTAAATCTTAAAAAACATAGGAATTGCAACAACCCTCCTACGGCAATCCCAATGTCAACCCGTACTGAGGCCAGTGAGGGATGTTCGTAGGCTATATATAATAACTACAAAAAGGCTAAGTTTCGCGAAACCAGTACTAACACATGTGATTTTCAACAGCACTTTCAGATTCTTATCTATTTTGTCATTTTCAGCAGAAAAAATCAACGGTATGAATCAAAAAGTCCACACGTGGTTCAAAACTTACCATTAACCGTAAAAGGCAAAAAGTCAAATAATGATGGTTACGATACTGATCCGGATCAGAGAGGAATTTCCAGTAAAATCCACGTTACGGCCGTCAGATTTGCATTTGATCGAATGTGCATTTACCGCGCATACGTACGTACAGCACATTGCTAGTATAAGTTATAACCAAAGAGCGTGACGCCATTCGCCTAAACTGAGAATTTTGAAGAACGTATAGGCGAATGACGTCACGTTTTCCGGTAAATTAAAAGTAACCACAGATCCCAGTATTGTAAATAGAAAAACACGAAGGAAACCAATACGCATAGCTTGTTACTTATGCGCAAGAAATAGAAGTGCCACGGTCAAAATTCGTGACGGGCATTTCATTCTCTCAATTTCAAGTAGAATGCTAAAAATAAAGTATACAATTAAAAGATAATATTTTACCTTGAAATACTTTAATTTGGAAGTACATCTAAATCCTCTTTTAAGTTTTAGTTTGAAAATAACATCTTTGTTTTCGTTTTCTTTTATTAATTGAAAATGAAGATGAAAATTTGGACTAGCTACTTGCATCCAGACTCCAGTGGCGTAGCCAGCCTCAGAATAGTGTGTGTGTGTAGGAGGGAAGGGGTGGTGGTGGGGTAGTGGGTCCAAGTGACTGGTGAGCATTAGCTCCTCGTCCCTCTCCCCCTCCCTTGACACATACTAGCTCCTTGTAAAATTGTAAAACACCATTATTGGTTGATTGAAAAATATTTTATTGAAGTCAATCAATATTCAGGTGGGTTGCGGTGTCGGGTACATGTCAGCTGTGGCGGTCAAGATTCAAAAGCTACCTTCAGAATCACGGATATTTTCCATAATCTTATCTTTCTTATTTGAATATCATTCTTGCTTTCGGCTTATGTTAGCTAGTATATCAGTGATTTAAACGTGTATTTGTGATAGAAATTTGTAATGGAAAAACGAAATCCGAGCGTTTTTAGTTTTTGCAACATTTTTTCGTAAGAAAAATTCAAGTAGCAGACAACTGATTCATTTAAATTTTCAATTATTTTCTAGTTTATTATCATCCCGTCGAGTTTTATGATAACGGTATATTGCATAGTTTTAAATAGTAAAATATAAAGCAGCTCTGGTGCTAGAGCCCAAAACCCCAAAATTTATGAGAATTTCTAGCAGCATGATGGGCCATGGCAGTGAAGTGAATTTGGACTATAAAGATAGGTTGGCGGGTACTATTCCCGGTAACGTACATGTATTCCTTACACTTTTAAAAGACTATTCCCATGGGTTTTTGTTAACGAAAGTACTTTTAGAGCCAAGTTGGTACAAAATTCAGGTTTGTATTATATTCCGTTCAGGAGATATAGATTTTTAAAGATTTCCCAATTACATTTTTTGGTATAGTATGATGAATTCGTGTTTGATGATGTCATAGAGGCAATTCCATGGCAAATGTTTATGTATTTCTTTTAACGTTAATTGGTTGTTTCGCATGATTAGAAACCACTTTTTAAAAGTTATTGAAGTAGGGTATATTTGGCAATGTATATAAATATCCAACTTTATCATTTTATTTTTCTAGCAGGTTTTACTAATAAATATAAAAAAGATGATTTTAATGAAATACATCAACTTTGTGGGTGAATGTGTTGCTGTGATGTCATACTGAGCTTTTTCCTATTACTTTATTAGCATTTTTGTGAACCTTAAAATTTGAATATCTCCTGGTAAAAATAATATATCAACATGATTTTTGTACTAAAATGTTTCTAATTTTTTTTTTCTTATGAAAGGTTACGAAAAACATGGGAATATTTCTTTTAATAACTTTTACTTCAAATTGAACATTGAATGAAAACGTGAACTCATATAAAAAAAAAAAAATTGGGAAAACATTTAATATTCTTTCATCAATTGTTAAGTGACGTGGCTACCACGTCATTAATACCGTCCGCATACCCAAATAGAGCTATTGCGATTTGGGTATGCGCCCATGTCCATTGATAAATTTGCGCCACACACTAAACAAAGGTTAATGGGTTTTAAGACGTCTTAAAAAAAAGTTCTCAGATTTTGCTGGGAGCCTTTATTTTCGCTATCAAAATCAATTCCATTCTCACTGAAAAATCAAACACACTTACTTCAATTTGTTTCCAGTTGCAGTTGTAAAAGTTGGAGAGAAACAACAAAGGTAAATGGTCAAACTTTGAAGGAAAGAAGAAAAAACAAGACAACAATTTTCTCTTCGTTTTTTTTTTTCTTCAAAAATCGTGAAATGCTCTAAACAATACATGTAATGTGCGTGTACAAAAAAGGTGTATTACGCTCCTGAAATTGGCATGCGTATTATTTTCAATATCTTAAACAGATGGTGCGAACGTACGCATCCCGCGTTATACGCGTGGAATTGCAACGCTCAAACAGTGAAATCCAATTCCTGCGCTGTATATACGCCCGTAAAAAAAGTACTGAAATGTTCTCGCCTGATTGTATTGCTCTTTCTCTAACTTGTATACACTTGCTTAGGTGTAACCATGCTTAGCGTACAAACTTCAGTTCTACGCAGGAATTTAAGTGTTAAAGACCACGGAGCAAAAACTTCATCAAAATAACAATTTTTGGTACATTTTTAACATTAAGTTTTACTTAGTGATATTATAGTTTGATTCGGGATCGTCTCCTTAATACGGGGGACTAAATTTTTCATGTTTACAAGGTAAGGAGAGAAGTTGGTAGCCATCGGAAATACTAGTTTGTTGTTTCGGTGATGTTGCATAATGTTGCAACATCATTGTATTGTCATCTTCACGTCATTAATGTGATGGTTAAGTCAGTAACGCATAATTCCTCCATAACGTTTTATAAACTAAACGCGCAAGTGCTATTACTATAACAGTACGCACTTGCAATTTTCATAGTAACTTTCAATCTGTGTTAATATTGGGAGTGCGGACGTACGTGAGACAAATCACGTCAAAATAAAAACTGCAGACGTATGTCTTGCAGGCGACGACCCGTCATTGTAATTGTGCGTTCCCTCGTCGTCGTCTTGCAATCGTAGTATTCCAAGAGAATATAATCTGATAATAGGCCTAATTAACTTACTTGTGTTGATGAAATTTAAGTTCCGCTTGACAAGTGTATTGGCAATACATCCCCGATGTTCCCCCTCCACTTTTAATAGATTTTGAAAAAACTTTTTCCCTCTTTTAAAGGAATATTCCCGTATATTTTCATTGTCATGAAATAGAGGGCTCAGATTAAAAAACAATTTGGTGTAAAAAGATATGTTGAGATATCTATTTATTTGTTTTACGGTGACTTTGAATAAGCTTAGCAATATAAACGGTTTTTTTTTTCTTTTTCTTTTCTTCAAGTCCTCTGGACCCTGTGCGAACTGCGTTTACATCACTAACTTCTAAAATAATATTTTCTCCAAAACAAAATGTCATATTTTTTTTATTTTTTTTTGAGATGATTATTAATAATCACGATTTGGAGGTCATGACCCCTGCTGCGGACACCTTCTGAAGATTGATTAATTGTCTCCATAGATTCGCTAAAAAAAAAAAATTGTTATATTCTTTTAAAAAATTATTA
Organism: Chiridota heheva; assembly: GCA_020152595.1. Lineage (NCBI taxonomy): Eukaryota > Metazoa > Echinodermata > Holothuroidea > Apodida > Chiridotidae > Chiridota > Chiridota heheva. The sequence goes on from JAIGNY010002010.1 coordinate 222,982, forward strand.
AGTTCATTTCTTCATGGAAAAAATATTTCCTTTAAATTTGACAATTGGAAACACGAAATGCCTAACGGGTAACGGAGGAAAGTGGGGAGGAAGGGAGTGGGGGGGGGGGATGGAGAGACCTCGTCTTCTTCTTGTAGACTTAAAGACGAAATGGATGAACTTGTCAAGACCAGGTCTGATCAAACATTCGATAAGGTTCCGTTAGGCAGGCTCATGATGAAAAACAAGAGCGCTTTGTGTAAAAGGAAGGTGTGCCAGTTGAATAAATTTTAAGTCACAAAGACAGAAAGAGTTGTTGCTAATGGTGAAGTATATCTGAAGTATATAAGGTTACAAGTGGTCAAGTGGTGTTCCTCAGGGTTCTGTATTGGGTCCGCTTCTTTTCTTAATCGTCATTAATGATATTGATATTTCCCTTGGCCCCAGGATTTGTAAATTTGCTGATGACACTAAGCTGTACAGGATTGTTGATTATGCTAGGGATTATGTTGCAAACTGATCTGGATAAGTTAGTTTCTTGGTCCCAAACGTGGCAGATGTCATTCAATTTTGATGAATGCAAAGCTATTCATTTTGATCAGAACAATTTGGCTTTTGATTACTGCATGAATGGTTCAAATCTTGGTTGTGTTGATCAAAAAAGGGATCTTGGTGTTGTCATTACTAGTAATCCGAAGTCTTTTAAAGAGTGTGTTTTAGCAGATGCAGGGGCAAATAGGATGATTGGTTTGATTAGAAGACATTTTTATTTTCTTTATAGAGAGGTTGTTCTTAATTTGTATAAACAGTTAGTCAGGCCTTACCTTCAGTATGCTATTCAGGCTTGGAGTTCCTTTTATTAGAACGATAAGTTTGTTTTGGAGCGAAGAGCCACTAGACTTATTCCCGAAGTAAGGAATCTCTCTTATGAATCTAGGTTGCGAATTCTTGGTTTGACCACGCTTGAGTTGAGAAGAGTATGTACCGATATGATTCAGGTTTTAAAATTCATATCTGGTAGTGATGCTTTGACTTCCTGTTATGTCTTGCATGTTTCAGCTAATCCTCGTGTGACACGCGTGCACGGTAACAGTTTGAAGTTGACCAAAGAGTTCTCATGGATATTCGGCGTTTTAGCTTTTCGCAAAGAGTTGTTAATGAGAGGAATGGTTGCCTGAGTGGGTAGTTAGCTCCAATTCTGTTCACAATTTCAAAGTCAATATTGATAAGTTTTTTTACTTTCTCTGGGCGTCTTTTATTTCTTTTTTCGTGGTGGTGTTGGTGTTAGCCTTGGGCTTTTTATGGGATAAAAAATTGAAGAAAGTTGCCCGAAATGAAATAAAATTAAAGATAATTTGAAAATCGAAAGAAAATTTGAATTTGCTGAAAATCAAAAGAAAATTCCCGAAAATCGAAAAGAATTGCCAAAAATAAAAGAAATTGAAGAAACTTACCCAAAAATTGCCCAATAATAAAGATAATGAAATTTACCAGAAAATTGACAAAAATTGCCCCAAAATCGAATAGAATTGCCTAAATTTAAACAAATTGATGAAACTTTTCCTAAAACTGTAAAATCGGCAGAAACGTTCTCGAAAATTACCTGCAAATCGAAGAGAATTTCCCAAAAATGAAAGCAATTGAAGAAAATTACCCGAAACTCATAGAACATTGCCCGAAAATCGAAGAAACTTTGACAGTCCGGAGAATCCTGGACGTTTGGTGTAATAATAAATACACCAAATCTTGAAGCTTCGTATTCATTACACAATCGGAGGCCGCCATTTTAACTAATGATAACGTTAAGTCAATTGGGATTTTTCTGAGAAGGCGGGAGGGGGGGAGGAAAGATCTATATCAAATGAATATTCATTAGATTTGACCGCGGACTTTTCAATTTCCCCGTGGATTTCGCGATAAAATAACAAAAGACTTCCGTTGACTGGTCATTGACCTTTTGAACAGCCCTTTTGACCCATGATCCTGTATTGACTTAGCTTTCGCTGATACCGTGTACATGCATCATACATTACATTAAACAAATATTACCGTGTTCTTAGTCAAAATATCATTAATATAACGTTATCACAAGTTAAAATGGCGGCCTCCATGGATCTTAATGAATACAAAGCTCCAAGTTTTTTGGTGTATTTTCTTATTACACCAGAAGTCCAGGATTCTCCCGGACTGTTGGAGATTACGCCCAATCCTCGCTACAAATTTTAAGTTTTTCACCGACAAGAACCTCTATTTCGGCGGTTATGACTTTTAGACTGCTAGAAACAATAAAGAAACCCACCACAGATAGTTCAGTGATTTTGCGCATCAGTAATTACACTCCTAATTATCTATATGCACACAATGGAACTTAATGTGAAGAGCCAGGTATTGTGGATGTGGTTACTGCAGGGCCAAGTCATGCGTGTAATATGGGGCTGAGGATTCATTTGAACTTTTAGAAGAATGTTTTCATCAGTGAGTTATAAACACTCTGATGAGTTTGGATGCATTGGACTGAAAATTTATAGCCAGAGTTATTCATCATGGATATCTTCAATATCAATATAAATTCAATATCTTATGACACAATTAAGCATTCTAACCTCAAAATGTTATTATTTTCCAAACAGATCCTTAACAATATATTGGATGAAAACAATGTATGTATTTGTCAAATTGTGGTGGGGCGGCGGAGGCGGGGGGGCTGAAATGAAATAAATTGATGAAACTTTCTCTAAAACTGTAAAATCGGCAGAAAAGTTCCTGCAAATCTAAGAAACTTTCCTGAAAATCGAAGAGAATTGCCCAATAATGAAATAAATTAAAGAAAATTATCCGACAATAATAGAACATTGCCCGAAAATTGAAGAAACTTCCATATCTTCAATATCAATTCAATATCTTATGACACAATTAAGCCTCCCCTCCCCATCCCCGCCTACCTTTACATCCAAAGTTGTATGTTTATGACTCTACACGCATACATGCATGCTTAGTGTGTGGATGTCACCATTAAATTTAGGGCCATTTTCATGACTTGACTTAGGACCCACCTCTTTTTGAAAATCCTGGATCCGCCCTTGTGAACTCAGTTGTTCCAAGAATTCACTGAGCCCAGTGCTTTTATTGCTAAATGCGCACTGTGATCGGTCATATTGTCCAGTTAATCGTGATTTTTTTTGTGAAACGTAGGTCTGCTCAGAAAGGTTTTGCACGTTGCGTTATCCGTTGCCCGTATGGATTGCATCGCTGTTCAAAATGAATTAGATTACTTGCATTCAGGGCGTATTCAGATGGGGGGGCGGCTAGGGACCATGGCCCCTGAGATTTTTCGATGATAGTTTTTTTACATGAAATAATTTTAGTCATGGTTTATGTAAATTTTCTTCAATTTTGGGAAATTTCATTTAATGTTTGGAGATCTCTTTCAATTGTTCATTTTTTCAATCTTTGGGAAATTTCCTTCATTTTCGTGCAATTTTCGGAAAATCTTCCATTTTGGGGCAATTTTTCAAAATAAATTTTCTACAATTTTCGGAAATTACCTTTATTTTGGGACAATTTTTGTTCAATTTATAGAAAATTTTCTCTAATTATCGGGAAATTATGCTCATGTTTGGGAATGTTTTAGCCAATTTTCAGCAACTTTCCGAAAATTTTTTTTTGATTTTTGGAACATTTTTCTCAAATTTTGGAAAATATTCTTCAATTTTGGGGAAATTATTTTCATTTCTGGGCAATTTTCTTGATTTTGGAAAAGTGTATTCCATTTTCGGAATTTTTTCCCCTTTTCGGCCAGTTTTGTTTTCTTCAATTTTCAGGAATTTTCCTCAAATTATCGGAAAATTTGCTCAATTTCGGAGAGTTTTCTTCAATTTTCGGGAACTTTTCTTAAACGTTTGAGAAATGTTGCCAAATTTGCCAAAATTCCCATGTCTTCGCCGCCCCGCTTCCTACGCCTCTGCCCCTCCTCTCAACCAACCTATCAATTATTGGCCCAACAGTGAAAAATCCTTTTTAAAAAAGCTCTGTCTGCCTGTCTCACTACACCCTTCCAAATGGGTTTAAGTGAGATCATTTTAGACCCACAAAAGGGTTAAAATGCACAAGCTTCCGGGGCTTCTCCCTCTGATCCCTACCGGGCCCTATACCTTACCACCCCACGCCAGAGATCTCGCGATTTACGCTCGGATAGTACTAACGCGCCATAAACTTTCAGCAAATGCAAATTCAGCCCCCCAATATCACATACCTTCCGACGGCACTGATATATACTCCATCTCAATAAATGAATAAAAAATGCTTCCAGTAATTGAGGAAGAGGCAATTCATTTTCAAAGAAATACACAAAAATTGTCTTGGTTTTGCCTGCATGACATCACACTGTACACTGTGAGGTCACTTTTCAACATAATCCCGCAATCTTTTGAAATGCAATAACCAGTGGAGCCGCCAGAATAAATTTATTAGGGGCATAGATAAAGTGGTATGTATAAGTTTGTACTGCCTATGGTGGTACTGCACACGCAAAGCGTGTGCCACAACGGCGTGGGGTCTAGGGGCTCGCTGAAGGGCCCATGATGGGGGCCAGGGGCGGAGCCCCGGAAGCCATACGTTTTTCCGTGGTTGAAATAGCAGGAAATTGCTAAATGATCATGTCAAATATACACCCAAATCATTTTGAATATGTTAATTCTTAGGATTGAAAGGGGGCACGTACCCCCATGCCGACGCCACTGGCAATAACTCCTAAATGGAAAAGGATATCAACTTGATTTTTACACTAAATTTTTCTTTAAGTCTTTTGTCATAATATAAAATGAAAATTTACGGGAATATTTCTTTAAAGGTTCGTATACTTGTTGATTAATACCAGTGCTATAGGGGAGCATGCATGGGGTATTTTGCCCCAGGAGATCGCTTTTCCCATTTGCCCGCAATTTGTTTTGTAAAGTGACAGATTTTGTTCGATTTAAAGTCGTTTGCCCCCTCCCCCTCTTCCCAAATGAGACAAAATTGCCTTTCTCTTTCCCTAATAACCAAAATCCTGGCGCCAACATGATTTCAGTGCCTTTCATATTTACATTAATACATGTAAACAAACCTTTCCAGAAACATGCTGTTGAGCTACAACATCCCATGTACTTTAATTCTGATATTTTATTCCTTGAAATGAGATTTACCATACAATCCAGTACTACATTTTATACAAAGATCCAAATATAGCAAATATACAGGTTTAAAGTAGAAAATCTACACATAGAAATCTCAATACACTGATCATGCTCCATGTCTTTGACGTAGGCCAAAATACAGCACTGAACACAAATATTAAGATTTCAAATAATGGCAATGCCTCCCCCCCCCTTGTCTCTCTTCCCTCTCCCCGTCCCTTCTTCCTGGCAGTCCTGGCTGCATGATCAGAAAGTAAATTCGCTGGCTGGACTGACAGAATCATTGGACTCGATCTGTTGACAGTCAATCAGATTGGATGATAAAGATAAGTGTGTATGGAGGAGGAGAGAGAGGGGTGTGTGAAACATAAGTAGGGTAACAAATGAAGGGCTAAAATATGCACATATTTTTGTATACAATAAAGGCAGATACATGTAAAGGAAGAGTTAACATTACCATGTCATGATTACACGGCATTACAAACAAACTTAAAGCAATGATATAGCCTGAATTAAATAATGAAATGAAAATCTGAAGGACCATTTTTTAGGAAAGTGGGGTAAGTACCCTCATACCTGCGTGGCCACGCTACTGTGCATGATTACTGCACCGTTTCTGTTTCTCATCCGAACCCGTATTCAGTTACTTTTCCTTTCTGTTGGTGGGCTTTCAAATTCATGACTATATGAATTTAAATATTTTCTATGCAGTAGGCCTAGCTATAGCATCCAAAATGTGGGGTCCAACCGTCACTTTGATACCAACATTAAAATTTGTGTGCTACAAGGAGAGGTTAGGATAAGGGTATTTCTGAAAAAAGGTTGGACGGGATCCGGGCACCAGATAGCTATGGCCCTTCCTTAAATGCGTACAATAAGCAGATACTTGAAACTTAAGACAACCTTCCGTAGCATCTAACATTGCTTATGCAGTTTTTCAAATGTCAGGACTTCATATCTTGAGAAAGTTAAAAGCGTCCTGGACCTGGACCCACCGGGCCGTATGGATTTTGGGGTAATAATTTTCAATCACGGCTTGCGGTTCTGAACTTGGATGATTTTTGCAATTTCATGCAAACAAATGATTTCTGCTTGCTGCACCTGTTGTCGTTCCATCGTCCAAACCTGGTGTTGTTGATCTCCACGCAGTTCTCGTTCCCATTTTGGTTGTCCGGGTTTAAGGGGAGCCATTGGCCTAAGTCTTTTGGCACCGACCGGCCTAGACTGTCGACGAAAACACCTGCCGATAAATCATAAAAACGAAAAGAAAGTTAAAATCCTAAATGTATTCCATTTTTCTACTATAGGTTTCTACTATATGTTTTTTACATTATATGTGCACATATGATATGACAACCAATCGAGAAGTGCAATTCCACTAAAATACCTGGAAAAAGGGGGGAAATGTTGAAGTCATTGGACAAGACAGAAATAATTTCATACCCTATCTTATAATCTAAAAATGAAAAACTAAACAGCAACGTATTCATTTGTAAGTTATTCTATCAAAAATAACGGCATTGAGTTACCCGCTAAATTTGGATTACGTAATCTAGCATATGAAACGGGGATCTCTAACTAAATTGTCATACACAATGATATGAGTTCCTTAGTTGAAGTTCAACAGGAAAAGGCACTGGTTTCCATCTCCTGCAGAATGTGCAATACTAACTTATTGCAGGATTTTGTTTATTTTATCTGATTTTTTGCAGCTAATTTAAAAGAATTTGTTTTCTTCATAAAATCAGAAAATGGCCATGTGATGTAGTCTTTTGGAACAAAAATCATGAAAAAACAAATAACTGCAAAAATGATGGTTTCCTGCAACTTCAACATACTGTTTAGACTCTTCACACAATTTCTGAAATTTTCTCTTGTTTACCTATATTGGTTTATTCCTTCCCTAATATATCAATCAAAATTTCTTCTTTTACAACAATAACAGAGATTCAGGTTGTTATGTTCAACAGATTAAAATTGATCAAACAAAGACTGTAAAATAGTTCATCTTCCCATTGACCGTAATGTTATAGCATAACATAGCAAGGGTTTAACGTCTCAAAAACATTCAGCGCAGGACATTATATCAAGAAAGCCACGGCCTTTTTTTTTACTAACTACTTTTTGGCCATTCTAGATGCCCAGGACTGATTTCAGTTCACTGATTTCGTGACTTAGGCCACAGTTCCAACTGACCAAGTAATAGCGCTGATTAAAATGTAGTTATAGAGTTTTTCAAATATTTGAATATAGTGTAGGAAGGAGATGTTTTTGCGGAAGAATTCGGCGATGGAATTAAAAGGATTCGGGAAGCTCTAGGGTGGGCGAACTTGGAGAGTCAATAAAGATGTGTTTGACAAGCATGTAAAGCTCGTGATACTTAATCGCAGAGGAGTGAGGAGGAGTCGTTACGGAGGTGGGAATGAGGAAGGTGGGGTGGGGTACTCTGGGGCGGGTGATATTTAGACATGAACTTTACGGAGAGGTTGTGGGGTTGGTAGGAATGGAAGGCTCCATGCAGGCCTGGCTGGATGATGTAGAGTTTGTTATCCGTCCCATTTTGATGTCAGCTGTGACGAACATGCGAAAACAATAAGCGGTTTGATATGTGTTTTGGAAATGGGGGTAGGGGAGGTAGGCTTGTTTCAGAAGCAGAGTTTGATTTGTTGAGATTTGTTACATTAGTTCTGTGCTACCCGTTGGATGGCTTTTGCTCAAGTCGGCTGAAAGTAGCACGGAACTAATTATTTGATTATTGAAATCTATCTTTTTAAAGCACATCTCGCCGGGTCTTGACATATGTATTGTCAAGACTTTTTCAACTTCTCAGCTTCCTGTCCCATAACATAAGACCTCTCGAAAATATATTTATTAGGCTTTTCTCCGAGGGTTCTCATTTTGGGCTGGCGGAGTAATAACTTATTAGTTCTGTGCTGCCAAAAATCATGTTCGCTTCTCTCGTTACAATAAGTGTCAATGGGAGCTGCAGTGCATCGCATGCACTGTATGTTTCGTTTAATAGCTGCTATATCCACGAAAAATGCATTTTATACTTCTCGAAAACAGCTTCAAAACTGACGTCATCACATGACTATATCAGCATATTATATAGCATCCTATATAATACTTAATACGGCGGTTTCATTTTTAGGTATAATTGAAATATAAAAAGCTAAATGTAAAGTGAAATAATTGTATTACTAGTATTTACAGTACAATAAATAACATAAAGTAATTCATAAATAACATTTATTGTTTATTTTTTATAGCCAAAGAAATTAATATAGAAATTAACTTGCGCTAAGTATTCTCGCGCATTGGTGTTCCAAAAATGAAACTTTGGAAACCTATTGCATGTATCATTGCATACAAGCTTAGGATAAAAATGTCTGGCCGGACAAAATCCCCTAGGAGATCAGTTTTTTTCGGACAGAATCCTCCAGGGAACACTGTCCGGCCGTACATGTTTTAAAAGGCGACAAAATCTCCTGTTACATAGGCAAAGAGTTCATGTAGGCTTAATGGTCAATGGAATAACCAATGGAAATATCCCTTTAAAATAGAAGAGATGACACAAAAATGCCTTTTAACTGTTTAATATGTGACAAAAATAAAGCCTAATTAATTTTTAAGCTTTGACATTTAAATGAAACATTTGCATGTCGGAGCCTTATCCATTTTACATAGCCTTACTCGCAAAAAAATGAAAATTAAAAATGAAAAAAAAAACATTCCTGAAGTGAGGGAGTTATACTAAAAAAATGAAAAAGTTAGGCTTGTGTAAATACAGCACACGAATGGCATATGCACCAATAGCATAGGCCTACATGTCAAATTTATGCAGTATTGTAAATTATTGTCCAAAATGGCACAAGAGTTTAGCCAAAATAGCACAATAAATTGACCCAGCAGTTGAGTAAAACCACAGCATTATCTAGCCTCATCTCTATGATAACTGACAGAGCGGGAGCTGGGGAAGCAAACCAAACTGCCACCAGAAGAGTTCCCCCTCCTGGCTGTATGCATTCTTCCCGTTGGAAGGTAAAATACGCTAATTAATACAATAAAAAAGGAGACAAAGTTTGGTACCATCCTTATTGTATATGATAGAGGAGATTTAAATCTGCTACCAAAAACAGCATCATAAAATCTCCTTCGTATCTCAAGTTATTCATTTTTGTAGTCGAAACATGAATCATGCCAATAATGACATAATTTGCCCGTGGGATAGCTTTTGCTCGAGAGGGAAAGTTAGGAGAAAACCATCATTTTGTTTTGGTGATACATCAATTGAAATAATAGAATGAATACTGCTATCTTGGAGTAATAATGAATTATAATGGTCGATTTGAAAAGGCAATTAAGAAGCAATGTGACCAGGCCTCTAGAGCTATGTATGCACTGCTAAAGAAAATTAATAAGATGCGTTTGCCTATCGATATATCTCTCCACCTTTTTGATTCTCTAGTAACTCCAATTTTATTGTATGGGTGTGAGGTGTGGGGCTTTTCTGACATGGATCAAATAAAAAGTATCCACTTGAAATTCTGTAAATCCATTCTAAAAGTCAATAAAACAACATCAAATTCTATGATATATGGTGAACTGGGTAGAGCACCTATGTCGGTTGCTATTAATTCTAGAATGGTAGCTTTTTGGGCGAAAATTGTAAACAGTCAAAAAGACAAATTATGTAAGATTTTGTTTAATTTACTTATGCAACTCTCAAACAGGGACATGTACTTGTCGTCCTGGTTAGCACAAGTTAAGAAAATATTTGATTTTTGTGGTTTGTCATTTTATTAGCTGGCAGATTCTATTGCCAGCATTGAAAATTTAAAACAAAAGATTAAGCAGAAACTAAATGATCAATATCGGCAAACATGGCGTGCTGAAATTAATAATAATTCAAAGTGTATTTCTTACAAAAGCTTTAAAAATGAATTAAAACTTGAAAGATATCTGCTTAGTTTGCCGACAATCTTGAGACATCAGCTATGTAAGTTTAGAGTAAGTATCCACCAATTTCCAATTGAAACAGGTAGATACCAAAATATCCCAAGGCAAGATAGAACTTGCAATTTGTGTAATTCTCCAGATATTGCGGACGAATTCCACTATTTTTTTAAATGCCAAAAATTTAAGGAACAATGAAAAAAGTTTTAAAAGCCCTTTTATTTGAAGAATCCGAGTGCTTTTAAAATGAGTCAATGAATGAATGCTACAAATAAAAGCATCCAGGTACAATTATCAAAATTCATAACCCTTATTCTAAAAGAAACGGCAGTCTACAAATGTAAATAGTGTAAATAAGTGTTTCTTTTTTTTTTTTTATAGATAAGCTTCATAGTATTCAGTAGTTTTTAGTCTCAACATACATTTTTACATTTTATTTATTTATGTTTTCGTAAGTTCTTTGATCAGTTGTTTATGTATTGGCACAATGCATTGTCTCCATACCCAGAAATGGGTTATATGAGAATGAGAATAAACTGTAGAGTCGGCTGAAAGTAGCACGGGACTAATTATTTGACTATTGAAATCTATCTTTATAAAGCGAATCTCGCCGGGTCTTGACATACATATTGCCAAGACATATCCTTTTTCTACCATTCCTGAACTTCTCAGCTTCCTGTCCCATAACATAAGACCTCTCGATAATATATTTATCAGGCTTTTCTCCGAGGGTTCTCATTTTGGGCTAGCGGAGTTATACCTTATTAGTTCTGTGCTGCCAAAAATCATGTTTGCTTCTCTCGTCACAATAAGTGTCAATGGGAGCTGCAGTACATCGCATGCACTGTATGTTTCGTTTAAAAGCTGCTATATCCACGAAAAATAGCCTTACTCGCAAAAAAATGAAAATTAAAAATGAAAAAAAACACATTCCCGAAGTGAGGGAGTTATACTAAAAAAAAATGAAAAAAAAGTTATGCTTATGTAAATACAGCACACGTATGGCATATGCACCAATAGCATAGGCCTACATGTCAAATTTATGCAGTATTGTAAATTATTGTCCAAAATGGCACAAGAGTTGAGCCAAAATAGCACAATAAATTGACCCAGCAGTTGAGTAAAACCACAGCATTATCTAGCCTCATCCCTATGATAACTCACACAGCGGGAGCTGGGGAAGCAAACCAAACTGCCACCAGAAGAGTTCCCCCTCCTGGCTGTATGTATTCTTCCCGTTGGAAGGTAAAATACGATAATTATTACAATAAAAAGGAGACAAAGTTTGGTACAAACAAAGTTTGGTACCATCCTTACTGTATATAAAAGAGGAAATTTTAATCTGCTACCAAAAACAGCATCATAAAATCTCCTTCGTATCTCAAGTTATTCATTTTTGTAGTCGAAACATGGATGTTGCCATTTGGTCTAATTTTGTGTTGAAATCATGCCAATAATGACATAATTTGCCGTGTGTTAGTACACATGTTGTATTTCTCTAGAAAGCTTTTTGAATTTTTTTCTTCAAAATGCTTTCACATAAATTTCTTACGGCATGAATCATTGATATCATATACAAATAAAAATTCATAGACCCATGCAAAAGAAAAATTAATTCTTAGAAGTCAACTTAGATTTTTTTAAATAAAATTATAAAGAAATACATTGATATTCTAATATGTATAGGTGTATGACATCATTTTTTAGAGGGTGTATGAACAAAATGGCCACTCCCATGTAAGTTTATATTGGCATAACTAATGTTTTAATAAATTAGAAAATAATTGTTTTGTACGATGTGAAATCTCTTCAGATGACTTATAATTATTATTTCTATCTTATTTGATGAAGTAAAAGCCAGATTTTATGTCCCTTTAATTTGGTCCTTGCCCCATAAGAGGTCAACCTTCTTACGTCACTGATGGTTAATTACCTTCGTTGTCTAGATCAGTAATCCCAATCCATGCCTTATGACCGAGAGCTGTAATTCCTATATGGAATGATATGTCCTGCATATTGGCATCCATGGGACACGCCAACAACGCACTCATATTTTGCGAGCAATACTCGGACGCCATCTTGTATGTCATCGGCTGTTTTACAAACAAAAGGCAAAAACTTGTGACGCCAGACGAACCACGTGATACGTACTGCCAACCATTCGGACATTTTGAAACTGCAAGAAAAAAAATGAAAATGTATATCACAAAGTAACATTCAAGGTATTATTTGAAACATCAATAAGGTCTGACGTGGCCTAATACAGTAAAAGGCCTACCAATTTTTAAATAGGATTCATACAACTACCATTTGTCATGGAAATTGATTTAGAACTGATTATTCACAACGAATTTGTGAGGTGTGATGGGAATTCGAATATAAAAGTCTTCTGTTGTCAACACATGTGTGATGTTTAGCTTCAGGTGGATGCTGGATCGCATTATAGAACCACGCTTATAGTCATCACCATGGGCTGCCGATAGGATCTCGAGGGGCAAACTGAAAATCCTGGCTTCTACATATTTTGTACGGTCCCTTGTGACCCGAGCCCCTATATGATGGCGTGGGGCATTGCCCCTTCAATCCCTTTTCGGCGGCACTGATCATCACGGAAAAATTCAGGATTGACCATTTAGAATGTCGTAGAGCAAAAAATAGATAAAAATCCTTTGGGCAATTTTAGAGTCCTGGCGAATTCTTATATAAATTGATAGAAAAAGTCTGGTTTAATTAAAACCCCCATCACATGCTGTCCAACACCTGAAACAATTTATCTCTGCACACATGCCCAACTAATTTGAGGCACGAGAGAGTCAAACTAACTCTCTCGTGCGTCCCTTTTTTTTCTCCCCTGGATTCGCCCTGACCCGAAGATCCTGAAACAGCGCATAGGACTGCAGGAAGGGTCACCACTCAGGAAGGACGGAGGAGGTGGGGGGCGGAATATATTAAAAAAATCCTGGTGACAAACGGAAAATTTGCACTGCATGTAAATTAAGTTTCCATGCTTCACAAATTGCTGCTAATCGCGAAATCCCTATCAACATTCTGGAAATTGTTTTCAATTTCTGGAATTTCCACTTTTTGGGGAAAATTTCTTCATTTAGTGAAATTTTGGCAAATGTTTGGGAAAATTTGGCCAATTTTTAAGAAAGTTTGCCCAATTTGCGGAAAATATCTTATCATTTTTGTTTTCAATTTTATATTAATAATTTCCCAATTGCAGTCCACCGAGAAGGTGAAACCCTCTCAGGGCCGCAGTTTTCCCACTCTGAACTTCCCCGCTCCCCCCCCCTCCTCCTCCTCCACAAACCGCTTCCTACGCATCTAGCCTGAATAGACCAACAACTTTGAAATTTACCCCAACAGGTAGGGGCGCGCTTTAGCTAATTTATAGGAAATTTGAAATATTAAAATAACAAAATGCCGGGACAAAATGTCGTTGGAAAAGGAAGTAAGTATTCACTAGAAATGATCAAAGGCGACGCCATGGTGGGGTCCCGGTCACGGAACGCCTGTCGGGGATGTCGTGGTAAAATTCATCTCGGGGATCACGAGTTAAAAAGGAGGTATTTAACTTTCCCCGACGAGCAATTATAGTGAAAACCATTCTTCAAACCCCTAACTTGCCTCAAAATCGTATCTAATATGGCTGAGAAAGCTGCAAATACTGCCGAAAATACCTCTCAGACTCACCTTGCGCACTCCTTTGTCTATGGCCCCTGAAAATGATTACTGTAAATTTGAACATCATAGTTTGCCAGTATACCATCACGAGCATTCGAACATTCTAGAGACCCCATTTTGATACCCCCTCACAATTTTGACCAAAGGCACGTTCATAATTAACATATCACGCCACCATAGGTGTAGGAACCGGCAAGGTTGTGGGAGGAGGCTGGGCCCACTTTTCTGAAAAATGACAATAGTGCCTCTTTTGAAAATGAAAAGTGCCCTCAATTACTGTCAATTGTGCAAGAACTGATAGAATGTGCGCCCACTTTAAAAAAAATATATAACAAAAGCACCCCGTCTGAAAATGAAATGCTCTAAATTACTGACCCAATAGTAGGAATTTGACGACTTTTCTCAGTGCCACTTTCCAAAAATAAGGTGCACTTTTTACTTTATTTTATTATCTAGAGACATTGGGGCGGACATGCACATATCACTTGAGAAATTCCTCTAAGAAGTAGTCTCATACCACCCTCCCCCACTTTTCAAAAACTTCCTACACCCCTGCTCGCCACCGCTATATAACCATCGATGGTCAAGTTAACCAAGTGTGGTGTAGCGGTTATCATACATGTCTTCAGACCTGGAGGCCCTAGGTTCAAGCCTGTGTTGGCCCGGTAGACACGCCAGTACACCACAACTGGTTATCAAAGGCCGTGGACATTAACTTGGTTGTCGATGTTATGTCTGTCCGTACGTCGTACCTGTGTTCTCGTCCGGGTCGTAATAAGCGTTTCGTGATAGCATTGTTACTATCATAACCGATACGCAGGCGACGACCCGTCATTGTAATTGGTTTACTCGTCGTCGTCGTTAAAATAGTGTTTATTTCCATTCTAACCGAGATCAGAAATATCTCAGGACATGGAACTCCGGTGTGAGGAATACAAATAGGTCATAAATCTCCATGTGCACGGTCTCGCGGAAAAAGGGCATAGTGCAAGCAAATCCGGGTGATAAAAGTCATGACCTTAAACGTAAATTCAAGTTTTCTTTATATAAAAATGATGTTGATATTAAAACTGTGACACCGCGGGACCCAATTCTACGCTTCATTTCATTTCCGTGTATCTTGTCCGCATATGTTGATGACAAAGGTTATAATCCGAGCATACATAAACACAATAAATTGTACAGGACTCAGTGAGCTCCTTGCTGAGAAACAAGAAAGCAATCCACTGAGTTGTTGAGCTTATGAAAATAGCCAACAAGGTCACTTTAGCTCTGTGACTTTTGATGGATTGCACTGCCCATGCGAGCTCGAATACAAGCAGATGGTGAAGCAGGCTTGGCTATCTTTCTTTACAGCTTTATGAATCTTGATGGATTGTACTGTTCATTGGGAGTATAAACAGACCTTTGAACTTTTGACCCCAGAGTATATGGGGACACAAATTCAGTACGAATGGCATGGTACAACATAGGGTTGGTATAGGTCTTGTACTTTTTGAGTTAAAAATGGCGCAAAAATGTACAAATTAGTATATATTTACCCCCTAAAATCAAATATTTGACCTCTGACATCTGACGCTTGACCCTAATCACTGAAATAACTTCTATATTTTTACATTTATCACACCCTACTGTATGACACCATTCATGCTCATGTCACACGTACCATTCCATAACTATAGAGGCAAATGGTGAAAAGGAGTCAATAGCTCTTTGAACTTTTGACCCAGAGTCTACGGGACACAAATTCCCAAAGATGCTAAATTTCCAAATCGGAAATTTGACAGCAAAATTTTGTTCAATTTTTTCAAGTGTGCCATTTCGTAGCACGGCTCCTGAAACATCCCAGTCTGTCTCTGGAATGGGAGAGTGAAGGAGTTGCGGTTACAGATGTTGTGAGGGTGTGGAGGCGGTACCGATTTATAACTGGGAAAGAGGGCATTTCCCCGGCCCCAGATGTTGACCCGCCCTCCAGAGGTTAGAATTTGAAATGTTTTCTTCTTGTTTTTCTGATGATTGGTAAACAGATCAGAATTGTCTTCAATTTTCAAATTGTCTTCAATTTTCAAATTGTCTTCAATTTTCAAATTGTCTTCAATTTTCAATTGTCTTTAATTTTCAAATTGTCTTCAATTTTCAAATTGTCTCCAATTTTCAATTTGTCTTCAATTTTTAAATTGTCTTCAATTTTCAATTTGTCTTTCAATTTTCAAATTGTCTCAATTTTCAATTTGTCTTCAATTTTCAAATTGTCTTCAATTTTCATATTGTCTTCAATTTTCAAATTGTCCTCAACTTTCCACCGGAAAATGTCCAACAATTTTACCAAGCTTGTTTTTAATTTTACTATTGTTTGTTCATAATTTTAAATTTTACCTCCTGATCGGAACGAAAGCTTGCAAGAGGGAAATAAAATGTTGCTGCTAAGTCTCCTTCATTTCATAAAAATTTCCTTGAATTTGGTAACATTTTTATTCAATTTTCGGGAACTTTTTCCCTCTCCCCGCCCACCCGCCCACCCGCTTCCTATGCCTCTGTCAGTCTGTCAAGGACGTAAAACATTCTTCAGCCCAGAAAACTCCAAATTGATATTGAAGACTGGTCCAAAAATATTTTCTGCCCTAGCTCTAACAAGGCTTATTCCGGTGTAAAAGTAACCCCCTCCCTCACCAAGTCAATTTTGGCCCCGGCCCTTATTTCCCAGGAAATTTGGTCCCCCAGACCATAAAGCCGTAGCCATCCAGTAAATTTGGTCCCCCATCATAGAAAAAACAGTCCGCGCTCATGCAAGACAATACAGAATGCAATTTCACAGGCTACAACTTTGATGACCGACGTTGATGCGAGATTTTCAAAGCTTCAGTTTGATTTGTCTACATTATCATATTGTCATACCTTTAAGTTAAAAATCCAGATTTGATTTTATGAGAGTTTGCTTAATTACGCAGCATTGGGTTATCAGGTTATATTGTGATTAGTCTCCAGTCTTTGCTGCTGACCTCTTCGCGTAATGGTGTTGCCGAATTTTATCTATGGATTAATTTCTTCAAAAAAGTGCATTGTTCGTGGTCAAAATTTACGAGTACAGCGGCGCTGTTTTCCGTTAATAAACATGACTAATTTCGCTTTTAGCTTATCACTTCAGTACACAAAATTAATTGATGGAACCGCACAGACACACCAGTAAATTACCTAGTAAAATCAGTCCGGGGCTGGGGTCCAAATTGACTCGACATTCCTTAGAAAATAAGGACTGGGTGCCCAAATTTACAAAGATGGGATAAAGAGGGGGGAGGGAGGAGGGGGTACTATCACATCGGCTCTATGTGGAGGTGTGGAGTTTGAAGGACCCCAATAAGGAAGGCCGGGGTAAACTGAGGAGCATATTTCTGTCTTAAAAAAACACAATTTTAACAATTGGAATTAATTAGAAATGTAGACCGTTATGAATTTGGTCTTTTTACTTCCGCCCGCCCTGTTTGTAATGTTCCCTATTGTCTCTCATATAACCGTATGAAATAAATAGTTAAGATGTTTTTTGGGAATTTAAACGTTCCTTAAGAGGCGCCAAAAAAAACAAAAAAACAAAACTTACCGACAGGGAAGTTCGTCGATAGGCCTACACTTAACAACCTCGCACCCAATGTGACAATGATGAAGTCAATGAGAAGCTTTTCCAACATGATTAAAGTCAAATTCATATAAATGCAGATCTAAAAAGTGTTGCTAATCTTTTCCGTCGTTTAAAAACAAAAGAAAACTAGAAAATACAATTTCTCACCATACCACCGTCTACAGGAGAGCACAATGAATTGCCTATTTGGTTCCCCATTCTCATGTGAAAACAGTTCGCCAAAAATTGTGCAGTTTATCATTATTTTTCTTTAAAGGGGAAAATGAATTTGTTTAAAGAAGTGCAAACCCAGATAGAACATATTTGCGTATGACCGTTGGAACAGTTTGCAAAACATTGTGTTAGCAATCAAATGTTGTTCCAACATTGAGCCAACATTATACAAGGCTGCAAGGCAACCGTTGGGCTTCTATCTCTATCCCAACGGTTGGCCCAACTTTTTGCCAACGAACATGCTGCAGCCAATCTATTAATAATACAGGCAACAAAATATTGGCCCAACCATTTTGCCAACATTGTCCCAACTGCCTAACATAATTAATTTTGATAATCTAGAGCTTATTCAGGGGTGTCGGAAGAAACTTGGGGCAAGGGGGAAGAAAATCAAGTGAGGGACTTTTTTGAGAGTAATTGAGAGCACTTTTCATTTTAAAAACATAAAAATGGGGCACTTTTGTCAGTTTTCGAAAAAGTGGGAGTACATGCCCCCTGGTCCCCGGTTCATACTCATGTGGTCTGAGTATAGGCGGAATTTGGAGAGCTACGGGCACTTGCCCCACCCCACTTTTTTTCCAAATGTATACTTTTTATGGTGATGTATCTTAGTGTGATTTTGTGATCCCAGGCCCCACTTTTGACTCCCTCCTATGGGTTTGAGATTAGGGAGCCAGGACCAATGTTGGCAATTGGCCATCGGGCGAATAGGTAAAAGGCCTACTTTTGAAATTTACAGCTTATTATTGGGGCCACTACCATCACGGCCCTCGGTGTCGGGGCCCTGGTAAATGACATGCTTTAATCGTGACAAATAAATACTAAATGTGTCTTACAAGTTCTATGTACTATGTAGGATTTGTGTGCGAGTTGATTTATATTTGTTTTAAGCTTTAAGAACTCAAGAATGACCTAGAATAATTTCATATAACTTTCAAAAGGGCACCTCCTGCCAGGTCCGCCCTCAACTTTAAAAAGCGCGCCCCCTTCCCCATCCCTTGCCCCCGTGGTTCTGACATCGCTGTAGGCTATTTGACTTAATTAAATGGTTGCCTTCGTGTGAAATGGTGAAGCATCTGCATATGTTGTATGTTATCGACAGGGTCCATATAACTGTATAATCTGTCAAGTTTCGGAAAACGTATTGCGAGTGACCGGTCATTTTCACTGGAATGCGCAAATATGCATGAAGGAAAAGCAGAAGGGGAGAGGAGGGGATTGGTTAATCCAAATGATTTAAGCACTGCAGAACTATGTTAAAAATCACTCTACCATTTTACCTGCAGTTACTATTTTGGGTTTGGGACTTTTTAGAAAATGCAGGGTCATGCGTCAAAAAAAATTATAATCACGATTCGGATAAATAGAAATCTTCCGGAAAGATATCAATATTTTCCGACAAACGCCTTTGCGAGGCTTGGTAGTGAAGACCGCCCTGTCCGGGTCGTGATTACGCCGTTGGCAGGGTGGCAAGTTGGTTTCACGTCTATAACTGAGGAAATTGCACGGGGCTTTCTTCGAATCTATGTCACCTGTATATCTCTTTAACGATTCTCGCTGACCTTAATCTTGTCTTCGTGACTTTAGACCGCTCCTAAAAATGGATGGGCTCAAAGAACATATGTTTGACAATATGTGTAGATTTAGGAAAGGGAATACCTGAATACTGTTAGATTTGAGTAATTTCATTAAGTTTAAGACTGCTGTTAATCATCCCATCTGCCCATGGGCCCTATAAAGTTAACGACAAAAAGGAAAGAATCGGTTTTCCGTCTGAATTCAGTCGTTCAATTTTTTCAGGTAACCAAAGGAGTTGCTATTTTGAAAACAAAAACAAAATAAGAACTCCTGAGTAACACATATGTTACACGTTATATACAATTAAAGCTTACCAAAACAGAAAGAGGGGAAAGAAAATATGGATAAATGGGGCCCGTATAACAGGAGGTAGCCAGCCATTTGGATTAGAAGAGGGAGGGGGAACTGAGGGAAAATATCTTAACCTTGTATCAAATTTGCTGGACTTTGTTGTACCTTATTTTAATGTGGGAGGGGTCGTAAGACTCTTTCGACCCCCTCCTTAGCTACACTTATGCTCAGGGATGTAGTCATAAATACACCAATGCTCAGGAATGTAGTCAGGCTTTTGGATTGGAGGGAGGTGGGGGGTGAGTCTCCGATGGAAGTATCTGGACCTTTTATCATATTTGCTGTACCTTATTATAGTGGGGGAGGGTCTAACGACCCTTTTGATCCCCTTAGCTACACCCATGCGCAAAATCAAGGAAGAAACAACGGGAACTTGGAGAGGGGAGTGGTAATTAACCCCACTTTAACAAAAAGAACGTTATCACTGTACATCGGATCCTAATTTTTTAAGTTTACATCAATCGTTACGACACACACAATTCAGGCACATTTTCCATAGGGTACTTTTCCTCAATTTCATAGAATTATAGGAAGGTATGTGAGATTTGTGTACTTTGGCTGTCCCTACGGGCTTACATTATTTGGGCGTGGCTTAATGACGCCTCTGGGAATATGCGGTGATCCTAAGGCGGGGGACATGTCCCCCACTAATTTTGTTGGTGGACGAACATGCTTATGTCCCCCTAAAAGATGAAGCCTTATTTACCAATATGCCAATATGACCTGATGACCCATTATTCATTTTTTTATTTTAGAACCCCTCGATTTTTAATACTGGCTACATCACTGTATGGGTTCGCCCCCATCCCCCTCCCCCATCTTAATGTTTAAAAGAAATCGCCGTCACTTCCTCCGTGCTCGTTCACGTTGTATGGAGTGGAAACGTACTGTTATGTTACAATTCCAATTTCCCGAGACAGCGAGAGGCAATCTGAGCAGAACGAGAAAACAATAACTGCTTCAGAAAATAGATAAGGGACATAAGGCAAGCGGTAAATTAATGATTAGTTCAGCAGTCAATTTCATCTTATATGAAGGAAGATTTCAAAAGAAACAAGATGGTGAAGAAAGCAAATACACCGCCCAAAATATTCCCATTGAATTTTTTTTTTAATGTATCTGATAGAGAAAATTTTGAGAAAAGGATTGGTAAAAACCATGTTGGTATCTCATTCCTAGAAAAAGTTATTGAACTTTAAAGATTTTACTTGCCCGCATAAAAATGACTTTTGCACTGAGTCTAAGTCTTCATTATGATGTCATTACAGCACTTCCTGTACTAATCTGTATGTATTTCTTTGAAAATTAATCATTACTCTTTCATAATTCAAATATAAGTTACAAGAATAGATTCGAAAACATTATTGCAAATTTTATTCTACACTATTCCAAACAATTTTTAAAGAACAATTTTTTCTTAATCATTAGAAAATACGAAATTACGCAGACAAGAAATATCTTTAAAATTCAATAACTTCTTTTAGAAATAAGATATTAACTTGGTATTTTGACTAATCTGTTTATTGTAGTGTCCTCTATTAAATATATTGAAATAAAATTCCATGGGAATATTCCTTTAAGGAGATATTTCAGTTTAAAGTTTGGTATCATTTCTGTGTAAATATGACTGAAATCACACTAGTTGTGTCGCCACAGCTTCCGATTCCTCAGTGTTAAAGTATTCTATCATATCTTGTCATGCGGTTTTGTGACTTAAAAGCCATTGGATAATTTACCACCAAAAGAGAGTTTGAGGAAAAATATTTCAAATAGTAAAAGAAATAAATAGAGTACCTTTCTGTCTTTAGAATACATTTAACAATTGTTAAGAATGTGAGGATGCCAACCTTCCATAAGACTTACACCAGTCATTTCTACACAGACAGGGCAGAGCTTTAAATTTGAATAGTTGAATATCTCCTTAAGGGAATAAGATATTGAAGTAGTTTCTTCACCTTTTTGTTTTTTTTAAGTCCTCTTTCGTATAATACAAACTTGCTTGATATGACCACTGAACTAATACTTTAATGAAAGTCTGGAATTATCTGAGGTAGAGCGGTGCACAAAACTCGCTAGTACCTTTTTGGAACACCAATTGTCAAAACTGTCATAATGGCATGAACTTCATAAGCTTCGGCACTTTTTGTACTCCAGATATTTTAGCCATTACCTTGTTGTCCGTATCACTGAAATTTATTATCGACTGCACAAATCTCCACTTACTTAGGAAGGGATGCGTTAATTGTTTCCAACATCTGATCATGACGATCTTTCAAACATCGAGCAGGCCCGTAGGAAAGTAGGCGGATAAATCGTGATCTATTATGAAAAGCATTATATAAGCTAGAGATATAATTCTCATTCATCCCAATAACATAAATGTTTTGCATGAAGCATTAACCAAAGCGATGCTATATAACGTTCAAAGTTAAATTGCAATGGTCAACCACACTTCATTTGATTGGAAATATTGAAATGGAGGTGAAATTATAGGTGGCTCCATTAATTTTTCAGCCTTTTGTTTGTAATTGTGCATGATCTCATCTGCAACTCTTTTGTTTTTGTTGGCTGGTTGTGAGAGCCCGAGGTGCAACGGTACCAAACAGTTCTAGTCATATGAGCCATGAGCTGTTGATGAGGGCTGAGGTGATAACAATGGACGCAATGTAGAAAATGGTAAGTGTAAATAAAGGTGAGCAATCCTGCATCTCACCTTCTTCAACAGTTTTGTTGGTCGATTGTTAAAGGTTTAACGGTACCTAAATAGTTGTAGTAATAAGTGATATGAGCAGGCAATGAACCAATTGGTGAATGCTATTTGTGGCCATAATTTCAAGATAAATTTGGTCTAAAATTCGGTAAAATATAATCATTTTATACCAAACTCTACACAAAGTGGAAAATTGATAGATCATACCCTTCAGCCACAAGTCTTGAAATCAGGATTAAGACTTATCCAATTGTATTGGTCATGAATCGGAATGTATTCAATGTCTAAAATAATGTGACAAGCAAATTCACACCCAGTCTTCAACGAGTCAGTGACAAAAGTCCATGCATTATTATGTGTTTTTCCGGAACCCAAATTAACTGCACTCCACGAGTAACATTTTGCTTGATGTTTGTGTTACTTCCTTCAATCTCTCAATAAAAAGAATAAGGAGATTTAAACATATTTTGATTAACACTTTTTCATCTCTGTAAAGGGGCACCTTTTAAACTTTACAAAGGAGAAGGGGGATGGCACCTCAGTCTATGTCACGACAATGACCCGTGTCTAAATAAGTTTATTTGAGTAAGGTAAGTTTTGCCTTAGATGGCACATTTCAAAGATGCCCCATTAATGAAATTTGTGGTGACTCACACACAGAAAGGACCTATTTTAAAGACTTCTTACAACTTACGGATAAGCTGGGAAAAGAGAGGCAAAGAGGCAGAGGCGAAGGCTTTTTAAGTATGTTTGTTTGATGGGAACTTAACGTCACCACGACAGCAAGGGTCAAATTGTGCCTGAGAGGTTAGTTAGATCATTCCAGAGGTAGGAAGAAAAGAAAATAGGAGGAGACTGAGAGAAACTCATGAACTAAAAGGTGATGAGTGGAGAGGCCCAGATGGATAAAAAGAAGGGGTGGCCGAGGGAGGAAAAGTGGGCCAGGAGAAAGTGCCAAGATTGGCGGGATTGTTTCCGAGATGGTGGACGTCTGGTTTGATGCGTAAGCTGAAGGGGATAGGATTTTAGTCCTATCAAAGTGGGTGGAGAAATTGGGGTACCTAATGAGGTTGTAAACAGGGTTCTGGGTGTTGGTGAGGGCTTTAAAAGCGTAGAAGAGGCTAAGCTTTCTACACCTTAGCAGAAAGGGGAGTTCGTTGGCTTCAACGTAAAGGCTGGTGATAGGGAAGGTCCTATAGGCACCCAGACAAAGCCTAAGGGCTTCATTTTGGATGGTGTTGATGTTTTTGAGGTAAAAGTTGTGAGCGGCACAGTAGATAATATTGCCGTAGTCGAGCTTGGCATGAATGGTGAGCCTGAAGATCTTGAGGAGAGCATGGCGGTTCGCACCCCAAGTGGTGTTGGAGATGAGGTGGAGAAGAAGATTGAGAGAGCTGTTGCATTTCTGTTTCAGGTTGGTGATGTGTTGCTTGTAGAAAGCTTGGGGTCTAGGTTAAGCCCAAGAATTTGGTGTGGTCAACTTTATGAATACGATTGTCATTGAGCACGAGGTTCGGGTAGGGGTGGAGGCTGTTGAAATGACAGAAGTGCATGCAGACTGTCTTGTCTTTGGAGAATTTAAAACCGTTATTGTTGCACCAGTCTTGCAGCTGATTGAGGCTAAGGTGAAGCCTATTTTCGATAAGAGGAAAGCTATGGAAGGAGTAGAAGATGGTGAAGTCGTCCACGTTTGATGTTGGGGCCAAGGGTGTCCGCGATGTCTTTAATGCTCAGGTTGAAGAGAGTGGGAGAGAGGATGCTGCCTTGGAGGACGCCCTCTTCTTGGGGGAAGGGGTTGGAGAGGGTGTGGCCAATACGAACTTGGAACTGCCTGGGTGAGAGGAAGTTTTTAATAAACATGGGAGGTGGCCTCTGAGGCCAATGGTGTGAAGTTTGCGGATAATGCTGTATTTCCAAGTGTTGAAAGTTTCTCAAGGTCGAAAAAGATGGCAATTAGGTGTTCCTTTTTTTGCAAATGATTCCCGGATAGCGGTGTCGAGCGTAATTAACTGGTCTAGGGTATTGCGACGTTTCCGAAAGCTGCTTTGGTGAGGGGAGAGGATTCTGTTGGTCTCAAGAAACCAGTTTAGTCTCTGGTTAATGATCCTTTCCATAATTTCAGACAGCAGGTGAGGACGATATGGCGATAGCTGGAGGAGTCGGTACTGTCCTTCCCGGTTTGGAGACGGGGTGATGATAGCTGTCCTCCAAATAGGGGAAAGGAGTGTGAGGACCAAATTTGGTTGAGGATGGTGAGTAGGGTAGTGGTGGCCTTCTTGGGGAGGTGTTTCAGGAACAAGTAGGGGATGTTGTCTGTGCCCTTGGAGGTGCAGCCAGCGTCGTGGATTGCTTGGTTTAAATAAAAAGAGTGAGAGGGGTGCTGTAGCTCTCGGTGTTGTCGGAGGGAAAGGTGTGATACTCCGGGCTTCATCGCGAGCTTTTTTGGCCTTGAAAGCATTGGGGTAGTTGGCCGAGAACGAGATGTTGCTGAAAGAGGCGGCAAGGTGGTTAACGATGTCCTTTTTCGCGATGAGAAGGTTACCATTGCAGGAGAGATGGGAGATTGGAGACTTGCCCATTCTGCCGTGGAAGCTGTTAACCATTCTCTAAATCTTCTTAGGAGGGTGTTGGTGGTGAGAAAAGAGATGAAGTTGTTCCAAGTGTTGGTTTTACTGTCCATGATAGTGCGTCTGGCTTTGGCACGGCTGATGCGAAAGATGTTGAGGTTGTGGGTGGTCGGGTTTGTTTTGAAGTTCCTGAGGGCCCTTTTTTTGTTCTTGATGGCAGTTTTGCAGTCATCAATGAACCAGGGTTGGGGGTGGTTAGGGGGTTTGGAGCAGGTGGCGATGTTGATAAGGATGTTACTGAAGTTTGACATGAGATCCTCCCCCTCGAGGAGATGCGGGGGGAGGGGGAGAGGTGAGTCGCAGATGGTTGCGAAAGGGGGCCAATCAGCCTTCTGGAGGTTCCAATTGGGGGTGTGGTCTGTGGGGGTTTGAGTGAATAAGAAGAGGTTAATGGTCACACCACAGAGATCAGCAATGACTTTTCAGGAAAAGTCAAGGAGGAGTTGGGGAACAGATAGACAGGTCAATGCAGGTGAGGAAGCCTGTGACAGGGTGAAGGTAGGTCAAGGAGTTAGTGTTGAGCAAGGAGAGACTGTGCTGTCGAAGAGTGTTTTCGACGAGCTTGCCTCTGAGTGTGGTGGTATTGGGGCCCACAGGGGTTGGGCATTGAAGTCACCAAGAAGGATGAAAGGGGAGGGGACCCAAGAGATGAGGTTGTTGAGGCTGGTTTGCTGAACGTTGGCGTTCGGGATGGGGGGGGGGGGAAAGGATGGGGGGGGGGGAAATAGATATTGCAGAGTGAAGGTTTTGTGGAGGGAGATAGACATACAGATGGCCTGAAGGTCGGTGTACACATGAACAGGGCTGTGTGGGATATCGTGTCTAACGAGAACGGAGACACCCCCACAGGCCCAGTCATCATCCACTTGATGTTTATGGTAGCAAGTGAAGTTAAAGGAGGGAATAATGGTCAGTGGTTTTCAAGAAAGTTTCTTGTAGGCAGAAGACGACCGAGTTGAAGGTGGTGGCCAGTAAGTCAATTTCTTCCGAATTGGCCTTAAGGCTCCTGATGTTCCATTGTATAATATTGTAGGTGTAATTGTAATTGTTTGTGTTGCACGCCATAAGGAGGCAGGAGGTTATCTGGAGGAAAATCTGTTGGGTCTTCGTTGGTTTGTTTTTTCTTTGGATCAGCCCCTCTTTCTTTGGGAGTGGTTATTTTTAAAGTTAGACGAGAAGAATGTTCGGTGTGTTCGGTAATCAATCCAGGTTCTCTTCATTGTCATATGTGTGGGTTTGGATGATGGGCTGTTTTGTTTTGTTTGTTGGTTTGATGTTTGTTAGCCAGGTTGGGTTGAGTTTGGTGGCATTAGAAGTGTTGGGGTAGGGGACGGCGGGGGTCTTAGAAAGGAATAAAGGTTGGGGAGAGAAGTGGTGGTGGAGATGGTTTGGGTAATGAGTCTGGTTGGGTTGTCAGCAATAGTGATGGGCTTAGGACTGGGTAAGAAGAGCCAGGTGAGGTCGGTTTGGGCATGTGAGTCAGTTTTAGTAGTTTTAGGGGGTGGTATTGGTGTTTGAGGAGACTGTGCTCGAGTAGGAAGGTTTAGTGTGGAGGGAAGCGAGAAATTGCTTCCTGGCCTTTGGGTAAGTGGTGCTGGGATTAAGGTTTTCAGTTTAGTTATTTGTTTTTCCTGAAGTTCCTGAAGCCAGGTGGGGCAGTCTTTTTTGAGGAGGGATGGTTGGCTGGGTGAGTACCGTCGCAATTGGTGCAGAGTGGGGTGTTGGTGCAGGATGCACTGTCATAGTCCAGGGACTCCACAGTTGCCACAGCGCGCTTGGCTCAGGCAGGAGTTTTTCCCATGGCCATACATGCTCTGGCACTTATGACAACGGAGGGGGTTGGGATTGTAAAGGGCGACTGGGATTCTCAGATAGCCGGCAGTGATGTGGGAAGGAGAGATGTGTGGCAACATACTTCCAATATATAGTGGCTGTTGCCTCCAACTGTTTTAGAATAGTGTTGCATGTGAAATTCTCATTTTTTGTCTTTTTAGGACAACATTTCTGTTACTTTCTTTAATGAAATGATCAGATAGTCTTTAAAGAAAACATTTTTAATGTTTGCTCCTTCTCCAAAAAGACACTTGTCCTTCTTTTTCTTCTCAAAAAGGGCATTTATTCATTGGTTAATGAGTGTGGTTTAGTTCATGCACATGTTCATGATGTAAAAACGTTGAATTTCATTAATATACATAGTGGGTGGAGCTTAATAAGGTTTTGTTGAAAAGAGCTTGTAAACACATTATCTCAAGAATGGTAAACTCATACTTGGTACACAGATACTCCATGGTCTATAGATGTGCCCTATTCTTTATATTTTGTGTGTGTGTGTGTGGTGATGTCATATCATCAAAACATGGGCGGGGCTTAGTATAATAACGAAAATATTTAAAAAGTGATAAATGAGCAACTGTATATCCCTTTTGCATCATACTGGGCATGATAATTTTGTTGGTTATTGTGTACATGCTTATGTTATGGTGGGCGTGGCTTAATGTAAAAGTGCTAAATGATGTTAAACACCATACTGTATCTCATCAACGATATACCAGATTTATGCTATATCAGGTACACAGATGGATCATGGTCTGTACATACAGTATGTTCCAATGTTGTGGTAATGTCATGAATATTAATGAGTAGGTGGCTAAGGTGGGGCTTACTGGCAAATTCTTGAAATGGAATAAATGAGCATCCTTTTTTCGCATCATACGTGCTATTGGCAATGTTAAATATTGTGCAAATGCTAATGTTGTCAACATTTTTATTAGCCACACTTACATTGATCTGCATAATGAGTGTGGCTTATGGATAAATATCATGGAACAAATATTTTTATGGTGCAATAACATGACAATACAAATTTTTCAAATCAATCAGTTTGTGAAAAAAAGCATCGGAACCACAAAACCATTTGGTTCTGGTTAATATATGAAATGAATATAAAGGGAACATCAACACTACATAGAAAAGTTTCAGTTTGAATTGTAATTTTCATGCATTACATGAAAAACTATAGGAATATTCCTTTAATTACAGAATCATGACCTTCCTGAATAACCCCCCACAGACAGTCCATATGAAACCATTTCCACCAAAGGATATCCCCAGGGCTTTATGGCATAAACACCCACTTTGATGTCCTGATTTTTTTGAAATAAAATGAATTACTTCGATCAGGTTAGTGCTATGGCACAGCTCTTAAAAAAGGTTTTTATCATAGCCCCATTTTTAACAAGACAGATGAGTTATTATTATTTGGCCTTTCTGAATGGCTATGGAATGTCACTCATCTCATTATGATTTATTTTATGCCTATTACTGATTAAATGATTGTAGAACCAATTTCGACCTTATATTTATATTATAGAAACTATTTTGGAGAAAAAGGAGGTTCATACATCATAATAGCTGACATTTTTAAAATGCAAGATTGATGTGACAGACACACACTTGCAATAAGTTTATCACTTTTTGTTTCACATTAAATCCCCTGTCCCCTCCCCCTTAAGGATATGCATGACATCACCACCAACAGAGCACACAAATGGACCATGGGTTATCTGTGTACCACATATGACCTGTATCAAATATATTGTCCTTGAGTTAGTGTTTACAAGATCTTTTTAACCAAATCATATTAAGCCCCACCCACTATGCATATTAATAAAATTTAACATTGTTCATTTGAAGATTTCAAAAATAAGCCCTGCCTACTCATTAATATGCATGACATCACCACCAAAATCAATAGGGCAAATCTACAGACCATGGACTATCTGTGTACCACATATAACATAAAAACAGAATATCCATCCTCAGATATTGTGCTTACAAGCTCTTTTCAGCTAAATTATATAAAGCCCCCACCCTCCCATTGTATGCAATGAACACATACACACAGCCTAACAACATAATTATACTGAATATGAAACAAATCAGACATGTGGTTGTCAAAATACGAGTATTTCAAGACTTTGTATATTAAGTCCCGCCTACTCATTAATATGCATGATATCACTACCAAAAACAATAAGACACATCTACAGATCATGGGCTATCTGTGTACCACATATGACATGAATCTGGTATATCCTTCTTGAGATACCACGATTACGAGCTTGCTGTCACAGACGCACATACACACACACATATACACACGCCAGCATAAATTCCTTATGCTATTAGCATCAGAACCAAAAGGGGCACTTTTTGAACTTTTGAGAAAAGTAGGGGCTGTGCCCCCTGCTCCCTCCAGTTCTACCGTCTATGTTTGAGGTCATAAGAGGGTTTGTTGTATGAATGAGTATACTTAAATGATAAACTTAGTAATAATTATTTCACACTTGAATTTTCCTGGGTGTGAGAACTGAGAAACATGACTGAGCAGGTCATTGTTAATTTTGACTGATTCCGTCGTAATATAAGAGCACATGAATAACCAAGTCATGTATGTCACATTTAGATTACCCAAAGTTCTGTTGTGACATCAGATCTTGGTGGAGCAGAACTGGCTTAGGGTATGTCCTTATGCTCTTCTTCGTGACATTATAACATCTTACAACTTTTGTTTCAGCATTTGTAAATGAAAATATCACAAGTTTACTTGGAAATGATGCAGATAGCACAACAAGCATAGCACAAGCAGTGGCAAGAGGTTTGGCACTTTGAACCCTATCCAATGTTGGTTGGGATGCAATTTGAAGAAAAAAAAGTTTTTGGTAATATTTGTGCAATATTCAACAGGGATATGCAGGAAGGGAAAAAAGTGCTCAGTACTTTTATCCAGGGCTATAGCCAGGAGTAATATTTGCAGGCCATTTGTTTGTTTCTTTTAACAAAGGACAAACTTGTATGAAATGGACATGAACACTACTGGAAAAATGTGTATTGGTGTAATAAACAGACACTTTTATAATGGAAAAACACAACAACAACATAATTCTCCCTCCGAACATTTTATATTCACAGTCTTATAATTAATTTCTTAAGCATATTTCATTAATACAAAATTAATTAAAACACAAATTATTTGAATACATAAGATAATGACAAAATTAGATCATAATAATTAAGCCTTAATTTTCACCCATGGTTGCATCCAAGAATGTCTGCATTGCCCTGAGAGAAATGTCACATCTTCGGAGCTGGTTTAGTAGATCCAGTCTATAGTGGGGAAATTCTGTTACTGATATAAAGCGTTTGCCTACTATGTGGAGCAAGTGCTGGTTTCTGCCTCCCATCAACAATATTTTTGCACCGTGACTGCCATGGGATAGCGAGCACAATCAGCAATGATTGCTCTGTCAATGTAACACCACCTATGTATGTCACATGATACATTTTGTAAGACTTAATCAACGGGTTCAAAATCATTTACCAAGATCTCCGCTGATTTTCCCTAAATGTGTTGCTTTGCTTGTCAGATTAGGTTAGACCTTTTTTAAGTTCAAACGCTGACCATCAAGAGCTGTGAAATCCCTATAAACCAGAGAAGCAAATCTTCCATTCAAGGATATAGTATTAATTACAAATTAGAATTTCCAATTAAATTTACAACATTGATCAAATCAGATGTAAAACAAAAATATGAAATTATTTTCCTCTCACAGAAATGAAATTAGATAATATTTTTTATTTTTTCCCCTACTTACTACTTCACATTTCTACCCTGCTCAATCCTCCAGCTAGAGGTGCAGTGGTTAAGGAGTCATGCTTGTATGCAAAAGGTACCAGGTTCGATTCTAACTGCTAGCCCTGCATTGTGTCCTTGAGCAAGACACTTTACTCTGCTTGTTCCATACACCCAGCTGTAAAATGTACCAGCAATGCTGGGGAGTTGCCCTGCGATGGACTGACGTCCTGCCAAGGTCAAGGGGGAGTTATGTACTCTCATCCGTTTACGCCAAGGAAACCGGGGATAAAAGCACATACAGGCCTGATGGGCCTTCCTGGCTCGAGGATGGATCAAATTAACTTTATCCTCTAGCAACAGGTACCACTTTTACAGTCTCCGGTGTGACCCAATCTAGGATTGAACCTCCAGGCTGAAAAACTGATATTTTACCATGGAGCCAAAAAGTTGGTATCATAAGTGTTAAACACGATTGTAAGGAAGATAGGGGGTGGTGAGATTAGTTGTACCGAGTTCACACAATTTTTTCCTGTAGGAAGTGAGCAACTACAGGATGCCACTATACTGTGCTTAAGGCAACAAATTATCTGATTTTACAAAGTGTGTGTCTCTTCAGATAAACAAAAAAGATTCAAAATTATATTAAATGGTTAATCACGTATTAAAAATCCATGTGACTGGACTATATATTCAAAATTTTAATCAGGTTCCTTTTCTATTTATTAGTGCCAAAATGATTTCGCCAGGTCCTTAAGAGCTGCCCCTTATAATGCTACCAACTTAGAATAAGTAAGATGTTATATATGATCAAATGAAAGCCTACTGTTATTGGCACTTCACTGCAAAAGTGTTTGAAGTATCAAACACCACCAAACTTTCTATAGTCCTACAGGTTGGAAATTATGCCCAACCCACTATGCTTCCTTCTATGAGGATTACAATTATGACCAGTGTCACAGGTAAATGTTGCTCATTATTGCCATATCCCCAAACCAGTGCTCTATTCAATTTGACATTTAGGACAATCTCTTGCTCAAGGAAAAGACAGGTTTAAAGGAAGATTCCCATGGTTTGTTGTAATATTCCCATGGTTTGTTGTAATATTCCCATGGTTTGTTGTAATATTCCCATGGTTTGTTGTAATATTCCCATGGTTTGTTGTAATATTCCCATGGTTTGTTGTAATATATCCATGGTTTGTTGTAATATTCTTATTTTTGTTGTAATATTCCCATGGTTTTTTGTAATATTCCCATGTTTGTTTTTTGTATTATTCCATGTTTGTTTTTTGTAATATTCCCATGGTTTCTTGTAATATTCCCATGGTTTGTTGTAATATTCCCATGGTTTTTTGTAATATTTCCATGTTTGTTTTTTGTAATATTCCATGGTTACTTTTTGTAATATTCCCATGGTTTTTTGTAATATTCCCATGGTTTCTTGTAATATTCCCATGGTTTTTTGTAATATACCCATGGTTTCTTGTAATATTCCCATGGTTTTTTGTAAACTTTGATTTAAAAGAGCATACTTTTAAAGCCACTTTGGTACAAAAATCAGGTTGATATCATATTCCATTCAGGAGATATGGATTTTTAAAGATTTTACAATTGCATTTAAAAAAATTTGTACAGTATGATGAATTCGTGTTTGATGATGTCATAGAGGCAATTCCATTGCAAATGTTTATGTATTTCTTTGAACGTTAATCAATGTTTCTGTATGATTAGAAACAATTTCCCAAAAGTTATTGAAGTAGGGTATATTTGGCAATGTATATCACAACCGAACTTTCATCAATTTATTTTTTTAGCAGGTTTTACTAATAAAAAAAAGGATGATAGATTTGATTGAAATACAAAAACTTTGTGGGAGAATGTGTTGCTGTGATGTCATACTGAGCCTATTCATTTATTGGCATTTTTTGTGAACCTTAAAATTTGAATATCTCCTAATAGGAATAACATATCAACATGATTTTGGTACTAAATTGTTTATAATTGTATTCTCTTTCTTATGAAAGGTTACCAAAAAAACATGGAAACATTCCTTTAATATCAGACACACTTTTCCAGTATTCCATTATCACTTTCAAACATCATTTTTCAAGTTAATGCAAATGTCAATAATTTTTCCCACATTTAGAATTGAACAAATACAAACAGAACTTTCCCAAACTACTGAATGTTAAAGAGAACTTCTATAAAATTCCTATAAATGTTTAGACCACATATACAAAGCATATATTAGTTTCTTTGTACAAACTAAGCATATTTTATGCTTTAAAATTAAATAAGACAATATCTTGTACACTCATTTTCATTATTAATTATTTCTGACATTCAATTGAGCTATGCAAGCAAATTGAAATAAACATTCAAAATTCAAGTTTATTGTATACTTCACCATGCTGTTAAATATTTTGGAAATGTTATTTTCCAACAAAATCTATCTCTTTAAGAGCCACAAACTTAACAGGAAATAAAATAAGACTAACTTACAGTGTTCAAGTTTCAAGACTGAAGCATACATAACATGAAAACTATGCTGAGATTGAAATCTTCAACTTGAATTCAAATTCTGCTTTTAAAGGGGCACTAAGGGTAAAAAGCGACTTTTTGATATCTCATGGGAATTTTGAAAGTCTTTATTTTAAATTCACTTGGTTGGTGCCACGTCACTTCCGGGAGAAGGCCTTATTTACTGGAGTGAAAACAAAGCTTTGTGCGTTAATACAGCGAATGTTAAGTCCGTATGTGTCTGCATGTGGTATGAAAAGTCGGACAAAATATTTACGATTGCAAATTCTTAGCTAAACTCCATTTTCACTAATTAGATGCTTCATTAGTTGATTGTGCAATTAAGAATACCATTTAACTCATTAAAAATGGCTCTGCTTAAAACCAGGAACATCTCAACCTGCCTTCGAATGGAGCAGGGCCGATCGAGGAAAAAGCTATGTATTTCTTTTTTTTGACACTTGTGAGCAAACCACATCAATGAAGCCTATTTCAAATTTTCACGACTTTTATTTTCAGGTGGTAGGTTTAACCTTTATGAGATTGAAACCATTCTCTTAGAAATTTCATAACTTATCCGGAGCCATAACCAAATTTCTGGTCATTTCCATGACTTTTCAGGCCTGGAATTAAAATGTCATTAATCCATGAGCTGTTGTAAGTGCAAAGAAGTTTTGCTAAAATTACAATTATGCTACATCTCTGGAAGGTATGGAAACCACACTAACTGGGTTTTAAAATGTTAGTCAGACTGAAATATTTCAACTTTGTAAGCATAAAACAACGATTTTTCTATGTATCATCAAATAATACAAAAGATAATTTATGCTCATAAACATTATTTTTTTGCTTGAAGTAAACATATCAATACATTACAAAAAAGTTCTTATAAAAAATGTCTTTAATTGTGATTTTTAATTTTTTTCTTCCACCCCCTCCCCTCCACCCCCTTTCTTCCCCACATGTTTTGTTTGATAAAACTTTAGCAAATAAGTTATAAACATTACACTTTTACATATATTTTAAAGGTTTTAGCATGGATCATTGTATAAATCTATGGTTTTATTAATCATTTATCTCAGAGTCAATGGCATGTAGTGTGAAGGGCCTCACCCTCCCAGAGGTCTAATTCTATAAATAATCCTATTTCTAGAAGCATAAATACTATTTATAATTGTTTCAAAGGCCAACATAACTGACAAACACTATGAATTACTACCAATAAACAACATTTCAGAAAAAAGTTTATATTCAATGTTATCATTTATTTCAATCAATCTTTTCTGTTCTAACCTAATGATGCCTTGTTCTAGAACTTTAAAGAAAAAAATAATAATTTCTATTGTCTTTGAATTGAAGCATAACACAAATCTAACCCAGATATTGATGAGAAACAAACAGCTCATCAACATCATAAAACAATATCAAATTGTTCATCTGGAACCTGAAAGAAAAACTCTTTCTCAACAACCACTCCAAACAGTCACGTGAATGACACCAATACATGACATACGGTACACACCAGTACTGATTGTGTCTTCATCAAAAAACACTCAAACTAACAAACAAATGCACAAATACACTGTACATGTATCAATGCAATCAATCAGTTTAGTACCAACCACCATAACTATGGTTATCCTGTCCATAGCAAACACCCTGACAACACTCTTCATTCTTGTAATCTCTCAAATATATTTCTTTACATCATTAACTCTTTTCATCTTTAAAATAGCTTTTCAACACTTCCAGTTTTCCAAATTACTTCTAAAAATAGCAAAGAAAAAAGAGTGTCTAAAAAGGAAGAACCAAATGAAGTCTATGATCTGCCTTTGAAATAAATGGAAGCTGTTTTGGCCACCAACTTGTGTGCTTTTATTTTCCTGTTAAAACAAGAACAAATATATTTATGCTCTGGTATTTATTTAGATACTTTCATCTAGTTCCATGGAAATTAGTTTGAATTAATGCTTCTTAATGGGATTGATGCATAGATGACAACATAAATAGCATGCTATATGCTATAAGGGATAAAGTCAAATACACAGCATACTGATTGTAGATACAAAATCAGACTTCAAATTTGTAGCTCTCTCACTTTCTATCTTTTTCTAACTCTTTTCATCTTTAAAATAGCTTTTCAACACTTCCAGTTTTCCAAATTACTTCTAAAAATAGCAAAGAAAAAAAGTGTCCAAAAAGGAAGAACCAAATGAAGTCTAGATCTGCCTTTGAAATAAATGGAAGCTGTTTTGGCCACCAACTTGTGTGCTTTTATTTTCCTGTTAAAACAAGAACAAATATATTTATGCTCTGGTATTTATTTAGATACTTTCATCTAGTTCCATGGAAATTAGTTTGAATTAATGCTTCTTAATGGGATTGATGCATAGATGACAACATAAATAGCATGCTATATGCTATAAGGGATAAAGTCAAATACACAGCATACTGATTGTAGATACAAAATCAGACTTCAAATTTGTAGCTCTCTCACTTTCTAATTTTCTTAGAAACCTTTTAAAACTTTCTGGATACTTTTTTTATTTAAATGTGCAAGAAAAAAAAAGTTTAAAAGTTTCTTTTTGTAATCTTATAATTTATTATACAAACTACACTATACATGTATGAATCTGCTGACAGTGAAAACTATACTTTGTACTTAAAAAAACCTAAATTATTACCCCCCCCCCCTTCCCCCACCACCACCATGTGTACCTCATACAATAACTGAAATTCAGTTTTCAAGATGCTCTAGGAAATTTCCCAACTTTAAATGCAAGCATCTTGTACTCTGGATACAAAAAAAAAGCTGGAACAGCCAATCACAGCAACTTATTCAACACCTGCTTTGCTTGACACTTTGTTTCAACAATGCCACATCAAAACAAACATCGGTGCTATGGCAGAGATGAGAGGTAGATTGAGAGGTAGATTTAAAATAAAATTCCACCACTGTAAACTTTGTGTCACTCACACTATTGTTTTTACATGGCATAATTGCAGCAAATCTAAAATTGACGTCATCTACGTAGCAATGCCAGTGATAGATGTTATTGACAAGCCATGTAGCCTCTTTTTGCAAAATAATGGTCTTGATTGGTTGCAAGACCCTTGCATCAAAGAAGCCCACATTTGTAATCTCACTTTTAACCTCACAAACGAACCCTTAATGATTAGAAGGATCCCACCAGATCAAATCCTTTTCTGATCATTATTAAAATTAGACTTGAATCAATGAATAACCTTTAAAGATTTTTCCAGAGCTTCCATTTAGTAAAAAAAAAGATAAATTGATGGCCACCATATTTAACACCTTGACTTATATCAACTTGTAATTTATATGCAAGAGAGGATCAGAGGAAATCTTATCTTGCCATATCATAAGTATAGGGTACAGCAAGCATACTGTACTGAAGGGTCAAGCCTTTTCCCATAGAGGGCAAACCATAAAAACACTTTCTGCTTCAATGCCGTAAAACTTACAGGAATACCAGTCCTCCAATCACATGTCAAAGTTTGTGGTGAAATATTGTAGATTTTTACTACAGGTCACATTACAAATTTATACAATTTCTTTAAATCTACACAGGACTAATTCTGAGAATTCGAATAATGGCCGAATCCTAATACATATAACACAAATAAACATGTCTCTTCCTTTTGTTTACGTAAAGACATATCAGTTCTCCTGATGTAGGAATTTAAAAATGTCTTCAACAGACCCTCAGAATATTTTCCTAAAGAGGTCTTCGGACATGCAACAGATAACAGCATGCATGATCCTCTAATTTTGTCACCCTCATTCTTTAAATTGATTTACATCTGTGACCATACTTAGATTTAGTTCCTCTTACACATATATGACATGGCCACAGACAAATGAAAATTGAAGGGAAAAAAATGACTTAAAAAGCAGCTAAACTATGTGAAAAGCAGTCTTTCTAGAATCAATGATATTCCTTGTGCTTTGAAGCATTATTGAAGGCTTCCCAAAAAGAATACCAGTGTTCCAGGCTGTTTATTATTTTTTTAACTCAAGTCCCAATGCCACATATTTACAATACCGCTCTGAAACTCATTAAAATGAAAGCACGATCTGTTTAAAATAACCGTTTATTGATATACAAGAAATATTTGGTACTGATTTCATTATGACACTAAATTATAATAATTTCATGCCTCAATGGAACAAAGAAAATGTTTACCTAAATCAATGCACACACTTAAATTGGCCAGTGGTCTAGCACTGTTGAGCTTCTAGATGGCCCCTGAATAATTTGAACAAGCTGTATTTCCAGCTTCATTTAAATTCGGGGCGATGTTCACCTATTGGCTAAGAAGAGAGCTAGCACGGTGAGCCCAGCCAGACTTGCAACGATTCCAATAGACCGCCATGATGGATTTTCAAATTTGAAAGTAAGAGCTGAACGCTGAATCAAAACAAAGAGAATAACAAATTATAAGCTAAGAACATATTGATCCACATCTTTGCCAATTTTCTTTATATCTTAAAGGTGACGACAGGTTTTCAAATCTTTTAAGAAATCTTTTCTTAATTCAATTTTTGTAATGATTAAACTGTCTTTTCCACATAGAATTTGATTTGATTGAATAATTGATAAGATTTGTCAGCACGTTAACAGCAAAGCTTATGTTATGCCAGAGAGGTTAATCTATTTCAAGTTTAAAATAAAGGAACAAAAGGTGCATTCAGAGAGAGGTTACATGAAGAAGTAATGAAGAGCATAGAATGACCTGTGAGAATCAGGAATTTAATTAAAGGGTGTTATGAAGCAAACTTTCTATTGTCAGAATCAGTTACTCCCCTTTGAAAGTTACAAGGTAGATTATTGAACTTGTGCTATTTTATTTCTGTTTGTTTAGCGAGTTTTAAATAATTTAGCTACTGTTGCCTCTATCTGTAATCTCTAAAACTGAAGAATGCACATCACCAAAACTACTATCGTAACACCAATTCTTACCCAGCCTCCTTGTTCTGCAATCCAAGCTGCTATCTTCTCGCCAATGATAAATTGTACAAGGTTGCCTATAATCCTATTAAGGAACTCCCCAAAGCTTCTCTGAATGTCCATCCCAATGCGGTACCCAAACATCAAAAGCGCTGAAATGCGGCCCCAGTTAATACCCTGGGTGAATAACCTGGAGGGATAAGAAACAGTTTTGAATAACACATGGCTAAAAAACACAGCACAAATGAATAACATGTATAGCAGTGATAGATAAATCACTCGTCTGGCTGCGCAGAACAACAAAAAATCACATCCCGACAACCATAAATTTTACTGGGTCTACCCAGCAGACAACCCAATATTTTAGTACTAAAAAGCTAAATCCATCCACGCCATCAGGCTCATAGAGCTGGTACGCATCCTAGTTTCAATGGCGCAAGCGGATGAGAGTACATGACTCCGCCGGTCCGTCACAGATTAACTCCTCAGCTTTGCTGGTACTCATTTTACAGCTGAATGGACTGAGGCAATTAGAGTGTCTTGCTCAAGGACACAATGCAGTGCTCATGATGGAAGTCGAACCCAGTACCTAGCTCAGCATGGGACTCGAAGTCACTGCAAGTACCTATTAAATTTTTAATAGTTGACTATTAAAGTTACTGCATATCCAGGGTAAATTTCTTTTAGTAGTTTGTATTAAACATATGGATACATTAATCTATTCAGGGTAATCCACTTTCAATTTCAAAAAGACAAATTTGAATACAAAATCAAAGTCCAAAACAGTACAGAAGATAAGTGGATATATTGCCTGAATGTTC
The DNA here is from genome assembly GCA_020152595.1 of Chiridota heheva. Classification (NCBI taxonomy): domain Eukaryota; kingdom Metazoa; phylum Echinodermata; class Holothuroidea; order Apodida; family Chiridotidae; genus Chiridota; species Chiridota heheva. The sequence goes on from JAIGNY010002010.1 coordinate 261,839, forward strand.
TGTGTATTCTTGATGTATTGTGCGTCCACTAGCAAGACAATAACAAAAAGACCAAATTTGAAATACAAAATCAATCTCTCATTATTTTCAACAATGTCTGAAATTCAAAAATCAAAATTCATGGATACCTGTACCAGCTCTCAGCATTTCCATACTGCCTTTTCCAATGACACTTGACGTACAAATTAAATGTGCATTCACACTTTCCTTGGTGTATCATCCTTGTGGAGTTGATGGTGCCGTGTATCAACACAGAAGTGTGACCACGTTTTATCAAGATTGTTGTTTTCAAAATGTCCTACTGAGAATGTTGGAAACCATTTACAGTAGATATACTTTAACGAAAATGTTGACCTAATTTTGGTTGTCCTATTATAAACGTGTGTGGAAAAAGACAAGTGTCTGTCTATGAGCTTAATTAGGCTAACCTTCTGGCTACCCCTGCAAATGCACTGTAAGCTGTGGAGGGAGTGATGTGTAAGGCAGAAATCATTTGGCGAAATTCCCCCTCATACTGCGCATTGATTTGGTCACCAATCTGAGCCAATCTCCTTCCAACTTGAGACGATGGACTGTAACAAATGTATGAAATGAACAATTGAGAAATGAATGTCATAATGAGAAGAGAGACACTTAGATGAATGCATTGAAGATTCCACATGTACTATAATACCTTTAATATCATGCACTGTATATTCTGTACATACATATATTCAGCACAGTTGGAATATTCCCAAGGTTCTGAATAAAGGTGTCAAAAATCTTCCCACAAAAATAGTGACAGAAGTAATGTTAATATAGTAGGAAATACATATTTCTATGCTTCCCTCTTTCGTGAATGAATGTACTACTCATCGCACATATACCATTGCTAGATTCAAGAAATCTGTACAAAAATATTTTATTTTTTAAACTGAAAAAATTATAATTTCTTCCCACAAATTCCCACTTTTCTGACTGTTTTAAGCCAGAACCGTTGATTTTCGAAGTCTGATATTCAGTAGCTGTTTTGGCCAAATTTTTTGTGTCTGCAATTTGTCTGCAACAGAATTTAACCAGGGATTTGTTATTTGGGAAATAAGAAATCCCTGGTTTACCCAACCATGTACAGAAAGTTTCTCCCATTGAATCATAATTTGCAACAATGGAATGTTTCAGCATTGAAGAGATGCATTAATTTTTGTGAAAGAAATGCTGTAGAATACCAGTGATCGTGAAGTAATTTTAAAGCTATTTTATGTTTGTTTGATGATGGCTTAACGGCACCATGACAGCGAGGGTCAAATTGTGCCTGAGAGGTTAGATCATTCCAGAGGTAGGAAGAATAGAAAATAGGGGAGGATTGAGAGAAACACAGGAACTAAAGCTGGGATCGAGAAGGGAAGTGCATGGGTGAAAAAGGGGCAAAAGCAAAAGTAGAGGAGGGTGGAAGAGGAGGACTAAATATGGTTGTAGAGGGAAGCATGATGAAGGAAGGAGATAATTTTATCCTGAGACTTTTTCTGGAGGAGCTCGGCTATTGAGTTGTGGGGAGTGAGGGAAGCTCTCGGAAGGTTGCACAGGGGACAAGCAAGGAGGACATGGTGCACTGTAAGGGTGCAATGGCAACTGGTGCTGATGGGTGGGGGAGCTATTTTAAAACTATATTTAGCAATTATTATTACTTGTTAACATGAAAAAGTAAAAAGTATATTAGGTGTCTCGCCTCCTGCTGACTTGAACATGACTACATGTAATTGCAAAAAAAGCTTATTAAATTCTCTCTTGCTTCACATAAAATGTACAGCATGTAAGTTTTCTATGACAATTTATTAGTACTTGAATGTGAAGAAAAAAATCACTTCAACAATAGGGAAGAGGTAAAATGATCGAATCTGCTTGTAATCACTGATGACATCATGGTATACAAACAACTGGTAAATCCCTACTTACGTAAAAGATTCAAATTCAAGTACGAGAATTTAAGGTTTGTAAAATATGTGGTTTCTGAATTTATGGCTGTTCAAAAGTTCCAAGAATTTTAAAAGTACTGTACATGTAAAATTTGTGACATAAGAAGTTGAAGACATGCTTAAAATTATTATTAATATAATACCACATATTTTAACGGCTGAATTCAGACCAGGTCAGCTAATAAGAACAGTGAAAATTCAACATAAAAAGACAAAAATAAATGGAAATAATTTTTATTCTTAAAAGTACAGAAATCAAAGAAATGGTGATGTAACAACAAAATTCAGACGTCAAAATGTTGAATAAATAAATGTGTCTTTAGAGGATGTTTGAAGCCAGTGAGAGTATTGATGGAATCGGATGGATGCAAGGAAATTGTTCCACAGGTAAGGAGCAGCCCAGGAGACACATTTTTCACCAAAAGATGTTTTTATTCATTGAACAGTCAGTGTCAGGGTTTGTTGGGTTCTCAGTGATTTGGTTATAGAGGTCATTTCCTTTATGTAGCTGGGTGCAATTCCATGAAGTGCCTTTAAAGTTAGTAGAAATATTTTGTATGATGTTCGCACTGCAACAGCTAGCCGGTGTTGTTCCTTTAAAATGGGAGTAATATCATATTTGGAGAATTTGGTAAATATGCGAGCAGCCATGTTTTTTATTCGATGAAGTTTACGAGACTGAGCAACTGTCCAATTACATAAAAGTGCATTACAGCAGCCCCGCTTCGAGGTAACCAGTCCATTTATGAAGCTATTATGCGATGCGCTTGCATCTTTGGTAAAATACCAGCAAATATGTCCCACAATGCAAAGCTGAAAATAAGCCTGCTGGCACACATATTTGACATGAGATTCCACATTCAGGCCAGCATCAAGATGGATTCACTATGTGTTTCACTGTTGACACAGACTTGATTTCTGCTCCATCAACATTCAAGGATAAGTGTGAGAGATTACGCAGATTATGCGTGGATGCGAACAACAAGACTTGACTTCCGTCAAAATATACATCAGCTATTAATTTTCTTACTGTTTGAATATTGTTCTGCAAATTAAGTTTTACTAAACTTAATGGTTTTTAATCTTACCTTAAGGGATTCGCTGGAAAGTTTTGGAACTCCACCACGCGAGGAGTAGTCACAGATAGTTCACTGTCAGTATTCTGCATATCCATCTGGTATCTTTGATACATGAAATTTCTCACGATGCTCTCTGTCTGTTCGATCACATTTTCCTCTAAGTCAGGTGACAGTGTCTCTGTCATACTGCTGCTCCCTCGACTCGGTGCACTCATTGTTGTTTATCAAATGTTTCACGATTAATCAAATAACTTCTATTGGTTGATATCATGTGCTTGAACGGCTACTATTTTGAAACAAACACCTATTTATCCATTTTTGAAGATACTGATTCATAAAAAGTCCAAACAGTTAACTGCTTCAAAATCATATTTCTGTTTGATCAAAAATGTCATTTCACTTGTAATTCTTTAAACTACTGACTTAAGTAAAACTGCAATGGGACAACTGTTTATACTGTACCACAAAGTTGGAAAGTTTCTTTTGTTGTGGCTAGAGTTCAATGCAACGATGTGTCACTGTCAATGTCAATCAATAATGTTACTTCCCCCAAACACGATGATGTCATCAATTGTTATTCAGAACTCCCTCAATATCTGATCAAATTCTACAATGGGGAGAAAAAAAGGATGCATTTCATTAATTCTAAAGATGAAAATATTCAACAGGAAACAAACAAATACATCAATGAAAATGTTTTTAAACTATTGCAAATCAGGGTCACTGATTGCATGAAGCAATCACGATGATGTATTAACAAGGTTCCAGTGTCCTCGCAGACAATGTTAAAATATTTTTTGTGGAAAAATCATTAATTAAGAAAAACAAACAATGCTGTTTTTATGTGATCAAAAATGTACACAAACTCAGGAAGTCTATGATGCATTCTTAATGTATTTCTACTATCTATTATACTGTACATTTTCTTTACTTTACACTTGAATTTACTGTACAGCCAAATTTTAAGGTTTATAAAAGGTTCAGCAGATGATCATTACTCTATTATATATATATATATATATATATATATATATATATATATATATATATATATATAATATATATATATATATATATATATATATATATATATATATATATAATATATATATATATATATATATATATATATATATATATATATATATATATAATATATATATATATATATATATATATATATATATATATATATATATATATATATATATAAATATATATATATATATATATATATATATATATATATACACATAAATATATATATATATATATATATATATATATATATATATATATATATATATATATATATATATATATATATATATATATATACACATAAATATATATATATATATATATACATATATATATATATATATATATATAATGCAAATATAATGCAATATTAATGCAAATAATGCACTTGTCAATTACCCCTACACCCTCAGACAAAGTGAGTCATTGGACAAGGTGGATGCGTCATACTGTACAACTGACAAGTGCATAATGCATATACAGTAATAAAGCCATACTGATCAGTCAAAAAAAACTAACTACTGTAGAATTCCTATAGATCTGAAAAAGTTAAAATTGTTCTTCTCATAAATACATGATCTTTATTAAATTTTTTAATGAAAAATAAAGATTGAGAGCTATTCCAATTATGACATCACAAATTTGCATATTATAAATAGGCCTAAAAGAATTTCCAATCAAATTTGTTTTTCATTCTTTATCACTTGGTTTTTGACCAATAGATTGTACTGTCTTCAGGCGTCGCTGCAGTACATCTGTCAATAAAACATTCATTGCAACCATGAGCAGAAATACATACAGTATTCCGTACAAGCTTGTATTGACTGAAAATCAGATATTTGTACATGTGACTGTTTTTCTGAACTGTTTTGTTGCTTGGTATTTTTTTCTTCTTCCTTCAATGCTTAAACAGTCCACAAATAATGTGGTAGAGGAAAATGGTCAAGTTGTATGCTGTAGATGTAACACAAAAGCCTGTACAAATTTGTTGCTAAAATCTTGTTTTCTGCAATTTGGCTGTGCGAGTTATTTTTTATACAAATTGGGAGAGTTCATCTCTAAGAACGTCAATTTCCAAATTGAATCGTTTCTGCAGTACTGTATTGCAAAAACAAACAGTATTGATCATATTTGGAAATTACACAGATCATTTACTACAATCTTGATCCCACCCACACTTAAAGAAAACAGGATATGAATCCCAAGGTACTTTCCTCACACTTAAAACAATATCAATTAATTATCCAAACTTTATAATTTTCAGCATGAATGGAAACCACAAATGTAACAGATCAAGCTTAAATAAGACAAGCAGTCCCTATCTTCACTTTCTATGTACTTAATAAAAAAGAAAAGAAAGAAGACATATTCTGATAACAATTCCTATTCAGTACAAAGAGAAAGGAAGTTTTTTTAATTGCTCTACAACAGATTTTGTATTTCAGGAAATAACAAATCAGGCAGTACTGTACATTTGCTCATATGCACGAGCTATTGATCCACGCAGTTACACTGTACAAAGACAAAACACTTCACTAAAGCTTACACCCACACACCAACACTTGGACTTGCACAAAAACATGCTAATAATAGACTTAACAATTCTACTGTTTGTAATCTCAGGGTTGTTTTTAAAGGAATATTCCATTCCCATGGATTTTCATTTTTTCATATGTGATAGAGAAATATTTTAGAAACAAAGTGGTGGAAAAACTATGTTAATATCTTATTCCTTTTAGAAGTTACACAATTTTATAGCATTTTTGAATTTGGACAAAAGTGACTGATTGGCAAAATCTGTGATGCAATAGAGATAATTTTAACAAAAAGTCTTTTGTATTTCTTTAAAAATGATGGATTTGGAAATTTGGATTTTTTTTATCATTGTACATGTGATGTACACCAAGAAAAAACAAAATGGTTTCTTGTAAAATATGTATTCTACCCTATCTCTATAATGAACCAAAAATGTTGTTCGACAATGTAAAAAAGTGTGATTATATTAAAACATTCATGCAGTAAATCTATGTATCTATTGAAAATATTAGTCTTCTGTGGTTCACTTCATTAAGTTTTTAGATATCACAATTTTGCAAGGAGATTGTGATTAACCTCCTGAATTTAAAAATAAAATATAAAAATGTAAATAAAACAATTTCAACTGAGTATTTGCAATTGTAAAGAGGTTTGTGGCATCATTCTTGCGAATTTAGGTTTTCTTCATCAGTAATTAAAAAAAAAAAACTTCTGACAGCATTGAGCTTGACTATCGATTAGGTGTTCATGCATGTTTCCCTTAGTGTCTTATTTGATACTACACTGTACAGTAAAAAGCCATTGCTGAGCAAAAACAAAAGCATAAAACAGACATGCTTACTCCAGCATGTTCATTCAAGTGTTTGTACCTCATGCAAAAAGAAAGATATGAACGAATTCAGTCACATTTTCTAATCTGAAACGCACTTTAGTACACAATCAATAGAACAAAATTCATTTGATTCCTCCTAAAGACAACTTACTGTACTAATTAGTCAAATCAAATTTACTTTTGAAATATACATTTTTCACAATTCACATTTTATTTTATCTAGATTCAAAATACTGAAATATAATGGCATCAGTATCAAGTCATTTGAAGTTTCTAATATTGTATGCCCTACCTAAACTAAGTGCTGTCATGACATGTTGATTATCGTGATATCTCTTTTCCATGACATGAAATATGCCTCTCAACACGTATCGCGATACCAAGAACTAATACTCAACTAAGCAAGATTCACGCTACTTTGTATGTTACAATTCTACGATTACGGTTATGAAATCTAAAAGTAAAGCTAAGGCAATTAAAAACGTGCAAAAACAATGTGAAAACTAAATATAACTGATTAAAAATCGTGCTCCTTCACCCCACACTCGCACACGCTAATGTACATGTAAGTTGGCAAGAAGAACAAAAACAAATTGGCTCAGAACATGCCTCTTGCGCTCTTACTTTGATGAATCATGGTCACGTTGGCTGAATTACCAAACACGTGCGTGTGATCAAGTCGTTTGCTAGATCTGCAAATCATTTTTTCTTGCGTTTATCATAGAAAAAGTAACGTTAGTGATATTAACAATGTGTGTCGTGAGTCAGTTTTCTAAAAAAGTATCGCGATATACCAATATATCGCGATATACCAATATATCACGATATTTTTCTCCATGATAATCGCTACATCATAGAGCCATGTCGTGACAGCACTACCTAAAATGATATCATGAAATGCAAAAATTTGCAGGATAAGGATTGTCAAAACACTGGTATTAAAGACTTTGTCTTGAAATAAATCTTCTCAAGGCACTTACATACACATTTTATTGTCTCAGGCATCCAGTCCATACGTTATCACTTGAAATGAACGAATAACAAAAAATACTCATGTATTTATATACACACAGAGAATATTGCACGAATGCAGTAAGGTACTCTACCCGAACTCTTTGATTTCTAGTGCTGTAATGACATATCAATTATCGCGATATCTCTTTTCCCACGACATGAAATATGCATCTCGCGACATATCGCGATACCAAAAACTAATACTCAACTAAGAAATTTTTGCGCATCTAGGCTAGGCTACTTCGTACGTTACAATTCTAACGTTACGGCACCAAATCTAAACGTCAAGTTTAGGCCATTAAAAATGTGCAAAATAATCGTGAAACATAAAAACAATTAATTTAAAGATCGTGCTCCATCACCCCACACTGGCACGCGCCAATGTAAGTTGGCAAAAAGAACGAAACATTGGTCCAGAATGTGCCATTCAGGCTCTCACTTCAATGATTCATGGTCATGTTGGCTGAATTACCAAACATGTGCTTGATGCGTGATAAACGTAATAGTCACTCAATCATGTCGTCTGCTAGATCTGCAAACCATTTTTTCTGCCATTCATCATATGGAGTAAACTGTAACTCCATGATCATATGACATTAGTGATACTAACAATTTGTGCCCTGAGTGTGTTTTCTTGAAAAGTATCGCGATATACAATATATCGCGATATTTTTCTCCACAAAAATCAAAACGTAATAGAACCATGTTGTGACAGCACTATTGATTTCCTCATACCAGTTTACCTTCTACACAGTGTCATTTCAATTTATTTGGCCCTATTTAAAATGGAGTGCCACTGTCACAAATTGTAAATGTCACAAAATGTAAATAAATAGTGACTGATAATGATTGGTCCAATAATGATTTTTATTATTAACCACAAACCTTTTCTACAGCTATTAATCTTTATTCACTCATCCAAAAGCAAACTCTTCCAAAGCACAAATATTAAAGATTTCTTCTTGAAATAAATCTTCTACACCACTTTACAATCTTAATTCACATCCTATTGTCTCAGGTATCCAGTCCATAGATTAATTGAAATAATCAATAACCAAAAATACTCATATTTATATACGTATGTATTGCATGAATGCAGTAGGTACTCTACCCAAAGTCTTTGTGTTCAAAGTGATTATGAAATATCGCGATGATATTATTAAACTCAAGATGTTATTGAACATCCACATGTGAAACCTAATAATTTTCAAACAGTTAAACAAAGCAAATGGAAAAACATTAATATTTCTTGCTACAAACATGTTCCAACCTGCAGGCAATACTTTTGAAAGGAAAACTCCCTGGCTGTGCTTTTTAGGTTTATGAAGTAATTCAAAAATAAGACCAAGGCTGACAGATGTATTGATTTTTTAAAGTATTGCACTGTATGAGGAAATTGTTGTCCTTCAACCAGGGATCAAGCACAAACAATAGAAATGAGACGATTCTAGACTAAGAGGGGGATAATGTGAGTGAGTCATCTGCAGGACAGCCCATTTGTAATTCACAGGTGTGGGTGAAAACTGTTTACAACCAGCAGCTATAAATACACATCAACTCCAAACACTGAGTGAGTCACTTGGTCATAAGCCAATTATAAGCTCATTATGTAATTATCTGGGTTGGTACATGCAATTGGCTTTTGAAGCCCAATTTGAGGGGGAAAAATGTTTTTTCGAAACTTGTTTGGCTGGAGAAAAAAAAAAGACATATGTGGCAGCAAAAAATCTTATTTGGCTTATTTTTCACCCCAAGTTTAATGGTGAATATAAAGAAAGTAAAACTTAATAACAAAATTAGATAATTTTCAAATTTTATTTTCCCTCCTTACATGTACTACTCCACATTTCTACCCGGCTCAACCCTCTAGCTAGAGGTGCAGTGGCTCAGTGGTTAGAAGTCATGCTTGTACATATGTGAAAGGTACCAGGTTCGATTCACATCGTGAGCACTGCATTGTGTCCTTGAGCAAGACACTTTACTCTACTTGCTCCAGTCCACTCAGCTATAAAATGAGTACCAGCACTGGTGGGGAGTTAATCTGTGATGGACTGGCATCTTGCCCAGGGGGAGTCAAGTACTCTCTTCCACTTGCGCCATGGAAACCGGGGATAAGTACTGGCCCAATGAGTCTATTGGCTCCGATGATTTGTTTTGTTGATGTTTAACGGCACCACGACAGTCAGAGTCAAATGTGCCAAGAGTGTGTTAATAAATAATGGTCTTTAAGTCAGGATAGTGAGGAGATGGAAGGTTTGTAAGAGAGATAAAGAGGAAAAGCTGAATTTGGGATAAAAATCTAGGTGAAAAGAAAGGGGTGTGTAAGGTTAGGTATAGAAGGGGAGGAGATTATATGTCGTGAAAGAGTTTGTTGTTGCAGAGGAAGTTGATGATGTTTGAGGAAGTATTGTTTTCGAATAGGTCCGAGAATGAGGAGAGTAAGGAGAGAAGAGATCTGGAATTCTGGTATAGGGGACAGGTTAAGAAAATTTGCTTGATGGAGAGATCGATGTTGCAAGTGGGGCAAAAAAGGGGCAGGGAAGCCAGATAAGAGATTGGGAATAAGTAAGAGAGGAAGGAGTAGGCGGATGCGGGTGGATGAATTTAGCTTAAAAAGAGGCAAAATCGTCATATGGACACAATGTTTAAATTTTTTGATTGGTTCAAATTTCAAACAATTGCTGCACAATTCGATAGCACTTATTTCACAGTATGTATAAATAAAACCCTGAGCATGACTAACACTTAATATAATAGGCCAATTGGTTAAGGTGATGGACGTCTGTTTTTGAGCCAACAGTTGTAGGTTCGAATTCCACCATCTATCATTTTCCTCTAATTTTTCTTTTTCTTTTATCGCTCATTGTAATTATCATCTGGTGACTGTTATTGTAGTATTATTTTACTAATCTTTCACTTTCACTTTCTTCTTCTTATCAAATACGTTGAAAAAACAAGTTTCCGGTAGATCGTTATAACATTATACACTAACAATTGAATCTTCACACACACAACGCTATGCACATGTACAAACAGACAGGGATATGTAGTGCGTTCCAGAACCAGAAGTGACGTCAAAGCTCTGCATCCCCCCAATTCTACAGAGGCCATCGATGTATGAACTGAGACGAGCCTCACTCTTCTCATGATGCTAAGACCACGTGATATTTGGCAGTTGTGCAAGTTCCATAATACTGTAACATTTGTTTTGCTTTTTAGTACAATTTGACCCCTCCCCCAAAATAGCCGCCGAGTGTCCAGTGGCAGACCCCTTTCAAAATTTGGCTTTTTTTGTGTTTTGATTAAAGTTTGGCATTTTTTGGCTTAATTTGGATCTTTTTCAAACAGATTTAGCTTTAATCACTTTGACAATCTACTAAGCCTGGTTATTATGACCAATGGCGTTACACACTTTGTCCCTCTGTTATGATAATCAAGGGAGACGATCTAGATTATGTTGACATATGGTTTTACTGACATTGATTTTTATTTTAAGGAACTATGCTTGCTGTTCTGTAACACTACTGTACTTGCTCAAAACATTTGAGTTTTATCAAAAGTACGCACACCTTTTAGTTACTAAAACATAATAAAAAAAAATATTCAAAAATATTAAGGTGGGTAGGCATTTTGTTGGGTCAGTAAAGTTACATCAAACAAACAATATCTTTATCAGTTGCTAAATACAATTAATTTTTTTATGAGAGAATATCAGCGAGTTAAATATTAGTTTTATTCTCGCTTGTTCAGTATGTGTTTCATTACTACCCTGACTGGGCTCAATCTTCTATGTACGGTAAACACAGGGCCTCAATCTTAAAGGAGACATCAAGTCTGACATAATCCTTATTTCTTATGATAGAATGGAACATAACAAATCTTCTGACCAAGCTTTCTAACTCCCGAAGCAATCTAACACTATTTTTTGGTAATTATTAAAAACTTTAATGCTACTACTTAGTAGTACCATGGGAGCTGCCATTTTGATTTTAAAACATGCAGATTATGTCTTCAGCCCAGCAGGATGTTGAAATGCTTTGTATTTCTTTATAATCTACCTCAAGTTTTCTAGCTTTAAATTGTTTTCCTTTTGCAAGGGTCAAGGAAATTTTGGTGTACACATGAAAATATCAAAACATGCTGTTAAAACTTTGTGTCACATCATTTTGGAATAAAAACTTTAATCACATTTACAAAGAAATACATAATAATCCTTATGTCCCAATTGGGAAAATTATGTCCTCATGCACAATATTCCAATACAGAATTGAACAAAATGGCAGCCGCCATGTGTCAATCTAAAACATGAATAACTTTTGGTAGGAATAAGATTTTGACTTGCTGTTTTTGACAGTTGGTTAAGATGTATATGCTCTACCATATAAAATAATGATTGTATCAGACTTTATGTCTCCTTTAATGTCTCTGATATCCAACCAGTCAATTTAAAACAGGTAGTTTTAATATTTTCTGCAGATTCCATTCTAAAAAATTCCCTTTTATATTATGTGGGAATGCTATCTTTCTGAAAAAATTATCTCAATTCTAAAGTGATTAAAATCCTACATTCAATTTTTCTGATGTATTAAAGGATTAGTTCAGTGGTCCAGCATGTTTACTTTATATGAAAGAGGACTTCAAAAGAAACAAAATGATGTAAAAAGCATTGCAAAATCTTATTCCGTTAAAGAGATATTTAAGTTTAAAGTTTGGTATCATTTGTGTAAAAATGACTGAAAGCAGGCTACTTGTGATGTCATAGCCTCAGATTCCCCAAAGTTTTTATGCATTCTATCATATTTTGTCCTGCAATTTTGTGGCTTATAAACCATGGGATATGTCAAAAAACTAGTAAAACTGAATCTAGGAAGGGTAAGTATAATAGTGCACCTGAAGAAAGTTTGAGGAAAAACAACCTAAATAGTGAAAAACTGAAATAAACTTTCTTTAAAATACAAAAAGATTTCAAGGAATCTGAGGCCGTGACATCACAACTAGTCTACATTTCAGTCGTTTCAACAGAAATAATACCAAACTTAAACCTTGAATATCTCTTTAATGGAATAAGATTTTGCAATGCTTTCTTCACCAATTTGTTTCTTTTAAAGTCCTCTTTCATATTAGATGGACTTGCTTGACCACTAAACTAATCCTTTAATTGTGAGGGTTAAAACAATGTCCAGTACATTTCCTGCAAAAGGAAAAAATCTATATTTTACTTTGACCAGCCAGTAACAAATTCATTTACTACTCTAACACTTACCCAAAACAATAACAAAACTCAAAGTAGAAATTCTTTGATTTGTTGAACAAATTAATATCTTTTATAATCATATAACATTTCCAACTGAACGTGAAGCTACAGTAATGTATAGCTATGAAGATTTAGAATTGTCCTACCAGACCTAAGTTCTCATACTTCGTTCTTGATTTTGTAAATACTCAAATACACAAATATTTCTTCTTCTTCTTATTTTTTTTTTCTTCAATCCCTCACAAATCAACTTTCCCATGAATGTTTACCTGACCTGAAACGATGCAGAAGTCTGTGATTCTTGTATGAATGTTCACTGGTCCAGCTCTCTGGAATGATTAAACATTGATCACAAGGCACACCGAGCATGCAATGATCATGAAGCACACCAAGAATGAGAATCACAACACAAGATGAACATGATGAACCACAATTGCATTCTTTTTACTTAATGACAGATCACCTCTCAAGGTTCTTGGAATGATTCAAATTCTTTCTCCTACTATTTGAAGCTTATTCTGTTGCACTTAGGCATCCTCTTCTCCACTCAATTAATTTAGCTTGAAACATAGCTATTGCATAACAAGAAAGGTGTCTCTATCCAGGGCATATTGCACATGTTAGTAAAGCAATTCCTTGGTACTGTACAATAGTTAACAATCATTTTGTAAAACAATCAGATTGCTCCACCTCACTACCCTTAAAGCCCACTACCGTAACAATGTGCAAAAGAATGGTATACTGGTCACCTGCCAAATACTGCATTCCTTATTTCCCATAGCTGAAAGAGGATCAAAACAATGGTAACTGATTGTTTTCTATTTTAGTTCCTTGTGTAAACTTTACCAGGGATAGGTAAAATACTTCCCTGGTTACATTTCTCTAAAGGAATTTTACCATTGTCATTTATGTAACATGTCAAATTACATGACAATAAAAAATAAACTAGTGGAAAAACCATGTTGACATGTAGAGTATATTATTGCAAATGTATATTATTGTACAACACTTGTAAGAGAGTCCCTCTGCAGCTTAATTAATACAATTATATATTATATTGTTTTTCCTTCTTATATTATTCAAATTTAAAGGTACAGAGCAGATGTTATATTCACCAGAGAAAGCTTTAAATTCTAAACAGAACAGTCTTTAAATTACATGCATGTGTAATTTCAGAGTTATTGCTAGTCAAAGTTTGAAGAATTTAAAGTTTTAAGCCAATGGTGTGATGTTTCAAAAAGAAGAATTTACTTAAATGTAATTCTTTAAATTTCTGGCTTGGTTTGTCACAAATTAATATAAATATTTGCATAAATTGAAAATTCAAAAGGCTAGTAAAATGGCATATTTTTTAACCAATTTTAATTATTCTTTTTCTTCATTTCATTGTTTAGAGCGCATTTTCTTCTAATTACTGTAAGCTCAAGTTGTCAATACCTGACCATAAATCTTTCATACACAACAAGGAACCAACACAATGCAGATATTTGTGAAATCTTGTTGAGAAATATTACATCAAACATCTAGGTTTCTATCTTACAGAGAAAAATAAATCACTTGGAGCAAAAAAAGGCCCAATGGATAACCAACCTCAGTATAATATTTCCATCACTCTTTCATGTGTGAAATACATGGAGAGCTACTACCTACAAAAATGCAATAAGAGCAAGCTACAGCAAGCTACAGCTCACATTTTCAAAGAACTTGAAATTGGTCCAAGTTTTATTCTAAATCAAGTCTAGACTCGTCCAAACTTTCAAACCATGGAAAGTGTTATGTCAAGAGAAAGTGGCTCAGGTCAAAATTAACCAGGGTTTGAGTCTTTTTAATTTCTATATTGAAATCATAATTCTGTAGCTCTCTTTTTCTTAAAACTTTTTAATATTTTTTTTTTAATAATACAGAAGATATATATTTTACTTACAGTACCTATTGATTTAAGATTTTGGGAAAATAAAATCGGACACTAACTAATATTTTATTTTGGTCTTGTAGTCTTTGTATTTCATGGGTGTATTGTTCTGTTTGATGAACACTTTGTACCATCTCAGTCTATCAGTCTGCAATGTAACCAGCCATGCATTTCTTTGGAAAGTTCAATGAACTTTTTTTGATGTGAAGAACTTCAGACAAAGCGCTAATAAAGGGCGAACGACCAACAGAAAGGTATACAGACTAAATATTGTAGAACATATTGCAGTTAGGGATCAAACTAATAATGATAGAGGAAGGGTTTTTCTGTAAGAGGTCTAAGATGGAGTCATAGGGGAAAGACTGCTAAAGCATTGTATAATTAGATGGCAGATTATAAATACTATTAACAGAGAGTTTGGTATTGCAGGTGTGACAGAAGGGTTTGGGATACAGTGCAGCTTGATCAGAGGTAAGAATGAGTGAATTAAGTACATGGCCAAGGCATAACAGAGTTATAATGTTCTCTCCACGAGATGGGCTGTGTAGACCTTGTATAGGCAGACAACCTACCCGGGGGTAGGGGGGAACCGGAGGGAGCACATCATAATAAAAGTGGTAGGGGTGTGCAGCCCACCAATTGAAAATCATACCCCATATCAAGTATTCAAATCAATGAAAATATAGTGAAAAACAGCATTCTTTGGGACCTGCACTCTAAACTAGAACTGTCGGAAGGACAGTATGCTTGACTATTCAAAACTAGAATACAGAATGGGCTTATAGAGGGAAGTATATACAGAAATAAGGTAGCAGGGGCAGATAATTTCAAATTACTTGAGCTTTGAAAGATGCACATTTTCATTTGCACTACAAGCTTCAAAATATCTTTCAGTTTTCCTAGATATTTTAAGACAAAAAAGCTCAAGTAACTCAGAAAACATGTAAAACCTAGCAGTCATTATAACTACAACACCTCTTTCAGTTCTATCAATTGAATAACAAAGAAAGGAGAGGCACTGACTTGCCAATAACAATAAAAAAATGCCATTCAACCCCCTTTCCAACCTGTACATTCCCCCAGCCCCTACACATTCCCAAAACTACATCCTGGATTGTAATACAATTTTTAATTCAAGAAAATATGTGTGTCAAGCAAAGTCAAGCAGCATGATAAATGTACAATAACATTAAAGAAAAATTATGAGAAACAATATTGCTAAACATATGACAAACTAGACATCGGAAACGATACAAATACCCTCACTGCTAATAATACATATTCCAGACTGTCCCACATTCCATCCCAACATGTCCCAAATGTCATCCCACGTCTATACTCCCTACAATCACACCTGAAAACAGCATTCGACAAATCGCCCAAAAATTAACTTGCCCGCCGGGCAAACACAAGCACAGAAATGCTTGCCCGAAAGCAAAATCCACTTGCCCGACAATAAGCACGATAATATTGCACGTTATGGTAAAATATTTCTTATAGCAATATTTACTGAGAATGCCGTGTAAATAATAAAGACTTACACTTACCAAAAAACAGTGGAAATTGTAATCCATATATCCTCTTAAGCAATAACAATATATATATAATATATATATATATATATATATATATATATATATATATATATATATATATATATATATATATATATATATACACATATATAGATATATATATATATATATATATATATATATATAGATAGATATATGGATAGATATATATATATATATATATATATATAGATAAATATATATAGATATATATATATATATATATACATATATATATACATAGTAGAGCTGTGAACGTTTAGGGATTTTAGTAAACGTGTACACGCCAAAAAAAGCGAGCGTGTATCGTGTACACGAGTTTAGTACCGTAATTTTCGGAAATACACCAAAATTGCTCCAAAACTACAAGGCGAAGTAAAAAAATCGCGCAACTAGTATGGCAAAAGTACTGACTGCATTGCCCAAATAGACGCTGAGTTTTGCTTTCCAAATCGTAAAAAGTTTACTTCTACAGTACAAATCATCATTTTTATGGAAAATATGCATGGAAATTCAGTTTAGAAAGAACAGATAACTTCCTTTCAATGTCATTTGAACTCAACATCCAGAATTTGTTTGTCCTATTCGCTCGGCTTTCAAAATTCTGTGAAAATCTTGCATACTGAGGCCTATGATATACCTCGCGAAAAACATTCCAAAACTACGCCACCACCACCAGGAAGTTCTGAAATATTAGTCCTCTCGAAAAAATGGCGCCTTCTTTGCGAAGCATGCAGAATTTCAGCTTTGTTAAAACCTTTTTCTGTTTATATATTATGCAATATTTTTCTTTCTTGCAAAATTTATTTGACTCATCAGGTAATATTTACATGTAAATGTACTGATTGTCACGATTCAAGTGTTTTTTGGTCGATGAAACGGGCCTTGATTGCGTGGGATTAAAAGCCTTATGGCCTAACGTTAGGCCTATTGTTAGTTTCCCTGTTTACTGCTGCACATTCGCGGTGCATTTTACAAGTTAGATTACTCAGTTTTCGGCGAAATCAAAGTGCATAATATCCCCATTCATCGGTGATTACGGCGCATTTGTGATTCGCACATTTAAAAAAGATTATGCTAAACGGGTTTACAGTTTGTAAAAAATCATTGATTGGAATTTTGTCAGCCGAATGTGTGTGTGATTTGAATCATGAATAATGATTTTCAACAGCAAGACACTAGGCCTATAATGTATGAAAAACGATTACTCGCAATGAAGTATTTAGTAAACGTTTA
Source organism: Chiridota heheva (assembly GCA_020152595.1). NCBI lineage: Eukaryota > Metazoa > Echinodermata > Holothuroidea > Apodida > Chiridotidae > Chiridota > Chiridota heheva. The sequence continues at coordinate 279,269 of JAIGNY010002010.1, forward strand.
CAAGATTTGCGAGCGTGTAGCGAGTACACGCTAAACGGTCACAGCTCTAATACATAGATAGATAGATATATAGATATATATATAGATAGATAGATATATAGATAGATATATGTATAGATATATATATAGATAGATATATAGATATAGATATACATAGATATACATATATATATATATATACATATATATATATAAATATACATATATATATATATATATATATACATATAGATATATATATACATATATATATAAATATATATACATAAATATATATATATATGTATGTATGTGTGTGTGTTTATGTATGCATGTATGTATTAGAGCTGTGAACGTTTAGAGATTTTAGTAAACGTGTACACGCCAAAAAAAGCGAGCGTGTATCGTGTACACGAGTTTAGTACTGTTATTTTCAGAAATACACCAAAATTGCTCCAAAACTACGAGGCGAAGTAAAAAAATCGCGCAACCAGTATGGCAAAAGTACTGACTGCATTGCCCAAATAGACGGTGAGTTTTGCTTTCCAAATCATAAAAAGTTTACTTCTACAGTATAAATCATAATTTTTATGGAAAATATGCATAGTAATTCAGTTTAGAAAGAACAGATAACTTCCTTTCAATGTCATTTAAACTCAATATCGCATAACTTTTTTGTCTTATTCGCTACGGCTTTTAAAATTGTGTGAAAATCTTGCAAACTAGGCCTATGATATACCTCGCCGTAAAACATTTCAAAACTACGTCGCCACCACCACCAGGAAGTTCTGAAATATCAGTCCTCTCTAAAAAATGGCCGCCATCTTTGCAAAGCATGCAGAATTTCAGATCTGTTAAAACCTTTTTCTGTTTGTTTATAATGCAATATTTTTTCTTTCTTGCAAAATTTATTTGACTCATCAGGTAATATTTACATGTAAATGTACTGATTGTCACGATTCAAGTGTTTTTTGGTCGATAAAACGGGCCTTGATTGCTTGGGATTTAAAGCCTTATGGTCTAACGTTAGGCCTATTATTAGTTTCACTGTTTACTGCTGCACATTCGCGGTGCATTTTACAAGTTAGATTACTCAGATTTCGGCGAAATCAAAATGCATAATATCCCCATTCATTGGTGATTACTGTGCATTTGTGATTCGCACATTTAAATAGGAATATCATTGATTGGAATTTTGTCAGCCGAATGTGTGTGATTTGAATCATGAATATTGATTTTCAACTGCAAGACAATATGATGTATGAAAAACGATTACACGCAATGAAGTATTTAGTAAACGTTTACATGATTTGCGAACGTGTAGCGTGTACACGCTAAACGGTCAGAGCTCTAGTATGTATGTATGTATATATATATATATATATATATATATATATATATATATATATATATATATATATATATATATATATATATATATGCAGGTACACTCAGGAAATACGGCCTGCAACAAGAGACCAGATGTAGTTTTTGTAAACATATGGACACCAGAAATGAAATTAAAGTAAGTAAACACATTGTAAAACCGAAACCCTTCACTTGCGATTCATCCAATGTGGTTTATCTACTAAACTGCAAAAAGTGCATCAAAGCAAACTACATTAGAGAAACTAAAATTAAATTTCGCTGCCGATATAATAACCATCTCTCTTCCATCAGGAACAACACACAGGGCCTTCCTATTGCTAAACACTTTAACACAGACACACACCATCACAACATTGCTGAATTACGGTTCTGCATTTTAGCAGGTGGTTTTAGGCCTGATAAAGACAGAAAAACCACTGAACTCATGTGCATCTTCAAATACCAAACCATAACAGAAGGCCTAAACAAATATCTAGTATCTAGCATCATTTTTTAATTTCTCCAAAAATACGTAGAAATTTCTCTCCTCTGCGCGCATTGCGTATAATTTTTACGCAGTTGTAATTTTTATTCTAGACGCGCAAGCCTGTCCTTGTTACGTCACTTTAATGTAGCTGTTTCTCCTCTGTTATGCGTTTTGTTTGTTTTATTTAAGTTTTTACTTAACAGTTTCGTGTTGAATGTCTACACCGAAGAAGGGCTTAGGAGGCCCAAAAATTTTGTATTTCAATAAATCTTTGTTGACAGAATTTGACATACCTTGTCCTCTATTTTCTATTTGCACGTCAACACGCAGTATATTTTGCAGCTATGCTGCATAGACCCTATATAAATGTGTGTGTATAAAAATATATATATATATATATATATATATATATATATATATATATATATATATATATATATATATATATATATATATATATATATATATATTTATAAAAATATAAATAATAATATATATATACAGTAGGCCTACTTCACATGTCTAGGCTTACTTCACATGTCTAGGCTTACTTCACATATCTAGGCCTACCTCACATATCTAGGCCTACCTCACATATCTAGGCCTACCTCACATATCTAGGCCTACCTCACATATCTAGGCCTACCTCACATATCTAGGCCTACCTCACATATCTAGGCCTACCTCACATATCTACTGTAGGCCTACCTCACATCTCTAGGCCTACCTCACATCTCTAGGCCTACCTCACATATATAGGCCTACCTCACATATATAGGCCTACCTCACATCTATAGGCCTACCTCACATCTATAGGCCTACCTCACATCTATAGGCCTACCTCACATATATAGGCCCACCTCACATACACAGGGCTACCTCACATATACAGGCCTACCTTACATATATAGGCCTACCTCACATATAAAGGCCTACCTCACATATATAGGCCTACCTCACATATATAGGCCTACCTCACATATATAGGCCTATCTCACATATATAGGCCTATCTCACATATATAGGCCTATCTCACATATATAGGCCTACCTCACATATACAGGCCTACCTCACATATACAGGCCTACCTCACATATACAGGCCTATCTCACATATACACATTTGACAGGAAAAAAAGTGAATCACCGCCACATTATTACAGCAGAGAGCAGAGTATGCAGGTAGAATACACATTCAATCAAAACCTCTGAAGTAAGTAGCCACTTCTGAGGTGAGCCATTTTTATATCTTCAGAAGTGTGCAGCCACTAGTCAGTAGTACATTTTGAACTCTCTGCCCTTTCATACATCACATTTGTATGCATTCAACAAATTTCAAACTTCAATTAATTGTAATTGGAAACTAGGGTCCGACTGCTGGCCTAGGCCTAAGTTACTGTACTTAGGCCTACGGTAGATTTAGAAATTACATTCTGGTACTGTATACTACTGTCGTAATTTAAAGACTTTTCTGTTCAGAATTTAAAGCTTTCTCTAGTGGACACCATGCACTATTAACAAAGCCATACCCAGAATTAACTGCTCACTTCCCAGACTGGAATCAGAAATGTGTATCAGCCAAGAATACTCTTTTATAATATTCAAAATTTTGTTAAAGTATGCCAAAATTCTCCTGACTTTTTCCTGAGGTTTTTGATATGCTGCCCGCGGGCAACATTTACACATCCTGGGTATACGTGTGCACCAAAATATCATATCAAGGAAAGGTGTTGGTTGGTCATATATACAAAGTAGGGAAATTATCCAATCACCAGTCATGCAATAACAAACATGAATGTTTTCCCGTGTACGACATTGGCTCATACATGTCATGTATCAGTGCTCAAAATTAGCATAAGCTTGCTAGCCCGGGGCTAGTTGATTTTAAGTATGGGCTAGCACAATTTCAATCATTTGATTGGCCCATTTGGGCTAATCAAATAAACAGAATTATTCCTGTATGTTTATGTCACACACACTCACAAGAAATGGGCTTGTGGAAAGTTCAGCTGAGCTAGTGAAATGTGAAGTGAGAAAGCCCTACTGGCTAGTAATAAACCAATTGATGCTACTTTGGTATCGGGTGCATTGTGTGATTTTAACGGGTATGCTAGAATAAAAAACTAACAGAAAACTTGGGCATATGTTGATCTTGATATTCTTTATAATATTAGGTCAAACTTTGATCCATAGGCGGCAGGGAAATAAAGAAAATTCTTGCCCAAAGTTGGCCGTTAACGTTAGTGTCAATGGAGAGTACTGTAGGATTTGTTTTCCCTGACAACTCAATTGCGCACGCAAATACTCGCATTATGAAAAATTCCCATCCCAAGTGTAGAGTCGCTCCAGGGTGAATTCATAAGATCATGAATGAGCCTTTGGATAATTTCACTCAAAAATTCTGCAGAGCCGAACCAGGAAATGTCTGCTGAAACATATTATCTTCACATTCCGCGCATGGAGCAACAGAGCCAAAATAGAGGATATAGTGGGGACTTGGATAATTTATTGTCTCTTCAAAATCTTTCGTCATAGATTACTTCATGACACTCCACGGAGCCGGCTATGAGGAGTAATTAGCAGTTTACCAGGAATAACCAGGACATCCACATCCACTTATTTCTTAGTCAGATAACATTCTGACCGTAGTATACACTATAGCCACTATCGTACATGGCTGCTATGCACGGTCATACAATGCTATATACTTTGTGAAACTGATGCATTGGCTTATAATAGAAGATAATAAAAGAGAGATGAATTTTGACTACATGCTAGAATAACTAGGCCTTTTCCGAATGATCAGAGGTCAACTTTTGACAGTGCTTTTTATCGCCATGGATCACTTTTACGTAATAAAAAATAAATTTACATATTCACTAATACTATAATAAGTTGTTTACCTACGTTTTGGGCTTGATTTTGATACAGAAAACTATGAAAAGTTGTGTTTTGTGCAAATGCCTTCGCTCCTAATGAATCTTTTAAACAGCACCAAGATGGAATCTATCGAATTAGTTCAAAAGCTGTTGAACAAATGAGCATCGGTAAAGTCATCATACCTATAGCATCAAATCGAACACTACGCACGCATGCAAATAATAACATTATAGCATTATCAAAATAGCAGTTGCCAGCGCACTCGGATGATGCGCGCACTAGTTTACACTTTTCCAGAAGTGAGGGATGTGTAATTGGAATCGGAATGTCATTTTTTCCGTAATTTAGCTTTTTTTTTTTTTTTACATTTCAAGACGCTAATGAAATCAAAATCATAGCTCATAAATACTTTTCTTTTGTCAGTTTAGAGAAGGCTTTTTATTTCATGATTATGTTAGTTATTGTCTAAGTGGTTTTCAACATTACGAGTATATGTGTTGTCTCACTCAGTATGCAAGTATTGCCTTGCAAGTAGTGCCTACTGAGTAAGGTGTTTATCTCAGTATGGTAGTGCGGGAAGGAAGCCTTCTGGCCGATAAGATCATTGACTTGAGGCTTTGACAAGGTTTAGGCTTTATTTAAAACATATTGTTATAAATGAATTAAAATTCATATTCACAGGACTAATGTTAGCCTAGTACTCCCCGTAGTACCATCGCACTGATGCCAGCCATGTTAGTATGGCTGCCGTTTAGTGATGGCTGGCCATATGGAGGAACTACAAAATCCTATACCATCCTGTACTGTTTTAGAGGTGGACTCTGCCGATTTGTGTGGGTGTTCTTTCTAGCCAATTTTCCCAAATTTTCAGTGACGCTGGTATTATCTCGCGCTCACACCAGCATCTGCTATTGTCTATGGTTTCCATTTTCACTAAGTGCATATGATCGTCAATTGTAATGTAAAATGAATGCGTGCACAGTATCGTTACAATAGTAACACTCACATTAATTAGAGTTTCAGAGCGAATGAGTTGGGAGTATGAAAATTTGTACTACATTATGCGTACAAGTACCGTAGCTACTCACCCTGCAGTTGGATGCAGCTCCTTCCATGCTACGGGAGGCTCCTCCATATTTTGTTTTACTTTTACTTTATCAAGTTTATGTGCTATGTCAGTAGGCCTATGTCATGTATGCATCACAGTTTAACCAATGGCCTTAGGTGTTACATGTACTGTACAACACAACACAGCAATACTCTCCGACAAGACAAGGATCGATGGATACATTTTTTTGCTAGTTTATTGAGATACATTACAACCCAAATCTCTAAAATATAATCTGGCGGCATAACAAGGGATTAAGCAACACTGCAGAAAAAAGTACCCACTAGCATTGATTAACAATGGTGGTGAGATTCTTATCTGAAAGCTAAGTTTAAGTTCATTTGAATATTTACATTGTATCAACTACAGTCAGGTAGCTCAGTTGGTAGAGCACACGAATGAGATGCTGGAGGTACCCGGTTCAAGCCTCGGACAGGTCTAACCAGCTTTTCCACAGCTATGCAGACAGATACGCCGATTATCAAAGCAAAAGTACGTCGTTTGCAGCTTTTGCTCCTCATTCAGCTGTTAAAAAAAGTGGCAATGATTGTATGGTGCTCATCGTCCTTTGGAGGGGACGTTAAGCCGCCGGTCTCAATGGTAGGACAGTCACACCCTACCTGGTTCTCTGGACACTTCTTGAAAAGAGTAGGGTGAAAACCCGGTGTTCATCCACTTCCGTCCCGGTCGCACGAGACTGGCATCTGCTATGCAGGCTATGGCTTAGCGTCTATGCTCCATATAGGAGTCTTGCCAAGTTCTTGTAGGGAAGGTTCATGTACAAACAAACTAGCAAGCGTAAATGGAATATACAACTTTAAATCAAAGACTCTCAAATATTGCGCCCCACAAACGGGTAGAGTCCACCTTTATGCGAGATGTTAAAAGTATAGGAAAATCTCAGTTTTTAGATCTTTATGAAAACGAAACCATTTTACTTTTTTTTTGGCCCACAATGACTAGATTCGATGTTTGAAGCCCATCCATGTCTTCAAAAACTGTTTTAAAGGTGATTACTTTTATCAAAGTATTTTGGACTACTTTTCTTTCCATAAAAATCGTCTGACGAACTCACCAAAGCATAGTCAAAGCTCAAAACACTGCCACCGAGGCTAAACATTTAAGCGGGGGTAATAATATGCTTTATATTATTTGAGGAAAAAATTAGGATAATACTTAAACTTAGGAGGTACAATTATATATAACCTAAACATTTCTTGATGTTTTATTCATTTGTTTTCTTAGTTTTTTACCAAAACCATTTAATAAAAATATAAGGTCAGTTAGCCTAACATTACAACTTACAAGTAACATGCATCATAAGCCGATCATAACAATTAACATTAACGTACTTTAGGCTAAAGTTGAACGTTACAACATAGCTTAGGCCTAACGTTACACTAACTGCGGTGTTATTGTTACACAGCACTTGCAAGTTTGCAGAATGGGCGTGAATTTACCCCGTATATTATCTGAATGTGTAATGCAAAAATAAACCTAGATGGACAATGCTATTAGGCCTAAGAGATTGAAAATTATTTTATGTTTCCTTACCAATTAGAATATTTCAACTGGAAAAAAGACAGTTACGGGTGATACTATCGCTAAACGATGATGCTATGCATATGCAGTACGACGTTGACGTGACGTACGCGACATGTAAGTGCACTGCCACTGTAGTCACGCTCCAAAACATTACGTCATCGGTGTGGTTTCCTCCTAGAATATGTTGACATAAAAACTTTTTCTAAGAACAATTAAGATCCTTGATAAAAATTTGCAATTGCAATGATGTTTCCAAATATTGTTTCCATTTTCAACTGCATACCTCAGATTGCACGTTTCTGTGCTTTGTTTAAGATGGATTTCCCCGAAATCACCAGCATACCTACGTGTAAGTTAAATACCAAGATATTCCTCATTGATGCTGCCGCACCATGTTTAGGGAGGTTTTAAATGATTTGATCTGTTATTGGATTGTATCTAATTTGGGTTAATCTTTTTATTGTTTTGTTTTAAATCTGTTATTATTTTGTAAATTGTAATCTTTTTTTCATATCTATGCATTTTTTTATGCCCCTTTTTACCATCGCATTAGGATGTTGCTAATTTAGTCACTTTGTTAGGTTTGTGGTTTGCAGCTTATTTGGGCTCACTTTTTTACTGTTTTTTTTTTTTTTAATATTTATTATTAATGTACCTATTTTCATATCTATGCTCCATTTTTGTTTAAAATTTGCATTTTTATGCCCGTTTTACAATCTTATACTGTTCTCCTGTTCCATTTTAAGCATGCATATTTTACTGTTATCAAGCTGCATTTTTTATCCATTTCCAGTGACATTCTATATACTTTCAGTTATGATCACGACCACGATGGAAATAAGTTTCCTCCCTAGTTGGGTCAAGCTTTTAGTGCTTTCCTTTTCATGGCATCGTGCAGATAATTTTTTTCGCTTGTGCAATATTGCTTATTGTTTCATGTTTATTTTCTTGTGTTTTATCTTTCTTAAACAACTTCATTATGTATATTTGTGCATGCCATAAGTTTAATCTCACAGTGAATAAATATATCGAATCAATCAATCAATCAAAATCGAGAAAATATATTGAATAGGCGTATGCAAAATATAACGCGATGTCAAATTAGTAATGATTTTCAGGACTGTTCATCATACATCTGTACATATACACGCATTCTCGAAATGATCAAATAAAATAAGACTATATATAGGCTGCCGCCGCCTATGCAAGATGCCAAGATATGGGCGCCAGAAAGAGTTTCAAGTTGGTGGCGCAAGAAAAACTATGATCGGCCAAATTATTGGTGGGGCATATGCGGCATAGTGCTCCCATCTGCCCCACCCGTTCCGGCGCCGTTGAGCAGTTGAGCTATTAGGATCAACTATTGTCCATTTCATTGTCAACTAGAAAAGAACAAAAACTAATCAAATCAACGGCGCCGAAAACTTGTCAAAATTGGAGACGGGAAAGAATAAAGTCGATATTTGTTTGCAGTTATATAGGCCTATACACTTGTTTACGTATTTTAGCCATTAAGTTACCAATATTCTGGGTGAAGAGTGAAACTGAAGTTTCTGAAATATAAACGCTCTCCCGCTTTCGGCGGCACAGACTGACGGAATGTATATGGCAATTGCATTGTTGAATTATCATAGAGGCGAAAACTAAGCATGCAGGTGCATAGGAAGGGTCACATACAAGGGCGTAATTAGATTTCGACCGCACCGGTGAGGAGGGAGGGGAAGGGGGTGGAAGATAAATTTTCCCAACGAAAATTTGCACTTTCCCTACCAATCTATAAGTTATCAAAGTACCCAGTTTTTTGGCTTGCTCCCGGACTGTTATAGGGGTATTGTTTTTAAACAGCCAGAGGAGAAGGTTCTCCTGAAAAATGAGGAAATTCGGGTTAATTGTACAGGCGTTTATGGGTGAGGCCTAATTGGTCTAAAGTTTCCATGGTTTTTGCGCAAAAGTGGCTTAAGATCAACACAAAAATCTAAAATGTACTATAACATAACATAACAAGATGACGGGCGAAGGATTAGTCACCCATACAAAGCTCAAACTCCACCACTACCACAAAAAAAAAGTAATAATCAAAGACGGCAAGAGTTAGTAAATAACTTATCAATGTTGACATTGAAATTGTGAACAGAATTGGAGCTAACTACCCACTCAGACAAATTATTCCACTCATTAACAACTCTTTGCTAAAAACTCAAACGCCAAATATCTACCTGTTAGAACTTGTTGGTCAACTTCAAAGTGTTACCACGTGTCCACTGAAAATTACTGAGCTGAAACATGCAAGAAATAACAGGAAGTCAAAGCATCACTACTAGATAGCAATGTAAGAGCCTGAATCATATCGCCCACGTACATGACGTACTATTCTCAACTCAAGCGTGGTCAAACCAAATATGGGGGAGGGGGAGGGGGAGAGGGGACTTATTATGTTAAAAAAGGCTCATGGACTCTTCCATAGATTCGTAACGCAGAATCCGGGCCCCCTTGTATTACAACCCTTATTAAAAGGTCGAATAACTCATTTTGACTAGGCAGCTATGAAGATGCTGGAAATTATTTTGTTTAAAAAGGAATTTAGGAAATATTTTCTGTCTTTAATTAGGGACACCTGGCAGTGTAAGGAAGTTTAAGAAGAAACTCTGTGAATTGCAGTATCTTAAAAACGTCTTGTGGCAGGGATATCCAAATCAAATTTATGTTAAGAAACTGTTTGCAATGGAGGCTACTTCCATATTTTTACGGCTTCTGTCGGTCAGATCTGCGATGCAACTAAAGAAAGTAACCAACTAATAGTGCCCCAAAAGCTGACAAGAGAAACAAATCATATTCTTTTAGATACGCGTATGAATTATATTTTCACTCTTCTAACAACGGCAGTGTGCAGGTCTGAGAGGCATTTTATTGATAAAGATTTCACCTCTGCTATTTAGCATAAATTTGCTGAATGTCACAAGCACTCAGCGACTCGGACGGAGGGAAGTCAGGGCAAGGGGCAGAAAACCCAGTAAATTAAGGCACTTTATTATTCTTCTTCAGATTTTTAGTGAGGAGTTGAGCCATGCGGGATAAAAGCCTTTATTTCCATTTTAGGGGTGAAAATATTTTGAAAGCATGTACGGTACGACAGCAGTGTAACTTTACCAGGGTTAATATGGGAATTAACACAAGCCTATGCAGCCTATATGAAAGATTCGAATCCTTGTATCTTACATTACATCAGTGATGTTCACTTTTTCCACTTGTTCAAAAATTGAACATCTCAAGGCCACCAAAAAATTAGGCATCACTACCCTCACACTCCATTCACACAGTACACAATTATACATGCAATGTCGTACGGCGTTTATGCAAAGAGCGGTTTATTCAAGAAATATTAGGTGAGGACGCTGCGAGTAGCAATGTCGTAGATTTCGGGGAACAATATTGGCATAGCAAGGTTTAACGTCCCGAAAGCATCCAGTGCTGGACATAATATCAGGATGGCCACGGCCTTTGATAACCAGTTGTAAACTCACTGGTTGCAGACCTACCGGGATTTGAACCCGGGACGTGCAGGTGAGAGGACAAAGCAAACTAACCACTACATCACGGAGGTCTGTTATGTATCCGCCCCTGAATTAGTGGACTTGTCTTATATACTTTAACACTAAGAAGAACAGTATACGTTTTGTTTTCTTCTGCAATTGGGCACTTTTTGTTTAACTTTGCAATTGAAAGAAGGTGGAGGAGGGCACGTCGGTCTATGACAAGGTTATAAGTTTGCCCTAGGCGGCTAGCCCCATTTCAAAGATGATCCACTAATTAAATTTGGGATGGCTCGCACACCCAAAGACCCTTTTTACACAATAATAAGCAGGAAAAATAAAGAAAGGCAGATGTTAACGCTTTGCTTTTATCAGTATGAACAATTTCAATAGGGTTGTTTGACCACATAATTATTGAGAAAATGACATATGGGGCAGACACCTACACTGCCCCCAGTTCTGCCACTTCTGGTTCCAATCAAGTGGTAAATGCCTGCAAGGGTAGTTCTAAACTATGAACAATTTGTTCCATAATAATGATGTTTCTTATTAGTAGCTTTTAAAGGGCACCTGCTGCCCCATTCTCCCCCTTACTCAAGGGCAAAGGGGAGTGCAGTGATCTTCATGGTTCCGACATGCCTCTAAGAAGTGGCATAAGTTTGGTGGTGGGTGCTGGGCTGGATACCACTGTGAGCAATGCAAGCGCTGAGTCTGATCGAGCAGCCCGTGTGGTAGGGGAGGGGTGGTGGTGGTTGGGAGGGGTGCGCATAGGGCCCAGCCATTTTAAGAGCTAATTTGAAGATATTCTAAAGCACCATTATCAGACATATGTTACTTCCAACTAGCGCTATGCTATGGGAGCCTGGCCATTTATCATGTATTTCTGGCCCTTTATCATGTATTCCTGGCCCTTTATCATGTATTCCTGGCCCTTTATCATGTATTCCTGGCCCTTTATCATGTATTCCTAGCCCTTTATCATGTATTCATGGCCCTTTATAATGTATTCCTGGCCCTTTATCATGTATTTTTGGCCCTTTATCATGTATTTTTGGCCCTTTATCATGTATTCCTGACCCTTTATCATGTATTCTGGCCCTTTATCATGTATTCCTGGCCCTTTATCATGTATTCCTGGCCTTTTATCATGTATTCCTGGCTCTTTATCATGTATTCCTGGCTCTTTATCATGTATTCATGGCCCTTTATCATGTATTCCTGGCCTTTTATCATGTTTTCCTGACCCTTTATCATGTATTCCTGGCCCTTTATCATGTATTCCTGGCCCTTTATCATGTATTCCTGTCCCTTTATCATGTATTCCTGTCCCTTTATCATGTATTCCTGTCCCTTTATCATGTATTCCTGTCCCGTTATCATGTATTCATGGCCCTTTATCATGTATTCATGGCCCTTTATCATGTATTCATGGCCCTTTATCATGTATTCTTGGCCCTTTATTATGAATTCATAGCCCTTTGTTATGTATTCATGGCCTTTTGTTATGTATTTATGGCCTGTTGTTATGTATTCATGACCCCTTATCATGTATTCATGTCCCCTTTTCATGTATGCATATTCCCTATTAGGTATTCATATGGCCCCTCATCATGTATTCATAAGGCCCCTTATCTAAATTCATAAAGCCCCTTATCATGTATTCATAAGGCCTCTTATCAAGTATTCATAGGCCCCTTATCATGTATTTATAAGGCCCCTTATCATGTATTCATAAGGCCCCCTATCATGTATTTATAAGGCCTCTTACCATGTACTCATAAGGTCCCTTACCATGTTTTCATGGCCCTTTATGCATTCATGGCTCCTTATCATGTATTTATAAGGCCCCTTATCATGTATTCATAAGGCCCCTTATCATGTATTCATAAGGCCCCTTATCATGTATTTATAAGGCCTCTTCATGGCCTTTCTGTCACTGGTATCTCATCGAGGCCGAGCCCCTTTAAGTCGTGGGCCAGGTACTGCAGTGCCTAAGGGGCATATAACCTATGCCCCTGGTCACAAGTACTCGAAGTTGAACAAGTTAATCACACTAGATATTGACATTTTATGGGAAATTATTGGCTTGATTAACTAATGCATGCAGAGATTTACATGTCGTGTGTAAAGCAATAGCAGCCCCCACCCCCCTTTGCAATTAATTTCTAATAAAAAAAGGGAAAATCCCAGCATCGGCAGCAGAGCAAAACATTTGAAGGCTGAAATGGCCAGTGTATTTTGCTTTCAGTCGAAGTTGAGCACGATACCTAAAGGGCATGGGTCCAGAGGAAACTGCAATTTTAGGCATTCCTGTGGTTAATATGCCTAGAAATGCAGTCAACATGCTTCAAACAGATTGCAAATCTGCCTTGGATGTGGTGGTAACCAAAAAATAATATAAATTTTAGAACTAAATTTTTTTGGGGCTAAACATGACTTAAGCTCCCATGTTTCCATTGCAGGACTGAACATCCCCTGGTTCTGATGCCACTGGGGAATCCCTCTCTAATGTGTACACTAAAGTTAACATTGCTGCATGAGCTGACCTAGCATATGGTCGAATTCATTAGACTCATCCAGTACCATCTTTCCAAGTATCCCTGGTATTGCTGTTGACACAATGTGCTTTTCCAATTGGTGAGCTAATGTGGTGGTGTTTGTAAGCACATCACCCTTTTTGTCTTTACTTATGTAGCCATCGGTAATCAAAGGGTTGTATGACATCCCCATTAAGAAAAATAAAGGGAAAAAAAGAGACCAGAAAGTATGCTACATGGTCCAGAGAGTTTTACTCAGTGACACACCCACCCCGGGCCCAAACAAATCCAAAATGTTGGCCACACCACTGGCCATGGGTGTGCCCGGTGGGTTGAAAGCATTATAAGACCCCACAAAAAGTAAATTATGGTAAAATGGGTGCAGAAAATACACTAAACGGTCCAGATATTTCCCCTTTTTTTTAATTCAAAAGGCTGGCTGCACCTGTTTTGTTGTCTCGTACAACATTCAGAGACACTATGCTATTATTCAAGGTTTTATGTTAAATCATTTATCTAGACACAGAACAAATATGTCACCAATTAAAGTTAATGACCTTTCTATTTCATATGAAAAGATATTGGTGACACAATCATACAATTTCGGGTTAAAAAGGTTTTCCCTATTAGAGACAGCATACATAAGTGAATCTTAAATATAAATAAATGTATGGACAATTGTAGGTAAACATATTAAAATCATCCAATCTGTAAAATTCTTCTCATTTGGTGGACAAAATGTACTTGACTTCCAAAATGAACATTTGCATTATTAGAAATAAATCAATTATACTATATTTATATGATAAAATTCCAGCCAAGACAATAAAATATGTCACATGTTCAATAAGAGGGTGTTCTGTAGAGTGCATACCATTACCTGTACTGAACTATGTCTCAGAAACTATGTCTCCCCTCCGTACTTTCATTTATGATAAATTCAAACTCCAAGAACCAAGATACAAATTCAGGGTTTCTGGTCTCTGCCCACAAAACTTAGTGTGAAGGTCTCTGCCCACAAAACTTAGTGTGAAGGTCTCTGCCCACAGAACTTAGTGTAAAGGTCTGTGCCCACAAAACTTAGTGTGAAGGTCTCTGCCCACAGAACTTAGTGTGAAGGTCTCTGCCCACAGAACTTAGTGTGAAGGTCTCTGCCCACAGAACTTAGTGTGAAGGTCTCTGCCCACAGAACTTAGTGTGAAGGTCTCTGCCCACAGAACTTAGTGTGAAGGTCTCTGCCCACAGAACTTAGTGTGAAGGTCTCTGCCCACAGAACTTAGTGTGAAGGTCTCTGCCCACAGAACTTAGTGTGAAGGTCTCTGCCCACAGAACTTAGTGTGAAGGTCTCTGCCCACAGAACTTAGTGTGAAGGTCTCTGCCCACAGAACTTAGTGTGAAGGTCTCTGCCCACAAATATCAGTATGAAGTAGACACTAAAGATATTTGAAGAATGTGCCATCTTTAAAGAGTTCTCAGTCAACAAATTTATTTTAATTCATGGGAATTTTTAAATCCCAGACGTCTCATATTCAAACTTTTGTCATTGAAACATGAATTACTTATTCATTAGAAACGATTATGGTTTATTTAAACAATAATACCAAATGTACCATCATGTTCAAGAAACGTTTATTGGAATATTTCAGGGACCCGGAATAATATGCTCTGTTTCAACAAAGTGCTCCTTTAAATATTTGGTTTCATTTCTCATCACTTTTTCAGTCTAGATTAAAGGCCAGTTGTCGTCTCTAATGTATGAGGTAAATGTAATTAAAATCCTGTTTTGATTGGTTGAAACACAATGGTACAGTGTGCACTTACATTGATAAGCCAATCAGTATCGTTTTGGAATAAATTGTTCGCCGCCACATTTAAATCACGACAGACGGCCTTTAATGGCTTATTTGTTTGTTTGGTGAGGCTTAATGACACCATGACAGCAAAAGTCAAATTGTGCCTGAGAGGTTGGCATATATCAGAGGTAGGAAAAAAGTTAAAGAGGACAAATCTAAGAAAAGGTTGAGAGCCAATAGACATGGATCAAAAGAGGAAGTGCAATGGTGTAAAACAAAAATATAGATTCTTTTTTTTAAAGGAGGCAGGGGAGGGGGATGGGAGAGGAAAACTAAAGATAGTTGTAGAGGTATGATGAAGAAAGGAGATGATTTTATCCGGAAGAGTCCGGCAATGGAGTTGTGAGAAGTGAAGGAAGCACTAGGGGAGAAGGGAGGGGGGGGGGGGAATTATACATGGGGCAGTCAATGAGGACATGATAGACAGTGAGGGGGCAGCGACAGTTATTGTAGTGGGGTGGGAGGGAGCTGCTAAGGAGGTAGGAGTGTGTGAGGTGGGTGTGGCCTTTCCTAAGGTGGGTAATGTGGACGTTGTCTTTACAAGAGAGATTGTGGATAGTAGGTTTGGCTGGAATGGTGGGCTGGATGTTGTTGAGTTTGTTATCTGTTTGGGAGTCCCAACTAGTAGGTAATGGTATAAATTTCTATATCATCAAAACTTTAAACACATGATACTATTGTTGTAATTTAAGTAGAAGTAAGAAATATGTATAACAAGTCAAGACGTTGAGTATCTTCACCGCAATAAACAATGGTCCAATATATGAACATATATGCAAATTCACATTTAGAGAAAAGAAAACATGAAAATAGCAAAATTTGAAGCAGAATGTTTTGAAAAGTAGCCATTTTTATAGTTATTTAAATTTGATTGAAAATGCAATTTTACCGTGTATGACAGGGCAACACTGCTTTATTCCATATGTAAATTCTGTCTTTTGATTGTCTGTCAGAATTCCTATTTTCACTATAATTCATCATCTACCTGGAATAAATATTGTTTTTAATTTTAATTACTGGACTATTGAAAGAAATTTAACCACTGAGATATCTACCCAATCATAGATCACAGATCTTGCACATATTGAAACAAATTTAAACTTTGGTCAGCCATAACTGGAAAATGATAAATATTCTCTTTTAAGTTCAAATATGTTCAGATTTTAATCTCTATTATGTCCATAGGTCCTTTCCAAATAATATAGGAAAAGTACAACATTATGACAAAATGTGCGCAAACTGTTCTTTTATCCTCTTGAAATGAATTCCTTCCCAAAAGACTTTTCCGCAAGCAGTACAAATGTAAAACACATTCATCTCTTTGAACTTTTGCTCAGGCACTGTCTTGATTTGAATAATGACTCCATTGCTAAATGAACAATTCAAAGTATCTATATCTAATTCAGTTGTCAGATTATCAGGAGCATAGAAATGGGTTTCCTCCGAACTGTTTTCCAATGGTGCACTTTGATTTACTCCTGACTTATTTGTTGCCAATTTACCATCTGTACAACCAGATTGTGTCACTACACTGTAATATAAATTGTTGGGTTTGCTGTGACTCTGATTGGCAACATTTTGGGAGTTATGATGTGAACTTGAAATATTTTTGGAATTTGACGTCCTTACAGGTCCGGCATATGTGTATTCATCACCGTTATCCTCTCCATCCCCCAAATCAAATTCATCTGAATCCTCACTGTCAGAGAAACACATGTAACTTCTCTTTGGTTTGGCGGCTGCAGCCTGATCCAAGTCGTCCTTCAGGTCTGGTACACCCTCTGTATGAGGATCAAAGTCTTGTGACTCAGAGGATTTGTGATCTTTAATTTCTTCAGGCTTCATCTGATTAAGCCACACTTCGTACAACTTAGGCGACGGTGTCTTGACATATCTGTTGTTATTGCACCCCTGTAAAGATCAAGATTTGTTTAGATTGGTACTTATTCACAGAGGTTTGAGGATAATTTTCAAGCATTTTTTCAAGGATATTATTTCCAACTTTTCATGATTGAAAGTAGAAATTTATCCATGGCTTCTAGAATAACACCATTGAACACCCTTCCCCACTTCCCAAAAAGCCTTTCATCCCATTCGATTTAAGGGTAGTTTTTAAAATCAATGGGAAATTCTTGCTTAATAATGTATAATATTCCCACAAACATTTATCTCCATCAGCTGAGGTAACTTCATAATTTGTTTGTATTTTATAAGAAAGCTTTCCCTATCAGGTCTTCAGTCAAGTTTCAATAGGATCACCAAAGGTGAATGAGGGTCTCAAGTTTTCAAAAGTAAATCAATGGTTCCTTATGAGTATTTAAAAAGTAGAAAAATTCTTAGATAAAATATTCCAATTTTATGGATCGCTGTCACGCACATTTGATTTGCAACATTTGAAGCAGCAACATAATAATTTTGGCTAAAATTGAGTTTTAACTCTTGTCCCACATGCCTTGTCACCCTGTCCGACATGCCTCATCACCCTGTCCCACATGCCTTGTCACCCTGTCCCACATGCCTTGTCACCCTGTCCCACATGCCTTGTCACCCTGTCCGACATGCCTCATCACCCTGTCCCACATGCCTTGTCACCCTGTCCCACATGCCTTGTCACCCTGTCCCACATGCCTTGTCACCCTGCCCCACATGTCACCCTGTCCTACATGCCTTGTCACCCTGTCCCACATGCCTTGTCACCCTGTCCCACATGCCTTGTCACCCTGTCCCACATGCCTTGTCACCCTGACCCACATGCCTTGTCACCCTGTCCCACATGCCTTGTCACCCTGTCCCACATGCCATGTCACCCTGTCCCACATGCAATGTTACCCTGTCCCACATGCCATTTCATCCTGTCCCACATGCCAATCCACCATGTCCCTCACGCCATGTCACCCTTTCCCACATGCCATTTCATCCTGCCCCACATGCCAATCCACCATGTCCCTCACGCCATGTCACCCTTTCCCACATGCCATTCCATCCCACAAGCCATTCCACCATGTCTCACATGCCATTCCACCCTGTCCCACATGGCATCCAAAACTGTCCCACATTCCATCCCATCCCGACTCCCATGCCATACAAACCTCATCCCAATTCCTACGTCTATCAATCATGACTCCATCTTCCACCCACCATTCTTTCCTCCTACCAAGATCTCCTCACCTCTATCAACCTGACATGCCCCATTCACTTACCATCCCCTATACACCTAATAACACCGATTCATGTGTCAATCTTCATTCACTGACCATCCTCCATTCACCTACTATTCTCCAATCACCTACCATCTTTCATTCCCCTACCACTCCTACCCACCCATAGTTTACTTTTAACGAACTCATCATTCTAATGTTCACCATAACCTTCACTAACTCCATTACACTTCCAGAAAAACATTAACCCTTAAGTGAAATCTGAAACTCCCCATAAAAACAAACTCAACTTGATATTTTCCCTTATAAACCAGTTAGGGCTGATCTATCTACCAAATTAGAATAAAAATTCATTACAGATTAATTTGAAGACTTATTGCTTACATTTTTATTCATCCCGAAGACACTTAATTAAAAATTCTATCGAGGCATCAGCCTTTATCATTTGACTTTTCTTTCTACGAGACAAATATCTTAATTGCTATTCATGTCAGGAATGCATGTTGTAAGTTCTTTGGAGGTAAGAGTCCCCTTTATATAAATTCATTTTCAAGCGGAGGAAATCTTTTGTTCCCCAGTAGCTAAACAATGCATGTGGTGGACTGACAATGGATGTGATTGGACTGACAATGGATGTGATCGGACTGACAATGAATGTGGATGGACGAATGGTAAAGATGCTATATGCCCTCTTCACAAAGTCTGTTAAGGATAATAAAAGTATTCCTTTCACTTCAATACAACAGTTGGCACATACCTGGCATCTGCTAAATATGTCTTTCACAGTGCACTTCACATTGAAGAATTCAAACACCCGCTGAACCTGTTCCTTGGCTTTCAAAGTCGTTTCTACACTCATACAGCAGCCCTCCCCAACGTGAGACTTCAGCTACATAAAGAGAAACAAATAGTTTGTGAGCAAAATTAAAACATCTTATAGGATTTATAAAGTAATACCCTAATAACATCCACTGCTTGTTTCAAAAGCAATTCTTACTGAGTCCTGCAGAGATCATTAAATGATAAATAAGATTACCAAAGTAGGGTTACCTCAACTCAAACAATTTCATAGGTAGAATCTTTGACACTCTTCGACTGAGATACTTTTAGTTTATATTGTTTTAGTACACTAAAATAAGCCTAAAAAAAAATCAGTTTTCCATAATATTAATTAATTCAAATTAATAAGCCAAGCGTATCCCTTTGTATTTACAAATTAAACCAAACAAATTCCACCTGAACATCAATGTTCTATTATACTCACCTACTTACATTTTTGAATCAACATCACACTATAACATTTTCCACAAACCATCCCTGCCTCCCTTATACCATACCTACACTCCATATACAATCTCTGCCCCCATTATTTACCTTCCCAATTTCTGCCTCCCATATACCACCCCTGCCTCCCATATACCACCCCTGCCTCCCATATACTATCCCTGCTTCACATATACTATCCCTGCTTCCCATATCTCACCCCTGCCTCCCATATACCATTCCTGCCTCCCATATACCACCCCAGCCTCCCATATACTATCCCTGCTTCCCATATACTATTCCTGCTTCCCATATACCATTGCTACTTCTCATATACCATTCCTGCTTCCCATATACTATCCCTGCTTCCCATATACCATCCTGCCTCCCATATCCACCTAGGTCTCCCATATATCACCCCTGCCTCCCATATATTATTACTGCTTCCCATATACTAGCCCTGCTTCTAATATACCATTCCTGCTTCCCATATACCATTCCTGCTTCCCATATACCATTCCTGCCTCCCATATACCACCCCTGCCTCCCATATACCACCCCTGCCACTCATATACTATCCCTGCTTCTAATATACTATCCCTGCATTCCATATACCATTCCTGCTTCCCATATACCATTCCTGTTTCCCATATACCATTCCTGCTTCCCATATACCACCCCTGCCTCCAATACACCACCCCTGCCTCCAATGTACCACTCCTGTTCCCCATAAACCATTCCTGCTCCCCATATACCCTCTCCACCTCCCATCCCCCATTTTGGATTATGCATGAAGATTACTTACTGTATGATATGGTGTCCCTGCAGTCAGAATGACTCTCTTTTCCTCTCTTGCAATCTATAGGAAGACACAGAAATAATTATCCTCTTTTCAACCATTTTGTACAGTTCCACTCAAATCATGGAAGGTATATGGACAGGTAGAGGCAAGATGAGCTGATTGAAAATTTGATTTGAAATCTCCGAGAAAACATGAAAGCAAATTATTTTAAAGAAAATCAGTTACAAATTGGCCATTTTACAGATTTTTGAAGATTTTTATGAAAATATGCACATTTTTGCGTAACTCTTGTGATGTAGGAATGGGACATAGTCTCTTATGTAAATTCATCGCTTTTTTACCCTCTGCCATTTCTCTCGGAAAAAGTGAAGATAATTCTAATGGAGAGGATTTGATCTTTACCACACCCCTACCAATTTCAAGCTAAAGAAGGCCTTTGAACATTTTCAAGGTCTGAAATTAAGGGAAGAAATACATAAAGAAAAACAAAAGCATTTTGGGCCATTTTCCCATTCATACATCAAATTTTTGTAAATAAATTTAAAAAAAATATCAAACTTTGATTACTCATTACTTTAAAATTACACATGCTATTTTCAAAATTTAAAGACCAATAAACTCAGAATTTTATGCTCTTTTCTCTGAATTTTGTTGGTAAAAATGTTTGTAGCTGTCCATATACCTTTAAAGGCCAGTTGTCGTCTCTAACGTATAAGGTAAATGTAATTCAAATCCTGTGTTTTGATTGGTCGAAACACAATGGTACAGTGTGCACTTACATTGATGGGCCAATCAGAATCATTTTGGAATAAATTGTACACTGCCACATTTTAATCATGATAGATGGCCTTTAAAGAAATGATAAAGAGTCATGACAACAGGGCGGAAGAAGTGGGTAAGCCAGGCACACGTTTAGTCCAGCTTTCTCATCCCCCAGCAATATAGGCAGACCCTATATGTGCTATACTACATATAACGTTTAGCTACATACTGTGTACATACCCCAAGTACTGTAAATGTGAAAATAGAAGAAACAAAATGGAATGCTAACAAAAGGTGTGAAAATGTATTTTCGGCATTAATTACTACAAAAGCATCAAAAATTAACTTTTTCAATTTTCATCTCTACCTATATAATTGTTTGAATGTTTATTCCTTTCTGTCTTATTGTTTCTCATACAAAAATGGTTTACATAGTGTACTATCTATATTGTTTAATGTCTAAGACTCTTACGGTCTAATCTAATACACACAAGTTGATAACCAAACAAAAGTTTGTGTGCGGGCCTGCACATTGACATTAATGAACCAACAATAACCCTGTCTATGACAATCCTTAAGAACAAACACCTTCTGTACACCACAGACTGGTTGTTGACATTAATCTGTTGCATCTAGGTTAATTCAATTGGTAGTGAAAAGCTAAATCTATATTCGAGCCATGAAGGTCCATCACATCAGTGCTTATATCCCCCATTTCTTTGGCATGAGCAGATAAGGGCACATGGCTCCCATGGATAGGACGCCAGTCTAACACAGGTTAACTCCGCAGCAGCAGTGTTGGTACTCATTTTACAGCTAAGTAGACCGGAGCAAGTAGAGTAAAGTGTCAAGGACACAATGCATGAGTATGACTTCTGAACCACTGCACTACATTTCAGCTGATAGTAGGTGGGTTCATATTCTGGTCAGATAATGTCAAAAAATTGAAAGAAATGGGATTTGCTGCCATCTCATTTGGTGCTCAGGGATCAGAGCACATGGTACCTGATTGGTTTAATGACTGCTGCGCTGTTTAATGGTTGAGCAGTTGAGAATAGTCCCTGGGAAGTTTGAGACAATGGCACAAAAAGGTTCAGCGCTTTGCGGCCTTAAGGGAAGGCTCACAATTCCAACTGCCCAGACATGACCAGTGATGTCATGTTTCAGTGCATATATACTATGCACTTTTGGGTATATATGCATTGAAGCATGACATCACTGGCCATGTCTGGCACTATATAAATTGATGTATTAATTTTACTATCATTCTGTAGTTGTATTTACCAGATAGGGCCAGCACTATCGCTAGGTAAGAGAAATTTGGCACAGATTTGACGAAAGTCATTTATACTTATTTTAATGACCTACTTCCTAAAAAAGCAGGACAAAAACAATTGCCGCCATTAAAAGCCGCATTCACTGGTGATGAAACTTCACACCCAAGATCACATTATATTACTTCAATTTTTTTAAATGTTTTTGCCTTTAATAAAAAGAAATTAGAAGGAGAAAATGCAGTTACTTTTAGAATCTCTTCTTTGTTTGTTTGTTTGATGAGGTCTTAACGGCACCACGACAACGAAGGTCAAATTGTGCCTGAGAGGTCAGATCATTTTAGAGGTAGTAAGGAAAGAGACCAGGGGAAGAATGAGAGAAATTCAAGAACAAAAGCCAGAAAGCTGTGATCGAGAGAGGAGGTGCATGGGTAAAACTAAAAACAAAGTAGAGAGGGGGTGGAAGAGGAGAATTAAATATGGTTGTAGAGGGATGCATGCTGAAGGAAGGAGACTATTTTATCTGGAGGATTTTTTTGGGAGAACTCAGCAATTGAGTTGTGGGGAGCGAGAGAAGCTCTGGGAAGGTTGTACAGGGGGCAAGCAAGGAGAACGTGTTGGATTGTGAGGATGCAGTGGCAATTGTTACAGAGGGGTTGGGGGGAACCAATAAGGAGGTGGGAGTGAGTGAGGTGGGTCTCTTCTTTGTCTTTGCACAAATAGGTCGAGAGGATAACATGCAACAACATGATTTTGTAACTTTATCTTATAACCTATATTCTCACCTATCAGGACCAAACTGAAAGCAAAGCAAGCATGGCATCCCATGTACCCCATGGCATCCCACCCCATGTCCCACTTGGCATCGAACCCCATGTCCAACATGGCATCGAACCCCATGTTCCACATGGCATCCCACCCCATGTTCCACATAACATCCCATCCCATGTCCCACATGACATCCCATCCCATGTCCCACATGGCATTCCATTAATCTCCCACATGGCATCCCACCCCATGTCCTACATGACATCCCATGTCCTACATGACATCCCATGTCCCACGTGGCATTCCATCATATGTCCCACAGGGCATCCCACCCTATGTCCCACATCCCATGTCCCAAATGACATCCCACCTCATGTCCCACATGACATCCCATGCCTTGTCCCACATGGCATTCCACCATATCTCTCACATGGCATTCCACCATACAGTGTCTCACATGCATTCCACTATATGTCTTACATGGCATTCCACCATGTCCCACTTGGAATCCCATGCTATGACCCACATGGATCCCATCCTACATGTATGTCCACCATTAATCCAACCATATGTACCACATGACATCCCTCCCTATGTCCTACATGGCATCCCTCCCTGTGTCCCGCATCAGTGGCTTCCCACCTGATGTTTCACATGACATCCCACCATATGTTTCACATGGTGTCCCTCCCAATGTCCCAATGGCATCCTACTTTATGTCCCACATGGCATCATATCCCATGTCCCCGTGGCCTCCTACCCTATGTCCCACATAGCCTCCTACCCTATGTCACACATGGCATCCTACCTGATGTCACACATGGCATCCTACCTTATGTCACGCATGGCATCCCAACCTATGTCACAGTGTTACCCATGGCATCCCACCATGTCCCACATGGCATTCTATCCTGTTCCACATGGCATCCCACCCCATGTCCCACCACTCCATGTCCCACATGGCATCCCACCCCATGTCCCACATGACATCCCATGTCTCACATGACATTCCAACCCATGGCATTCCACCCTTTGTCCTGCATGGCATTTCACTACATATCCTACATGACATTCCACCCTGTTCCACATGGCATCCCACCCCATGTCCCACATGGCATCCCACCCTATGTCTCACATGACCTCCCATAGGCTCCATAAGAAGTCTCATCCTAGCTATCACAGTCCCTGATTGAGCATACTATGTATAAAAGTGTCAGTTTATAAAATAACTTATATTCAAATGAGTTGTTGAATAAGAAAAAAAGGTGGAGTCAAATAATTATGCCTGATATAGCCCTTCGTGTATACCACATGGTATATATTACATCATATGTCCCTCATGGCCCCCATCCATGTCCCACATGGCATCCCTCCCTATTTCCATACACAATCACATCCTGTCACACTCCATGACTAAGCATACTAAATAAAAATGTCTGGTCAGTTCATATACTGTATCAACTTTATGCAAATGACCACAATAATAAAGGTGAAATTTACTAATCATGCCTGATACAACTGTTAGTGCCCAAATATTTTAAAGAATTTTAAGGATCTTAAATCTCAAGTGCTACAAGAAAGACTTGAGGATCTCTGAATAATATTGGAAAATTATATCATTTTACACTTATCTTTTAAGAAAATATCAAATGTTTTGTAGATTCTTTAAGGAAACTAGTCTTCAATCCTGTCTTAAGTATCTCTGAAAAACTTTAACATTTTATAAGAAAATTCTAACCTTCCATAAGGATATCTGAAGAAACTTCAACTTTTTCTGAGGAACTCTGAAGAAACTTTAACATTTTGTGAGAAATTCTCAAAAAACTTTAATATTTCTGGGAAAATCTCAGGACAAATCTGTGAACGGCCGGATGGATGTAATCACCGTTTACATAGGTTCGCATGATGCTTCGCATGCGAACCAAAAAGCAATACTAGATAACAGGTGTTTAGTTTAATGTTACTCTTGAAATGATGAAGAATTCTCCACCAGCTGTTGTTTAAAGGTTTGTTTGTTTGTTTGTTTGATGAGGGTTTAACGGCACCACGACAACGAGGGTCAAATTGTGCCTGAGAGGTCAGATCATTCTATAAGTAGGAAGGAAAGGAAACAGGGGAAGAATGAGAGAAATTCAAGAACATAAGGTCAGAAAGCTGTGATCGAGAGGGGAGGTGCATGGTTGAAACAAAAACAAAGTAAAGAGGGGGTGGAAAAGGACAAAACAGTTGACCTATAAAGTTTACCCCTTAAAGACCCAGGGGGTTAAAAAAATGACCAAAAAAAAAAATGGATTTTTTTTTTTTTCCTTCTTCAAAATTAATTTTCACAAATTACCACTGGCATATGGGTTGAGCTAAAAAGTTAAATAAATTTTCTTTAAAATACATTACTAATTATAAAGAATGTGAGAATGAGAGCACCAACCCTAAATAGTAGACTTACTACACCAGTCATTTCTACACAGATAAGACTAAGCTTTAAACTTAAATATCTCTTTAACGGAATAAGTGTTTCGAATGCTTTCTTCACTATTTTAATTCTTTTAGAGAAGTCCTTTAAACATTCCTGGTGTGAGATTGATCTTTGACATTTGAGTACGCAAAAGTTGGACATTTTATGATTGATATGTTATTTATAAAATTGTGCTAACGTAAATCCTTCTCATATATTGAGATTTTATGGCCCACTTATTCGTCAAATGCCCTTTAAAAAAGTCTGGTAACTATTGTTTTTCTCATCAATAATAAACATAGAATTATATAGCGCTTTTTGCTGAAGCCTCAAAATACTAAACTAGTTCAAAACAATGCAAGAAGTCAAATTAAGTGATGAATAAATGGATTATTAAGAGATGCGAATTAAAAACGATAGATTATTCCAGAGAGAACATGCATCAGAAATGAGGCCCTTTCACCATCAATTTTTGTGTTTGGAAAATGACTGACAGCCAGAAGACATTTTGAAGAGGAGCGAAGCTAAAGTTGAGGACAGTACTGGGGAAATAACTACTTAATGGAGAAATGGTAAGTGTATTTGTCACGGCTTTTTTCTTGTGAGAACAGAAACAGACGTATTTTCTACACTTGGAAACAAAACTAGAAGAATATGCTCACCATTGCTGCCACATCATGATCATCGCTATTCTCCAAAATTTTCACATCCACCCCACAAGCCCTGAGATAACGACCAAGTCCTTGTAACATGGTATCGCACACAACCTTGAAGTCACGGGAGGAGATGGCAGGCCCTCTGCTGGCTAGCTGCAGAAAATAAAGTAATCCTAATGTTGGTTATAGGAATCGTAGGAAGTCTCTCCCCTTTCTGACTGCAATTAGCATACTACTAAGTGATCTTCAGCATTTTATAAAATTTTGACCATCACCTTAGCCTTCAATGGTAGACTCAATGACATAATTGCAACAAGTGCACCTGTAGTTTCAGAGTAATGACCAATCATAGTTTGAAGAATTTGTAATGTATGGAAAAGTGGTGATGTATGAAATAAAAGGCGGCTCAAAATCTTAGATGTAAATCATTTGTTCTGAATTTCAGTCATTTACAATCATCAGACTGTTTTCTTCTACTGAGGGAATGATGGGCAATCCAAACATCTTGGTCATATTCAACTGCTCCATTAAAAAATGTTGGTGCGTGATTATGAAAAACAAGCATCAGGTTATGTCACTCATTTGAATAACCAGAACAGTAAATACCGTCACGGCTCACGTGCCCATGCAAATTGACATCCATTTCATAGGACCCGGCCAATTCTAAAAATGGCATCTCACACTAAGTCCCACATGGCATCTCACACTAAGTCCCACATGGTATCCCATGTCCCACATGGCATCCCATGTCCCACATGGCATCCCATGTCCCACATGGCATCCCATGTCCCACATGGCATCCCATGTCCCACATGGCATCCCATGTCCCACATGGCATCCCATCCCATGGCATCCCATGTCCCACATGGCATCCCATCCCATGGCATCCCATGTCCCACATGGCATCCATGTCCCACATGGCATCCCATGTCCCACATGGCATCCCATCCCCATGCATCCCACATGGCATCCCATGTCCCACATGGCATCCCATGTCCCACATGGCATCCCATGTCCCACATGGCATCCCATGTCCCACATGGCATCCCATGTCCCACATGGCATCCTACCCCATGTCCCACATGACATACCATCCCATGCCTTCTCCTACATCGCATTCCATCATATTTCCCACATGGCATCCCACCCCACGTCCCACATGACATCCCATCCCATGTCCAACGTGGCATTCCACCATATGTCCCACATGGCATCCCATCCTATGTCCGACATGGATCCCATCCCATGTATCAAATGACATCCCACCCCATGTCCCACATATCATCCCATCCCATGCCTTGTCCCACATGGCATTCCACCATATCTCCCACATGGCATTTCACCATACAGTATGTCTCAAATGGCATTCCACCATATGTCCCACATGGTATTCCACCATATGTCCCACATGGCATCCCACTATATTACCCACATGGCATCCCACCCTATGTCCCACATGGCTCCCATCCTACATGTATGTCCTACATGACATCCAACCATATGTACCACATGACATCCCACACTATGTCCCACATGGCATCCCTTCCTGTATCCCACATGGCATTCCACCATTTATCCTACATGGCATTCCACCTTGTTCCACATGGCATCCCACCCCATGTCCCACATGACATCCCATAGGCTCCATAAGAAGTCTAATCATAGCTATCACAGTCCCTGATTAAGTATACTATGTATGATACTATGTATGAAAGTGTCAGTTCATATAATAACTTATATGCAAATGACCTGTTGAATAAGAAAGGCAGAGTCAAATAATTATGCCTGACATAGCCCTTGGTGTATACACATGGTATATATTATAA
This sequence comes from Chiridota heheva, assembly GCA_020152595.1. Lineage (NCBI taxonomy): Eukaryota > Metazoa > Echinodermata > Holothuroidea > Apodida > Chiridotidae > Chiridota > Chiridota heheva. The sequence continues at coordinate 307,516 of JAIGNY010002010.1, forward strand.
TATATGTCCCGCATGGCCCCCCTTTCTCATCCATGTCCCACATGGCATCCCTCCCTATGTCCATATGCAGTCACATCCTGTCACACTCCCTGACTGAGCATACTAAATAAAAGTCTGGTCAGTTCATATACATGTACTATAGCAACTTTGGGCAAATGAACACAATAATAAAGGCAGAGTTTAATATTCATGCCTGATACAACCATTGGTGCCCAAATATTTTGAAGAATTTTAAGGATTTTAAATCTCCAGTGCTACGAGAGAAATGCTTGAGGATCTCTCAAGAATATTGGAAAATAATATCATTTTACAGTTATCTTCTAAGGAAATATCAAATGTTTAGTAGACATTTTAAGGAATATAGTCTTCAATCTGTCTTAAGTGTCTCTAAAAAACTTTAACATTTTGTAAGGAATTTTAAACCTTCCATCAGGATATCTGAAGAAACTTTAACTTTTTCTGAGGAACTCTGAAAAATTAACATTTTCTGAGGAATTCTCAATTTTGTTTAAACATTTTGAAGGAAATCTTAGGAAAGAGTGTGGACGGCCAAAATCACCATTACATAGGTTCGCATTATGCTTCGCATGCTCACCAAAAATGTGTGTAAATCACTACATGATAAGACCTGAAAATTCAAAATGCTGAAAAACTGGTCAATTTGAAGTGATTTTCTTAAACCTTTCTGCTATTTTTAAGGTTTATAGCATATTTTCTTCCATTTAAGCTTAAAGAGCTACCTGTCCAAAAATCTTTACATTCAGGAAATTACCACAAATAACACGATGACACATCTACACACCAAAAGGTACAAAATATGCTATGGTTTTTATTTACTTTTCATGAGATTAACTTTAATCTCTATGGACCCACAGAATGACATCAGTACAGGCGATGAATTTCCTCAAAATGCTCCTACAGCAAAAAATGCTGTCAACCTAGGCTTTACCATGGCAATTTATATTTCTACTACAGCAATATAATATTTATCAATATTTTACAGTTCACTAATTCACAACAATACACTGTAAATGATACAGAGTAAAATCATTTTTCATGTAACAATCATGATAACAAGATTTTATTTTTGTTTTTTAGTGTGCTAGTGCTGTGAATGATTAGCAACTTTACTAAACGTGTAATTGCCCAAATTTGCGAGCGTTTAGCGATTAATCACGATCAGTACCAAAATATAATAAGCGCAAAATAATTGCCCTAAAACAATGCTAAGTAAACACATGTACAAACAAACACTGGAATTTTGATTTTAAAATCATTTAAAAGATTATTTCTACAGTATTCAAAATCTTTTAGAAAATATGAATGGAAATTTGGTTAACAAATGTTAATGTCATTTAGTCCCGATCTCACGTGACTCCTTTGCCATTTTCACTGTGCAAGTTACATCATGATCAATACATAAATATACCTCGCCAGGTAAAATTTCAAAACTGCGTCACCACCCGGAAATTAAATTTCATTACGATCCTCTCCCAAGATGGCCGTTTTCTACCTGGAGAATGCAGCAACTCGGCTCTGATTAAACCTTTTTCTCTTGTTTATTTATATTTAGTGAGCACAACAATTAAAGCTGTTTTGATAATGCATTTAACTTGAAGTTGTACATTCACGGTGCATATCTATCACAAACTATTCGGCGAAATCAAAGCAAGAAATATCCCCATTCATAAGTGATTACTGCTAATTCCTGCTTCTTGCATTTACAAGGATTATTCTAATCCCATTTACAATTTGTTAAAGTCATTGATTGGAATTGAAAAATCGATATAATAATCAACATTATTTTACAAGTTATTTATTGAACAATTGAGAATAATTCAGAAGGACGCCTAAATCTTTAATCTATGGCAAAACTTGCCGTCAAGCATGGGGCTCTATGACAGCACTGAGAGGTCGTATCCATGTCAATTGCTGTTGATGCCATCGGGAAATTCATTCCTTGCAGTATTCCCAGAAATGCATCAGTATTCCCAGCCATGGTTACAATCTCAGAAATACAATACAGGATAACTGGAATATTAATTTCAAAGTAAATTGCTGTACCCCAAAACTGAAATAAATTTGAAGACTTATTCCAATGATTCTAAACAATTATTTCCTAACCAGTTTGTGTATAGCCATAAAGTTCATCAGGTGCCCAGAAATACTTTAAACCACTTTGGTCAGAATCAATTTTACTGAACTTTTCAGCAAAATTCGACAGCTATTTGAACCATATCAATTCAACAGGTATTTGAACCACATCAATTTGACAGGTATTTAAACCACATCAATTTAACAGGTATTTGAACCACATCAATTCGACAGGCATTTGAACCACATCAATTCCACAGGCATTTGAACCACATCAACTCCACAGGCATTTGAACCACATCATTTCGATAGGCATTTGAACCCCATCATTTCGACAGGTATTTCAACCACATAAATTCGACAGGTATTTTAACCACATCAATTTGACAGGTATTTCAAGCACATCAATTTGACAGGTATTTGAACCACATCAATTCGAAAGGTATTTGAACCACATCAATTCGACATGGGAAATACGGACTCCTGGAAATGTGTTAGGTTGGTTGCTTGGTGTGGGCTAATAGCACCATGACAACGATGGTCAGATTGTGACAGAGAGATTAGATTATGTCAGAGTTGAAATTAGATAATGTCAGAGGTGAAAAGAGGAGATAGACTTATCCACCAATTTCAAGATTCTCAAAATCGTATAAAAAAAAGCTTACTACTTTGTGACAATTTGACTTCCCCGGAGAGACACCATTCAATTCATCATTTTTTTCCCCCCAGCATACACAACTTAGACATGCTGATCTGCTTTCCTCAATGACAAAATGTAGTTACTGTACCAAAATATTAAATTCCATATTAAAACCATGGTCTAGAACAGCGATTCTTAATAGGCGGCCTGTGGGCCAAATGTGGCCCGCCAGATAATCCAATCGGGCCCGCAAACAACAGTCATAGTGGAAAAAAATATATAGTGCCTCCCGATCGATCAGAATGAAATCGGTAAAAATCACAAAATCAACCTTTTGGGTTTATTCAAAGTAGATCAGCTTACTAGAACATCGCAGCTTATCAAACAAAATATTATCTTTAGTTCCACTACAAAATGGGCAGACTCCCGGCATGTTAAAGGAAGGCGGATAAAAGAACCGCTGACATCTGGCGTACATCCTCATCATGTGTGCTCTCAGCTTGTTTGTATTCAGGGATTGTTTTGACTGGTTTTGTTTGTCATGTGATGCTGGTTTTGCCATGCAATTGGCCTGAGGCTGTTGTCAAATGGTGGCCCTTAGAAAAAATTAATCAAGAAATCGTGGTCTAGAACCATAGTCTTACCTTTTGCATTCCAACATGAAATGCTTTTTTTTTCTCCTCTTTCTTAGCGGCGGATGTCTGTTTCCTCCCTTTTGGTTTTGAAGATTTCCCCTCGGGCTTGGAAGTATTTGCTATGCCCAGTTTCTCTACACTCATGTCCAAACCTTCTTCCTTTATCCTCCTCTCAAAGTAATTGTACAATTCCAAGAGACAATAAGCATCTAAGGCTAATGGAAGGAAAACAATAAAATTGCTTGAAAATTAAACATCTTAATAAACTCCTAATAAAACAAATAAGAATTAAAACCAATGCACTTACCCTGCTGGAAATTTCAGTTCAACTGGGGTGAACTGGAGTTTTTCCCGACTAGGTTTATACGGAAATTGGAACAACTGGGTTAACTCGGTTGAACTAGCTTATCTACTTTGCCCTATTTGAACTCAGTTTAAACCCAGCTCAACTTAGTTCAAACCCAGTTTAATTTGTTCAAACTTCAAACCCAGTTCAACCTAGTTCAAACCCAGTTCAACCTACTTCAAACCCAGTTCAACCTACTTAAGACCCAGTTCAACCTACTTCAAACCCAGTTCAACCTACTTCGAATCCAGTTCAACTTAGTTCAATTTTGTTGAAAACTTCAAATGGGTTCAACTGAAATTTACAGCAGGGTACTCATGAATGTAAACAAATAACTGAAAATAACAGCATTAGGTAATCAGAGATTCTTCACATTTTTAAATTTTGTCTGAATAAACATTGTTAAATTTAGAGTAGTATTTTTCTTTTAAGTGTAAAGGGAACTCAAAAGCAATTTATTTGTGTTACTACTTGAAAAAATAATACTGATCCTTGAATATCAATTCAATACTGCCTTCAATAACCACACAACCATGCTTGAATGATTTGATTACATGTAGGTCAACACTGCCTTGAATGTCAAGGCAGACATTGTTTGTATATTGGATAAAGGGATAACCCCCTAAAAATTGTCAAGCTACTGTATAATAATACAATTCTACTGCCTACAATCCTGACAATTGGTACCCTGTTTTGAAATTACCCTCTAAATTGATCCAATACTGTAATTGGTTGACACACTTGCTAAGCAACTGATACATTCTTTTTTTTCATTCAGACTGCTCTGATTGCAGGAATCTTACAATATAAATCAAAATGCTATAAATATTCTCCACCAGAATATCAATAATGTTGAAGCTCAACTTTATCACAAAAATGTTCAAAAGAGTAGTAAAGATGATAATAAAGGAAGATGAAATGATATATTTCTTAATCAGGTTGCATCTTAATTTTTGTTGTTAAATTATTCAAATGAAGGATAATTCATTGTTACTCAGGCAGAGATAATGTGCAAGGGTGATTAAGAGGGATAGTGTATTCCATGCTCTCCACATAGACAAAGTGGTACCTCCTTGGTGTCTTATCATTTCCTTGGTGTGAATAGTCGGCTGTAGGCAATTATTTACACAGCACATATTTTCCCAGATTTGACTGCAGATTTTATGAAAATGAAATTTGCTCTATTTCAGGTATGCAAACAGTAAATAAAAACGGAGAACAACGATTTGGAGATTTTCATGCTCTTTAAGACTGCCAAATTTCATAAGTCTTCACTCAAAAACCCCTGACTAGATACATTTCAAAATGGGAGAAAAAGTAAACAAGAGGTTCCCATTTTAAAACCTCAACTTCGTTGAGCTAATAATTACCTCCATATATCTTCTGATTTTCTCGCAAGGGCCTTCTTTCCCAATTTGACATTTGTTCCGATTTATTCAACGGCTTCCCAAAACAATGCAAAACCAACAAACTTAGTCCTTTTCGTGACTGGACTCGTTTATCATTCCTGACAGGTATCAAGTGGGGACAAAACTTTTGAATATTTTCCTGCACATCAGCCAGATCAAGAAACCTCCCACGACTTTTGATCACCTTTGAAAAAACAGGGTACGACCTCTGAAGCATCAAAAATCTGTGCTTGATCCAAACCCTAATTTAATGGCATGTCTGCTGCAGAATAAGTTTGTGAAAAATTCTACGGTGAGGTTTCGAGTTTCAGGAACAAACAAGGCTGGAAGATCGAGGAGAAAGACTTGGTCAATGACAGCTAATTGGACGATGGACACAGAACTAGTATCTTGGACGACGGAAAATGTCGGTTTCCACTCCATGTCAATGCCAACAATTGGGTTGGGCTATGGAGAAGAAAAAAAACAACTTTAGTAAAGATTTCATTCATCAATTATAATACACCAAAACCAGCATAACATTTACATTAAATACTTCCTAACATTTGAGTCACATCTTGAATAGAACTTGAAATATAATTATATCTGAGGAACTTAATTATTTAAGAAGCTAACACCACTATCTGAGAGACTGAGGGTGAGGACAAGAATACTAAGAATGGTGGGACAGTTGAGAAGATGAAACTACCTCCAAAGTTCTTGTGTGGCAAACTAGGAATGGAAAGAGGACTAGACAGCAAGCCAGTAAAGACTATGTCAAACTCCTTGCAAAAAAAAACATTTCCATGGGCAGAATATCAAGAACTGCATGCTGGACAGAGGGGTATGAAAGGCCATCACAGACATCTGACCTTCATAAGCAAGCAAGCAATAGTGCTAATAATAGGTCTTATAAGCTGCAGAATCTGGAAGAGAACTGCTGTATACACCTGGGGAAAAAGTGTTAAGACTGAACAAACAAAAAAGGAAAAAGCTAATTAATTATTCAAAACATGAAAAGAAAAAACGAGTCTTCATTTTTTCTTGAAAGTTGCAGTGAATGTTTTGAATGTAAAGCTAAAGGTTAAGTATTCCAGAGTGAAGGTGCGCAGTGATATATAGCCCAACCTCCATATGTTTTAGTTCAAATCTCCTTGTTGTAGTTCAAATCTCAATGTGTTGTAGTTCGAGGCAGTGGAAATTGGCAGTTGGTTCTGTAGTTGTGAGCAGGTAGGTCTGGCAGAGGAATGTATTTGTAAGATGTCAGATAAGTACTTTGGTGTTTTAGATGTCAAGGCATGACAAGTAAGAGATAATATTTTCAACTGTATGCATTGCAGGAAGCCAGTGTTACAATTTTAGAAGAGGGGTGATATGTACATCTGTGGGTGATCCCACAACAATTATGGCAGCCTTATATGTGATATCCATTCATTCTTAATGCTTACCTTTCTGAATATTTCCTCAGAGCAGGAAAACAAGGAAGATTTAGAATCAACGATATGAATTGCTTGCTTAGGGAGGTTGAATGCGTAGTACATGGAGGCTGTATCTTCCTCAGCTGCTTGGACCTCACTGTCCCAATCCTCCACAGGTTGACCCTCATTTTGCTGGGTTGATCTTCAATAAAATTGAAAGAATTAATTGAAAATGTGATAGGGGCATATTTTGATGTTTTAATATAAATTAGACGTTGCGTTGTTGGATGTAATATTAACTGAAATTCCATTTAAAACAACAAGGAATTCTTAATCAATGGCAGTTTCCGGTTCAGTCCCAAGATATTGTAAACCTCCATAATTAAGTGTATTGTTTATGCTTGAGGTGGTTAATCACATAATGGTACTCAAATAATGTTCCACAACTGGTTAAGTAAACATCTGTGTACGTTTTAACATAATACTTCAGTACCCTTACAAAAGAAATGGTCCAAATTTCAGGGTGCTTACAGGCATGTTTCAACCATGAACCAAACCCAAATGGCCCTCATATGAAGGGAAGTTTGCTAAGGCGTTACTAGCTTCTCAATATCAAACATATCATAACATAATGAAACATGACAATGAATTTTGATGGGCAATTAAGTCTCTTTACGGGCAATTAAGTCTCTTTACAAGCATTTTGATGAAAAATAGGAATGTGCAGGTATGTCACACCGAGCCTTTTACCAGTCATTTGAACAAAATTCTCAGAGCATTAAACTGAAATACCTTCTTGATGACCATGGAAATATTTAACAGAAACATTAGCTTTCTTCAATGTTTTTATGGTGCTAAGTTTTACAAAGCATTTGATGAAGGTTCTCGTAATAATCTAAAATGATATAACTCCCCTGACATCATGACTTAAACCTTCATAGTGATAAGATTTAAATATAATGCATTGATTATTCAAGCAATGTGCTCAGGATTATCAAAAATATGCATCCCATCATTAAAGGAATATTCCCATTGATTTTCATTTTTTCATATATGATAGAGAAAATTTGTAGAAATAAAGAGATGAAAAATCTATGTTATTATCTTCGTCCGTTTAGAAGTTATAACAATTTAAAGAGTAGAAAATTGTTTTTAAAAATAGGGATGTACGGATATCCGGTCCGGCCGGATTTGGGGAAAATCGGTTCGGTTCCGCCGGATTTTTTCCAAACCGGCCGAACGGATTTTTGGCAATTTTAACAATTGAAGATTTACTTTTTCCTCAATATTTGATTGTTTAGCTTGTTTATATGTTGCAGGATGTTTTGATTGGAGATGTTTGTGTAAAGGTGAAGTACTAAAGTTCTTTGGCAGGGATCCTGGTTTCCCTCTCCTTATTCCTTTTTTGCACAAAATACATTCAGCAATTTCATCAGCTTGATCTTGGACAGTAAAATGTTTCCAAATGAATGAGGATGCCTTGTTCTTTTATGATGCCTATATTCAGTCTTTCCTTGGTATCACTGTAACTCTAATATGCATAAAACAACACTTCAAACCTCATATATACATGTAGAAAGGAATAGCATGAAATGCATTCACATATTGCCTCAAAAAGAATAATAGACCCTTTGTCTTGCAGACTTCCTGTCTGGTCTATGAGTCATCAGCATCACATTGAGATTGGGATCACTGTTTTTCTTAAGTATCTTACTTGGCTACAATGAAACTTGAACTTCTGAATGGTAAAATTTAGGTAGTAGGACCAATCCAGATGTCATTGAAATATTGAATGATGGCTGAAAGTTTTTAAACATTATTAAATGTTTTAGATGCAATTATAGTAAAGAGCCTAGGCTACAGCCTGTAGAGGCATGTATAACTTATTATACTTTTATTAGATGGGGAATTTAATCCCCTCACCCCACCCCTTCCCTCCCCCCAAAAAAGTATTGAGTATGGCTTGGAATTTTAACAGTCCATTTATGATGATAAATGAAGAGCATAGACAGTTCTCTTTAGGTGCACAGTAATTTTTGCCACAATTTTTAGACATTGCTCGTTGTTTTCATACTTTAATATCTTGATAGGGCTGAGACAATCATGCAAAATCACACTTTTCTTAAAAGAGTACCCAGAATCTTTCCTCTTATTAATATCTTCAAATTTTGCCTGAATTTCCAAATTTGGTACATGTTAGGAATAATCCAGAACTTTCACTAATTTTGATTTGATTTCATCACAATATGCCCAATAATTGTTATTTTCCAAAAAAATTGGGTTGCTAGCCATTAGTAGCCAACTTGACAATCCCCTGCCCCCACCCCTTTCCCTTTGTTTCTTAAGATTATGAAAATTGTTGTAAGCAATGAAAAATCCAGTTCGGCGGATTTTATCCGGCGGATTTCAACCTGGATCCGGCAAAATCCGGTTCGGCGGATCAAAATTTGGATCCGGTACATCCCTATTTAAAAACACCTCGTATGGTATATGTCCTTCAGCTTGGTGATGTCATCAAGGCATTTCCAGCACAGTTCTTATGTAATTCTTTTTAATTTATTAATCACACTTGTTTTACATTATTAAACAGCATTTATGGTTCGTTATAGAGATAGGGTGAAATATATAATTTACAATAAAGCATTTTTTTTTTTTTGGTGTACATCACATTTACAATGACAAAAAATCCCAAATCATTTTTAAAAAAAGACAATAGACGTTTTATTGAAATTGTTTCTATGACATCACAGATGTTGCCAATCAGTCACTTTTGTCTTAATTCAAAAATACTTTAAAACTATGTAATTTCTAAAGGAATAAGATATTAACATAGTTTTGAAAATCATGAAAATCCATAGGAATATTCCTTTAATCATATACTGCAATTGTGAACAAAAGCAGTAGGGTCAAACACCCACTCCCATTGATCAATGTTCAAATTTTTCATGTTTCTTTCAAAGTGAACAATACTAAAAGGGAAAGATTATGGAAATGCAGCTTGAAGTTTTTGAGCAGTTTATTCCCAACAATTTTAGCCATGACTGTAGTTTGGTCTGCCAAAAGAGGAAAAACGTACCTTTCAGCAATGATGTTCTCAATTGCGTTCTTTGCACCTGCACAAAGAGATTCCATGGGAAGCGTGAACTGTTTTGACCAACGAGCTGCTGCAGGAGCGTCATTGTAAGAAACCAATAACTCCAGAAGCTCCTTCTGTAAAAACTGGTTATTTCCCACCGTGGATGCCACCAGCTCATCCCATGTTGCATCTGACATGCCTTTCTAGAATGCAGGAAAAGAAAGTGACAGAAAGTTATAGCTACATGTTTCCACTATGGGAGCATAGACAAATCATCTGTTAAAACATTAATAAGACTTGAACACAGACATCCAGCACTTAACCTGTAACCTTAATCACCTGGGACACCCTTCTCCTTAATAGATTGGTTCAATAGATTGGTCTGCCATGTCAATCTTGTATGAGGGAGAACAAAGATAGTTAAAACCAAGCTGTGAACAAATCGCTGTAATATCTTCTTTTGTTTAACAGCTATTAAAGGTAAAAGCTGTAATAAATATGTATGACAATGACTGGTTGAGAAAGTCTACTGAATATGAGCCATGTTACACCTCCACTTACTAAGCAATTCTTAATGTGTTTATTGACAAAAAAAATAAAACTCATTCACAAATAACAAATTTTCCTTCCAAAATTTCTGCATGTGGAGAATCAGTTACTTTACCAGATGCTGTTTTAGTACTCTCCTAACATATTCAATGATTTTAAGCCAAAAATCTAAGAAAATATTTCTACACAGTCCACACTGAGTTTTGAGTAATGTGAGAACTAATCACTATTAGTCTTGATTTCAGTCATTTTTACAAAATTAAATTGAAGGAACTTTAAATCTAAATATTTCCTTAAAGGAATAACATTTTTTAACACTTCCTTCAATTCTATTGCTTTTATTATCCTCTTTTATATAATATGAATATGTCTGATCAAAGAAAGGATGGCACTTAAAAGAGATGCTATTGATGGTTAACCCTTATTCTACCAGGGCTTTAAAAAGTGCAAGCCCAATTTTCATAACTTTTTTTTTTATATGCATTTTTGACAACCTTCCTTTCATTACAAGTTTGGTTGGAATGGATGCTAAGATATTTATCTTTTAAGTATAAATGAAAGCCAAATTAGAAAATATTGGACAAAAATATGCAAATTAAGCAGTTTTTGGCTAAATAATTAAGTATAACTTCTTGTCAATATTGAAAACAGAGATTTGTATTCCATATTTTGATTCTTTATAAAATTTCCTTTCCAATGATGCTAATCTATAAATTTTAGAAAGAAGAAAAAATACCAAAAATGATTTTAGTCAAATGACCCCTGAAAACTGCAGCAGAAAAATTATAACGCGATGTATCGTGTGGTACACGATGTTTTGAAATATTTGAAGAAAATTTCTCCAGAACAAAAAATTGAAGGTGAGGATTTTTAAAAATTAAGACCAGAAATCAATACTATCATGTCTTAGGAGTTGTGTCTTGGATTTTGAAGTAAAAATGTGATCTTAAAGTTATTGTAAGATTTAAAAGAAAAAAAAAAAACGAAAAAAAAATCCCATTTTTTTCAGTAATTTGTGAGTTTTACCCTCTTTAAGCTACTTTTTCTTAAAATTCCGCAATATGACTCATATAAAAAAGTTACATTTTGTGAAAGAAATATGCGAGTACTTTAAAATGATACCAAGATTACTCCTATGGGCTTTGGTAAAGTCCTGATTTTATTTTCAGAAAATGGTGGTTTGGAAATGGCAGTAATATCGCCGCATAATATAAAGTAAGGGTTAAAAAATAGATTAAACAATATGGTAATGAGTTATACCTCGATGTATTTCTTGTACAGCAGGTACTTCAGTGATCCCAACTCCCGGGTTTGTATTGTGTTGGGGCACATGGACGTGTCCAGCTTGAAGTGCTTCACCAATCTCATAATCATTTTGCTCAAATTTTTTGGCCGGAGAACTTCCAGCCGTGGAGAAGGAATATCCAATCGTCTGAATAAAATACATGCAAAAGTTGTCAGCGCTTGCTGCAAACAAGCCTCTTCCTGCATCTCCTTAAACAACAAGCAGTTTGTTACAGAAATGTGGAAATACAGGAGATATTTGTTCAATTCATAAACAATGACACACTAGGACAATTAACCTTTCCACGTTTACAAATAGGCCATGCCCACCAAAGCAACGCGGTAACTATATGAACCTCAAATCCGCAATGCTATCGTGCATTGCCAATGCATTGACATTTAGATGTTCGAAAGGCCTGCCGCAAGCTTTGATTCATTTATGGCACTTCTCCGGATTTTTAGAGCTTTTAGCAAAATGGATAAACAATTCAGTTTGCTAACTATTTTGGGTAACAAGATCAGATTTAACAAAACCCGCAGCGGGTCCCGTAAGCGCAATTTTTATTCACCATTTTGCCGTCACTCAGTCTGTGTGTGCAGAAATTTGTTTTGTACAGTAAGCTGCATTGACTACATGAGCAGGCCGTTAGCTAGCAGTACTGTACCAGTACCGCGTAGGATGTTTTCCCCCACTTAGTTATGCAGATTTTGTGCTAAGCAAATTCGTGCAGTGATTGGTTAAAACAAGCTGTCTATCATAAACCCAGAAAGGTTAATTCCCTACAAGCCCCATCTCGACTCATAAGCATAGTAGCAATCACCCATTAGAGGACGAAAATAAGCCACAAATTTGTATTTCCTACGCTGGTAAAAACTATTTTGTGGTATTCTTGTAGACATTATAATGCTTTTCATTTTGCACATAAAAACTATCAATGTCTAAGCTTGCATCATTTTAAACAGTGGTCTAAGTTTAGATTTTTGCCACTGTTTAACGGAAAATTACCATATTAGATTTCACTATTCCGACTTTTTCTTTGATAATAAGGCAAATTCCTTTCTTCAAATTGGACTTCATTTACAATTTTCATCGGTTTACATATCCAGCTTGCCTCGCCAAATTGATATTTACGTGATGTAAACATGTAACCACATCACATAACGTAAATGCATACATGTGGGGAAAGCTTAATCCTACTGGAAATACTATTTTTATGAACAATTTGTTTGATGTATGCATGTTGTTTGAGTAGAAATCAAATTATTGATCATTCATGTCACATGTGTGCATAAAAACAACACTGTTTCCCATGAACAGTGATTCTTTAAACTTCACTGTACTGGCATTAAAAGCACTGTTCTCTGAAGAGTGTGAATTTTAACTGCTGCTAAGTGTATCAACAATTGAGCTAGTTGGTAATACCAACAAATACCACATGGATTCACAGATCAGCAGGTTGTAGATTTCTGCAGACCTGTAAAGCATGAATAAAACACAATAGCAGAGATCCTCACAAAAATTGATAAACTTGATGACTTGTTAAACTTTAAAAACTTGTTAACTACTACTTATGCATATTCATAAGCCCCCAGTTGATTGGTTGGATTGATGGCATCAAGAAACATATATGCCAGAAGGTTAGCAAGAAAAGTTAAGGTGTTAGGAACAGATGGACTAGTTAAGAAGAGAACAGTTTAGGATGCTGCCAGTGTCATTAGTTGTTCTGCTCCTCAAAGTTTTAAACAGTCAGACCCGACCTGATAAATAACCAGGTCGGGTCAGATATATTCTCTTTATTTTCTTTATTTTGAAAACTTTACCGGTTGTGGAAGTTGATGATGAATTTCATACTAGCAATGGATGAGGTCCTTATTGTGTTGTTATTTTGATTAAGATAAAGTGGTCTCACTATTTGCTACAGTGAGTTTGTGGTTATGATTTGTTGAAACAAATTTTTAAGGGGAAGGACAAGTCATGGTGGTGGAATATACATTTTAGGATTGGAACATAGTAGGAGATACAACATTAACAGAAAATCAAGGAGCAACACAGATGTAACAGACAGGATCACTCACGTAGCAACCTCAACAAATCCAGAATTCCTGACACAATACACATCCAGCCACTGCACAAGCTGTTCTTGTAGCTCCTTGTGAGGTGTGATGTACGTAATCACCATGTTGAGCTTGTCTTGGAATATCAGAGGAATGACAATCTGAAATTGATCAAGAAAATTTTAACAGCACAAGCAAAGTGTAGTTTCAGTTTTACTTCATTCAGAGGTGGTGCCAAGCACATCAACACAAACCTACCACTTAAAGGAAAATTCCCTTGAATTTTTGATTTCATGATAGTAAATACACAAAACCTGTTACCTGCAAACATGCTCAGTTTGAAGATACCATATACCAGTGCTAAGTTTGACAATCATACGTTAATCCTATATAGAGATTTCTAACAAGCTTCACCATTTGTGAGAGCTGAAAGGAATTTCTTTAGTATGCAAATGAGCTAATCGGTATGCACAAACAACCCCATACCATGCTCACTTTGAAGATAACTCAGGCCTTACCTCATGTGTCAAGTTTCAGGACAGTACATCAATCCTACCTTGAATAACGTGCGAAGATTAAACATTTGTGAATGTCAAAATTCAGAAAGTGTTATCATTATTATACAAATAAACCAAGACAAATGAACACACAACCTCCAACCATTATCATTTCAAATATGTCTTAGTCCGTACCCAAGTTTTAGGACTGCAGGTCAATCCTACTTGGAGTTATGGACTGAGGTTAAACATTAATGGGCGACTCTGTTTTTTCATTACACCAATGAGCCAATTAGTACTGTATGCACATGCAACTTCCCATTAATGCTAATTTGAAGATACATTAGCCCAAAACCTATACAAAGTTTCATGATCGCAGGTCATTTCTAAATAGAGTTGTGAATGGATGGTAAAACTTTGAGCAAAACAACGACATACTGATACCTACTGTATTTAGAGGCGTAGAGGGTCACCCCTCAGAAAGGCAGTAAACCCCAAACGTTCCAGTTTATAAATGGAAAAATTGCACAGCTTAATTAAGTTGCTATTGAACATTGCTGCTTATCATGAAATTTCCTTCTATTTTCTAAATATTTCCTTCTTTTTCAGGAAATTCTGCTTCATTCTCGGGAAATTATTGTCACTTTTCGGAAAAGTTTTTTACACATTTGGGAAAGGTTGCCAGAATTTCCAATAATTTTTATATTTATGTCCAAATCGGGAAGAAAGCATGCAAGTGGACGTGAAATTCTCTCAGAGGAGGCTCCTGTCTCAAGCTTCCTACACCTGTCTTGTCAGCTTCACAGGTTCAAGCAAGATAAAATGGTCAAATGGTGCAAACACAAATATCGCAACTTGGAGAACAAAACATCTCAATGGAGCTTTTAAAACCAATTCAGGCCAAATGTGATTAACCCAGGGTATGTCGGCCAATCAACTGATGGGGGAATTTCCCCTTTGTTACCCAACCAATAAGCTGCACGGAAGATGACCCCAGGGTATGTCGGCCAATCAACTGATGGGGGAATTTCCCCTTTGTTACCCAACCAATAAGCTGCACGGGAGATGTTGTAAACAACAACGCGAATATTACCTTTATATAACACAGCATGTATGATTGATTAGTGTATAAAAAGCATTTTTTCATTAGCTAAACCCCATACACTATGTTATGTGGGGGAATGAAGGGGATAGGTAGCTCAGTTGGTAGAGCACACGACTGAGATGCTGGAGGTTCCAGGTTCAAGTCTCATGATACTAAGATATTTTTCCACAGCTATGAAGACAGATATGCCAGACATTGAGGGCAACAGAATGTTGTCTGTGGCACCTACCTCTCATCCGGCCATTGGGAGAAGTGGACCAATGGTTAGATGGTGCTCACCATCCATCGGATGAGGACGTTAAATGGCGGTCCCAATGGCAGGAGAGTCACTCCAGCCTGGTTCTCTGAACACTATTCGAAGAAGAGAAGTGTGAAACACGGTGTTCACTTCACTTTCTGTCCCGGTCCAGTGAAGTTCATGGCGCTGATCTCAAACTGCTGCCTGAGAATTTGGCAGGAGCACAACATGTACAGCACTCATGACAACTATAAAGTTAGTTATAATTAGCGCCTTATAAATGTCAGACAATAATTTTACATTATTATTAACATTGCCGAGACGGCTAAGAATCCTTAAGTATTTCATTGGTCTATACGATTGTCTCAGAATACAATTGATCCATTATGGGTACATGAATTTCACAATGTGAAATTCTTTCAATTATTCTACCGGATATTGCCAATTCAGATTTGACATGGTCTATAATCTGAGGCTATACTGAAGTCAAATTCATCAACTCTATTTGCACCCAGTAAAGTGGTGCATACAGTTTCAGCATGCTTTTTACCCTTCAAATTATTTACTTTGAAAGATATAATACTGTAGTTCAGAATAATGTACATCAGAAAATACTGAATATGAAACATACAAATTACATTGGAATTATCTCAAATTGTCTTCAAATGCAAGTCTCCTAAGATAACATTATTATTAAACACATATCCAGATTTTCAATGAAATGTTTCTAGGCATAAGTAATGTTTCTTGGCATAAGTAATGTTTCTAGGCATAAGTAATGTTTCTAGGCATAAGTAATGTTTCTAGGCATAAGTAATAATGATCAGATACATTACCTCTTCCAGATGAAACATGTGTTGCAGACTTAGACCAATGGTGCAGGTGCATGCCTAGAGAGAAGACAATAAATAATCCATCACTGGACAATTAAAATAGTCCTGAAATACAAATCATCTGAATACTTCTATATTCAAGAAGAAAAAGTTCTATGAAGGGATAACTTTCTTTGGATAACTGGACGTAAAAAAAAAAAATTCATATAGAAATGAAAAACATTAAATACAGTACTTTGGGTGGATCTGGAGAAATCCATGGTTCCAGCAGTTAAAACCACAGAAAAATCAGAATTCATGACAAAAAAAAACCTGTTTAATTTTAGATTTTTAAGTAAACAACAGTATATGTTTGTAGTAAATATTTGCTCTAAAAACATATGGGTCTATATGAAAATTAGAACCTTCCATTTTGAAATGAAAAAAAGCAATCACCTCTGAGCAAAAGCTTCACTTCCCAATCTTCTATTAGATGAAATATTTCTACAATTGAAACTCTTTTAACTTACACAATGACACAAAATTAAAGGATTAGTTCAGATGTCAGCAAGTCTATCTTATATGAAAGAGGACAAAAGAAACAAAATAATGAAGAAAGGCATTCAAAAATCTTATTCCATAAAGAGATATCTAAATTTAAATTTAAAAAAAAAGGGGTAAAAGTAGATAGAGGGGTGGGAGAGGAGAACTAAGTATGGTTGTAGAGGGAGGCATGATGAAGGAAGGAAATAATTTTATCCGGGGAGTTTTTCTGGAAGAGCTCGGCTATTGAGTTGTGAGGGGTGAGGGAAGCTCTGGGGATGTTATACAGGGGGCAGGCAAGGAGAACGTGGTGGACTGTTACGGGGCAATGGCAATTGTTGCAAAGAGGTGGGGGAGCCAGTAAGGAAGTGGGAGTGAGGAGGTGGGAGTGAGTGAGGTAGGTGTGACCTATTCTAAGGCAGGTAATGTGGATGTTGTCGATACGGGAGAGATTGTGGATTTGGTCGGAATGGTGGGCTCGATGTTGTGAAGTTTGTTACCAATTTGGGAGTCCTATGAGGTTTACTAGAGGTCACGAACAAGGGAAGCAATAAGTAGTTTGATGTCAGAAAGGGTTTTGGGAATGGGGGTAGGTGAGAGGTTGAGGGCAAGCCTATTTGTCTGAATCAGCTCTGTCATTACTGGGGAAGCCAACATGGCTGAGTATCCAGAATAAAAGAATACTTTTCCTGCAGGGGAAGGGAAGGGGGGGGGGAGGAAAGGGGGAAGGAGTTTACGGAGGTGGTGGGGTTATCCCACTTGAGGAAGAGTAAAGAAGTAAGGACAGCCTTGGAGTCTGAGAAGATGGCAAAGTGGCTGAGTGGAGAGTACTCAATATAGTTGAAAGCAAACAGGATGGCCTCAGCCGAGAAGATGGACGAGTAGTTGGGAAGCCTGCTACTGAACATGATGTCTTGGATGACGACAGCACAGCTGTCTTGTCACCATCCTTGGAGCCATCATTATAGATGGAGGTGTAGTTGGAGAGTTGGTCTATTACAAAACACTCATCAAAAACTCTTTTAAAATCTTCCATTTGCATTTTGATATATCAGGCATCAATTTGCAAATTTATATGCAAATTCGTAATGTATTACAGGGCAACATTGACCTATTCTTTTGTAAATTCTTGGTATTTTTAAATGTCTATCATATTTTTTCAAGTGCTGCAGCAAATTCTGACCAAAGGTTTATGAATCTTTACTGTACTCCCAATCAAATTATAGCAGTAATAGACTTTCCCATCTATTTTCAGCTTTAGGAATGAAATGAAAAGAATTACATAAAGATTTTGAGCTGTCTACCCGGTCACTGAGCTGTCTACCCGGTCACTGAGCTGTCTACCCGGTCACTGAGCTGTCTACCCGGTCACTGAGCTGTCTACCCGGTCACACTGAGCTGTCTACCCGGTCACACTGAGCTGTCTACCCGGTCACACTGAGCTGTCTACCCGGTCACACTGAGCTGTCTACCCGGTCACACTGTGCTGTCTACCCGGTCACACTGTGCTGTCTGCCCGGTCACACTGTGCTGTCTGCCCGGTCACACTGTGCTGTCTGCCCGGTCACACTGTGCTGTCTGCCCGGTCACACTGTGCTGTCTGCCCGGTCACACTGTGCTGTCTACCCGGTCACACTGTGCTGTCTACCCGGTCACACTGTGCTGTCTACCCGGTCACACTGTGCTGTCTACCCGGTCACACTGTGCTGTCTACCCGGTCACACTGTGCTGTCTACCCGGTCACACTGAGCTGTCTACCCGGTCACACTGTGCTGTCTGCCCGGTCACACTGTGCTGTCTGCCCGGTCACACTGTGCTGTCTGCCCGGTCACACTGTGCTGTCTGCCCGGTCACACTGTGCTGTCTGCCCGGTCACACTGTGCTGTCTACCCGGTCACACTGTGCTGTCTACCCGGTCACACTGTGCTGTCTACCCGGTCACACTGTGCTGTCTACCCGGTCACACTGTGCTGTCTACCCGGTCACACTGTGCTGTCTACCCGGTCACACTGAGCTGTCTACCCGGTCACACTGTGCTGTCTACCCGGTCACACTGTGCTGTCTACCCGGTCACACTGTGCTGTCTACCCGGTCACACTGTGCTGTCTACCCGGTCACACTGTGCTGTCTACCCGGTCACACTGTGCTGTCTACCCGGTCACTAAGCTGTCTACCCTGTCACACTGTGCTGTCTACCCTGTCACACTGTGCTGTCTACCCGGTCACACTGTGCTGTCTACCCGGTCACACTGTGCTGTCTACCCGGTCACACTGTGCTGTCTACCCAGTCACACTGTGCTGTCTACCCAGTCACACTGTGCTGTCTACCCAGTCACACTGTGCTGTCTACACAGTCACACTGTGCTGTCTACCCAGTCACACTGTGCTGTCTACCCAGTCACACTGTGCTGTCTACCCAGTCACACTGTGCTGTCTACCCAGTCACACTGTGCTGTCTACCCAGTCACACAGTGCTGTCTACCCAGTCACACTGTGCTGTCTACCCAGTCACACTGTGCTGTCTACCCAGTCACACTGTGCTGTCTACCCAGTCACACTGTGCTGTCTACCCAGTCACACTGTGCTGTCTACCCAGTCACACTGTGCTGTCTACCCAGTCACACTGTGCTGTCTACCCAGTCACACTGTGCTGTCTACCCGGTCACACTGTGCTGTCTACCCGGTCACACTGTGCTGTCTACCCGGTCACACTGTGCTGTCTACCCAGTCACACTGTGCTGTCTACCCAGTCACACTGTGCTGTCTACCCAGTCACACTGTGCTGTCTACCCAGTCACACTGTGCTGTCTACCCAGTCACACTGTGCTGTCTACCCAGTCACACTGTGCTGTCTACCCAGTCACACTGTGCTGTCTACCCAGTCACACTGCTGTCTACCCAGTCACACTGTACATCACAAATTTAAAATTCAATCAAACTTTGATCAGCCATATCTCAAAAACTGAGAATGCTATTTTCGAAATTAAAACCGATCTGCTCCGATTTTAATACTCTTTTAATAAGTTTTGATCCATGTAGAAATTGCTGTCATCCATAAACCTTTAAGCCCTTCTACTGTTATGCAATCACATGTTTAAACTTGATACCTGCCAACACAAAGATAACAGATCTATGTTGCATGCAACTGTCAAATTGACTGAATGTTTATCACAGAGTCCTGGGTTCAATCCCTGTCAGGTCTGCAAGCAGTGTTTGGCAAATGGTTCATCAAATGCTGCAGACGTTTGATATAATACTCTTAACAAGAGGGTTTTGGTCATAAAACTTGGTAAAAACAACAAGGCTACAGCATGCATATAACTAAAGAAGTTTGCCGTATTACCTCCTTATACATCTTTCTTTGAAGCATGACCCTTATGTGAGATGCCAGGAAGTCATTTCCTGGTAAGTTCAGCCCGTAAAGTTGACACATAAGTTTGAAGACACTATCGTGAGCCATGGTCGCCAGCTGAAGAACGCCAAGTTTGTAACCCTCCGAGAATCTTCCAATGATCTCATGATAAATCTGAAATTACATTAAGCAGAAATTTTACCTATGAATAAATACATCAAGTGATATTAGACTATTCTCTGTACAGCAAAGATACTTGTGCATGTAATATATTCCATCAAAAAGAAATTGATATTCATGGCACAATATACTGATTGTCAACCATTAAATTTACACCACAGAAAAAATGGAATTATGGAATTAGTTTCAAACTAATAATTAGAACAATCACCCAAAGGAGAAACTGAAAACTTAACTACTGTAGAATTTTAGCACTCTGTAGAGTACAGTACATAGCATACCTCCACCACCCTGCGCTATTCCATCATTCTTACTTAATCCTAGAAAACCTTAGGCCCACCAAGTGTTATCCCAGATAAATCACTTTCAAGTGATCTTGCCCAATTGTACTCTAAACATCTTGATTATCTATCTTCTGACCTATTTCTTTCTTAATGTTCTTAGTTTTATTCAGGCTAAGCATTCATTGTTTGAGTTTTGAGTCAGCAAAGACTCACATCCCATTGTATTCCCTTCATGCCAGGAACCAATTGTTTTGATTTTTTGGAATAGGAGAAAGCAATTGATTTAATTTGCTTCAAGTCCACAAATCTGATTGATTTAATTTCCTGTTAGGGCATGAACCATTGATGTGCACAATTAATTGAAAAATTTGAACTACTGTAACACTCACCAAATATACTCAAATTTCAATAACTTTTTCTGTAAGCACTAACAAAAACATACATCAAATTTTATCAAAATTTGTCCATTACTTCTTTCAGATATGTTGATGATAAACACTACAAACAGACAAACAAATAAACACAGGCAAAAACATAAACCTCCATCAAACTTCGTTGGCATAGGAAATGACCAGATCAACAATAATATGGGTTTAGATTGGTGAAATGACACACACAGGGTTTGAAATTAGCATTGCAATCCTATCTGGTTTTCTTGCATCACATTTCACTAGCTTGAGTGAACTTCCCACAAGCCTGTTTCTTAACATCTGACATACACACACTATAGGATTATAGGACTAGCCAAATGGGCTTGAATGATTGAAATTGTACTAGCCTGTACATAAAATAAACAAGCCCCTGGCTAGTTGATACTCCAGCTATGGCTTGAATGATTGAAATTGTGTTATAGCTTGTAAATAAAATCAACAAGCCCCTGGCTAGTTGATACTCGAATCCTGGCGTGGATGATT
This sequence comes from Chiridota heheva, assembly GCA_020152595.1. Taxonomy (NCBI): domain Eukaryota; kingdom Metazoa; phylum Echinodermata; class Holothuroidea; order Apodida; family Chiridotidae; genus Chiridota; species Chiridota heheva. Next base: position 328,926 of record JAIGNY010002010.1, read on the forward strand.
GAAATTGTGCTGTAGCCTGTACATAAAATCAATAAGATACTGGCTAGTTGTTACTCGAGCTGTGGCTTGAAAGATTGGAATTGTGTTATAGCCTGTACATAAAATCAACAAGCCCCTGGCTAGTTGATACTCGAGCCCTGGCTTGAATAATTGAAACTGTGCTATAGCTTGTACATAAAATCAACAAGCCCCTGGCTAGTTGATACTCGAGCCCTGGCTTGAATGATTAAAATTGTGCTATAGCCTGTACATAAAATCAACAAGCCCCTGGCTAGTTGATAATCGAGCCCTGGTTCCAGAGACTCAAATAAACACAAATGATAAAGCTTATTAATTGGCAAAGTTTAAGATTGGTGCAAATAATTGACAAGTATTTGATTAAAAACACACATGTATAGATCAATTAAAACCTAAAAAAGTACACTTATAAATCCCCTTGGACTGATGTGCAACACTATCAGAGCCCAACAATTCAAACACTTTCACAACTATAACACACCTTTTCATTTTCCTTGAAAACCTTTGCAAATTCTACCAATATAGCAAGTCCCAGTGAGTCCGTTTTTTTCCGTCTCAGATCCTCACTTTCATCCAGGAAGAAGTAAATGCATTTATGATGCTCCTCTGGTGGCAGCGTCATCCACACCTGAAGCATCACCTGGTGAATGATGTCTTTTCGTTTTCCGCTCCATGCGTAGTTCAAGTGCTCCTGAAATTGTTTGTATATGTTTAATTCCGAGATATGAGGTGGAGCATGAGATTGTTGTTTTGGGATGAAGCTGTTATCAGATGGGGCAGCCATTTAGATCTTCCTCTGATGGCAGTATCACACAATCTACTCAGTCAGTGTATTAATCACGCTTGGAGTCTGTTAATCATGAATAAAAGCAAATAGAACTTGTGAGCATAAATACACACACAAATAATAGGTTGGAAAACCTTGCAAAGATATGCAAACCTGGTTTGAGGGAAATTAATCGTTTCAAAGGGAAATTGATCATTTTGAAGGGAAATTGATCATTTTGAAGGGAAATTGATCATTTTAAAGGGAAATAAGTACACCATTATTAAAGAAGCTCATTACAAATATGTATTAAAAACGGCCCCTTCCAGCAAAACCCAACAATTCATGTTCATGGAAAAGTATTGCAGGTTTCTATCCCTGCAAAAAATGCAAATGTTATCCTTCCATCTATCGTGTTTGTACCATAAGCTCTTTTGAGATCAAACATCACATGGGTATCTTAATTTGGGGTAATATTTTATGGTTCCATGTGACAATTGCCTCAATCACCAATGAGTTACATGGTCAAATCTATTTTCCTTAGGTAGACTTTTAAAAAAACTTGTTCTTTAATTTTTTGTTCAAGGCACATTTACATTTTTTCCCTTTAAATTCTCACACATGTGATGGACAGATTGCCAGGAAGCTCTTCAAATCTCGAAGCATACACTAGGTAAATCAAATCAAAACTTAAAAAACTATATTAGGTCTTAAAGCTGATCAAACTGAGTATAGAGGGATTTTATCACGTGACTCTAATTCAACTCATATCCATTTTGCAGGGAAAAGCATTTGCACTTTGCCTGCTTCTGATCTTCACACAGCTCAGTCACATCACACGTAAAACAAACAGATTCAGTCCCACTAAACACGCGCTAGTGATAAAAACATGTGTTGGGCATGTAAAACATACGCTGGGCATGTAAAACATGTGCTGGGCATGTAAAACACACACTGGGCATATAAAACACGCGCTGGGTATATAAAACACGCTCTGGGCATGTAAAACACACACTAGGGATGTAAAATACGCGCTAGTCATGTAAAACACACGCTGGGTATGTAAAACACGTGCTGGTTAAAATAAACTGGCCAGATAAATTAATTTTTGTATATAAAATGTTATTTCAGAGACAAAATTACCTCCAAGTACTTCGAGTAAAATCTGAAGTGGATTTTAAGCACATTTATTAGTGTAGCCAGTAAGATTCCGGCATAATCATCTCACAAAAATAATCTTATATAATAGCAATAACAACATGCAAGTGTATGTAAGTTTACAACAGACAACAGGGGTTTTCCTACAAAATGGGGATGTAAACAGATACATATGTCTTTATGATGTCAGCTGGAACATCCTTATAGGCATACAATATTTTTGAAAAATTGAGCACAACTTTGCCAAGAAGTTGATAATATTCTACTTTTCACAGGTACTGTAATTTCAACAGAAAAATGTCTGGATGCTGGATGCCCAGTTGCAGTGGAAAAGAAATACTGAAATACAAACACATTTAATATTACTGAGGCTGGATGCTGATACTGTAGCATGAATATTCATGCCCAAATCAAGTGGTGACCCAAATCCTCGGATTTGGGCATGAACGTATGCCTATTGTAAAAGACGAACACAATGAAGCAAAAAGGTAACGGGTTACAATACATGTCCCAAAAATTAATTTGGAATATGAAAACTTTCTTATTTTTGTCAAAAAATTCAACCATGCATACATACTCTTGATTCCTTCTTAAGTTTACAATTTATTAAAGGAAATTTATAATAGTTCATTCCGAAGACAAAGTTTTTATTCTTAAAAAAAAGTTTTCTGAAAAAATTATCTGCGTATTTCCAAAGCAATGTACGCCTGTTTCCCACTACAGTATAAATGCGAACACACATGAAATGCCAGTGTGTAAACACTGGTGATAAACTTTTGTATCCTGTCTTATCCTGCATGAAATGAGCGTACACATTTAAATAAATACACACATCATGTTGTATGCAGTGGATAAGCAGGTAATGGTAGACGGAGAAATATTTTTGGAAAACTTTTCAACAAAAAACTAGAATACTACCTTCGCCCTGTTGCAATTCCAACATGCCTAGAAATTTTCTAGAGTTCATTCAATTCCTATACCCAATATAATCTACCTCAGATATCCTGGACCCACCAAGATTCATCCTCAAGTTTTGATCTGTAATGATCATTCGCAATCTTAACACTTGGAAGATTATCTTCTGACTGGATTTCTCCCAAGGCCATAACATTGTTTTCAGTTTTATTCAAGTGAAGCATCATTGTTTGAGCTCTATTCAGCCAGGATTCACATTCCATCATTTTCCATTCATGGCAGAAACCAATTGTATAATTTTCATTGATTCCAGAGAACACTTGAAGTCTCTTTGAGTCCAGAAGATTGTTTGGATCTTCCTTCAAAGAACAAAGTCATTGCTCAGCACAGTCATTGCTCAGCACAATCATCAGTTCTAGAGATACATGTACATGTATCTTGATGACAGATAAACTCACCTTAAAATATCTCCACCCTCCTAGAGATATCTTAATGATAGACAAAACACACAGAGGCAAAAACATGTCCCCACCCCCAATTTGCGCCCTTCTGCTGTTCCAGTATGTCTCAAATTTTAATCACTTAATTCCTTAAGCAGTAACAAAAGCACACACCAAAGTTAATCCAAATCCAATCATCAGTTCTTGAGATATCTTGATGACAGACAAAATACAAAGAGGACAAAACATGTCCCCATCACCCATTTCCACCCTTCCCTTGTTCCAATGTTTCAAACTGTTATCACTTCTTACATGTACATGAACAGTAACAAATCCACACACCAAATTTGATCCAAATCCAGTCATCAATTCTTGTGATATCTTGATGACAAACAAACAGGCAAACAAACAAACAAACCTATTTACAGGGGCAAAAACATAACCTCCGTCCAACTTGGTTTGGCGGAGGTAATGATATTTTGTGATGCTTTAGTATTATTACTGTAGGTTGATTTATGTAAAGTCATAGTATTGTCTAACAAAATTTTGAACAGCAAATAAATTCATGAACCTTTTCATGAAGAAAATCTGTATCATTTTAAGAATATAAATTAGAAGTGTTCATTTGAAGTGGCCCGTTTTGAATTGCACAGATAAGCTGCCTAGCTAGGAATAGGATGCCCAGTCGCAGTGAGAAGGAGGCTGGAACTTAATTAAAGAATGATGCATATTCATATAGGGCTCAGGGTGCTAGCTAGACAATTTTGAGTGCCGGGCTCCAGTGACAATCAGTGGCGTGCCCATGGCGACCGCTTGTATCCCCCCGTGAAGAACTGTTCAAATTTATTCCACTTCTATTTAATTTATTTTTTATCGGAAACTCTTCTCTCAATTCCCAAATGTCACAGCGATTCAATGAAGCAGACAGGCTGTGTGAAAAGCTCTTTTTTTCCTTGTTTTCAGCCATTTTGGGGTGCAGATTTTTTTTCTTTTGTTGAAATATCATCACAAATCAGACAATAATTAGATTTCTGGGAGTTTTTAGTTGAGGTACCGATGTTCAATTTGGGTTGAAGTCATGAAAAATTGTGTTTTACTCCAATTGACCGTAACAATAAGTGCCCCATAGATTGAATTTCGGGTGAGCCCTATAGGCCACACTCGAAATGGCAACCATAGGGGTCATTTATGTTAGTCTCCATAGCAGATAACGCCATTTCCGCCGGAATTTAATTTCTGCAAAATTACCCCAACCTATCCATACTCATAGTGTTATAAGTGCCGAAAATCAAGAGATAAATTTCTTCCACATCCAATTTTTGATAAAACAAAAATCACTACCCACCTCCTGAATGGTGTTATTTCTCAAATTTTTAATGCACCTTTGCACCTTAAGTTGTTGTTAACAATTGCTTCGCAAATGGTGTCAGGCCTGAAAATCCTGTCTATTGAGTGTTATGCAAAATCTGTTGAATGGTCGTTTCAACTATTGATTGACCCAAAATAGTGTAGAATTGACAATCAGTCGTTTGTTTGTGATTTTCGGCACCTATAAGTATGGGTAAGCCAGGGGTATATTTGCAGGAATGAAATTCCATCAAAAATGGCATTATCTTCTATGGAGCCTAATGTTTATGACTTATCCCTTACTCTCTATGGTTGCCAATTCAAGTGTGGCCTATGGGCTATGACAGTATGAGGTCAAATGACAGTGTGACCTAAAAAAAAGCAATCAGAGATTACAGAGATGAACAGGAAGTGTTCCAAAGCCAGGGCCAAACAAGTAGGATTAAGTCAGGTACCGGTAGCTCAGTTGATAGAGGGCAGAACTGATTGCTAGAGGTACCAGGTTCAAGCCTCAGTCAGGTCTAACCTTATATTTTTACACAGCTATGCAGACAGATACACCAATCATCAAAGCGGAAGAACGTCGTTTGCAGCTCCTGCTCCTCATTCAGCCGTTGAGAGAAATGGCAATGGTTAAGTGGCACTCGCCGTGCTTCGGAGGGGATGCAAAGCCATCGGTCCTGACGATAGGACAGTCACATCATCCTACCTGGTTCTCTGAGAGGGTAAAAACCCGGTGTTTATCCACTTCCATCCCGGTCACACGAGATAGTATAACATTAGGGCCTGCATGAGAATGATGAGACTGGCATCTGCTATGTAGGCTAGGCATAGCGTGCCGTTTATACTCTGTATAGGATTAGGAGTCTTGTCGAGTTCCTGTCACTGATTTTCGGAGGATCACTGACACTAGGCCTAGTACTAGTAGTAGTAGTACTACTACTACTAGTGTAGTAGGCTAGTACAAAACAAGTGCCGACTGGGCCTCCATGGATGCTTAACGTTAATTACTAACGTTATGATACTTATTCACAAGTGTGGGGTATTCTAACATTGGGCCTATAGGCCTAGGCCAAATCAAACCACATACATTGGGTAAGGTTAATAATATTATTAATATAGGCCTAGGCTATATATTTTTTTTACAGGGCGTAAAGGGGGAAGTCCCGGGGTAAAAGGGGGAACTGGAAGGAGGGGGAAGGAATTATAACAATACATTATAGCAATATTTTGATAGTGGTTTTCTTATTGCTTCATGGGTTTGGGAATTGAGAAACATATCTCTTTCTATGAAATATTTTTCCATTTCTTCGTTCGATAGAATCTACAAAATATTAATAATTACGTGATTTTAGTACACCTGATTTCAAAGTACAGTATAGCCTAAGCAGTAGCACGTTAAACAGTAAAAAAATCGACGAAGAGTGCAAGTTAAGGCTAAACACTAGCAAAGAGAGCATATTATTGTAAAGAAATAATGATTGTGACGTTTCACATACTTTTCGGTGAATGGAAGGTTGATTTCTTCACGTCTGTCAAGTCAGCGTATCAGCTGATAATTTTTGTTTCCAGAGTTGCAGTTCACGTTGTCCTTCACCGTAAATTTGCATAAAATTGAATGAAATATATATGCATGTGACGTCACTAATTTGTCATAACTTTACGTTCCCATATACCAGGCTCTGCTCATGAAACCAACTGCATTATCAATTTTTGGTTTAAAAACATTGGATCGGCTCACTTTACAATAACATTAGGGAACGTAAATAACTGGGAGAATTTGAACAAAAAACAAAAAAAATTATTATCATTTTCATCTCATACATCTCAAGTATCCCAAGCTATTTAAAGATCAATGACTGTAGACCTATTTAGGTAAATAGGCCTATGCCATATACAATTCTTGTAATGAGACCAGGGAGCAAGCTCCCTGATGAGACAAACGGCAATTATTTAATCTGGTTTTATCTGTTTAATTTGCATTGGTTTGATTTTGACTAAATTTATATTCATTTTAACTGGATTTCATTTAATTGTGTTTGAGTATAATAATTAGGGACGTGCGTTTCCGCCATAAAAAAAATATATATATTTTTTTTTAAACATGAAGAAAAGTTATTTTCTGCAACTTAACCTTCCCGGCTTAGCCTACTTTTCTTTACAAAGTATATTTCAAGTATACATTGAAAACTTTTACTTTTCTTGATTATGAGTTTGAATTTCTTCCTGTTTAATCCACTGTCAATCAGTCAGTAGAGTCTCCATCTTTAATTTAATGCCAATGAACGCAAATTATTTGTTAATCCATGAATGCAAAGGCAGTAAAAGTCACGTCAAAATGGTTCAAATTTTGAAAAAAGTAATTTATTGGTTCAACATTTACAGGCCTAGGCACACAATAGGTGGAATGTAAACTTTATACCGGAGTCAAATTTTCGGGATGCCGACTACGGTATTTTGGATAACAAAATACCCAACTTGCATTATCATATTTGATACAACATATCCTTAAAATATGAGTTCCTATATCATTTACTAAAATGTATACTATAAACAAATATAAGTATTTTATATTTTTGGACTTGTTATCGGCATTGCACCGTTTGAAGCTCATTACAGAAAGAAATATTTTCCAGTTTGTTGCATTTATGTGTATTGGTGGAAAACTAAAATTTGGCATTTTCATTGCCAAAATAAGTTACCGCTATATGGTCCCAATTTTCGAACCAAATGAATATAGTTAGGCAAAATTCGCATAAATTTCGCAAACCCTGAAATTATTTGAGCAAAGCTTATCACCAAATATATACAATTGACTCCAGGGATGTAAAAACCTTTCGAAAAGTGGGGCCACGACCGTTTAGGGGGCATTTACCAAGTCTATGTCCCACATTCCAATCTGTATAGATAGAATAAATGAGCCCAGAACCTGAACAACAAAATAGAGTAAAAAGGCATCTCATTTTTGGAAAGGGGAACTTTAAATGGGGACACATTTCTTCCGTACATGGAACTGATAAAAGATACCAGTTTCCTACTATAGGGACAGTAATTGAGGGGCAATTTCCATTTTCCAAAGTGGTACTTTTGTCATTTTTCAGAAAAAATCCTCCCCACCAACGGTTATTACACCTATGCTTAAACCCTCTAACGCACATGCCATTATGGACATGCCCGGGACCCCATCTGATATCATAATCACTGATTAGAAAATTCCTTTTGAGTATTTGCATTGTCACAACCAGTGCACTAAATCCCGGTAATACACTTATCTTGATTATTTGGTTTATTGCATTTTTACAACAGGTGAATTTCTTAATAAAGCAAACAAATATATGTATTTTTCTCGTCTTCAATACTTTTTAGTTGTTTTTTGTGTATTCTGAACAATCTAACACAGAAATTTTATAAAAATATTAAACAATTTTCTTGGCAAATCGCGATAAACTCAAGACTTCCGGGGCTTCGACCCTTAAGTCCTAGGGAGTTGACACAACATTAAGCAGTTTTCTGCTCTCAAAATTGCGATAAATGCAGGGCAGTAGTAGACAAAGGGCGGGTTCTGGCGCACTTTTTATGTCGTTTTTACGTCGTTTTTGTATTCACTAATTGGGTTGGGGTTCTGGCCCAATTTTTATGTCGTTTTTTTGGCGCAACCATACAGGTTATTTGCGTTTAGGTACAGACTATGATTGTTAGGCTTGGAATCGCTATAGCCTGAGACGTAGGGGTTGTTGGCTTTAGCATAGCGCTTGGATACCATGGAAATTCCACCTCTCATACCTTTCTCGAAGAACAGGTACATTTTATAGTCGGCTAACAATTCCAATTCTACACCTGTATATTTCAAGAGTGCATCCCAGGATAATCCAGGGCTTGTATAATAGTGTGCTGGATCCAGACTATACTGCCGCAAGTAAGTCTTCCGATATATCTCGAAGACATCAGCTAGTATAAGCACATCAGTCCGCAGGTATTAATCGTGATAATCTTCCATAGTAGCACATTGGAATGTTTCCCCCCCTTCTCCTGACCTGCTGCGCATGTTGATAATCCTCATTGGAGATATGTTCCTCCGTAAGCTTGCTATAGAAGGCATCTTGCTGAGGTAGGCACTCCCCAAACCGTTCCGAGGAATCCATATACTCATCCCCTTACATAATTGCATTCGGTTCATATTCAGTTGTGATACGGAAGTCAACAGAGTCGTTAGCCACAACCAACTTATCCAATGACGCAAGCAGAAATTGTGCGCTATCGATGAACCTCAAGTGACCTAGGGAGAAGGATATATACTTCTTTATGTTGTTGGGGATGCAGGTTATCTTTCCTTCCACTTTACTGATGGCTTGCATGATCAATTGAGAGTCATATTATGACACACAACTGGGATTGTGGCTGCTTTGGAGCTCAGGCGCAGCTTCAGATTGCAGGCATTTGTTCGCAGCACCTCTGTACTTACCTGTGGTATGGCAGTGGTCGCTGACAGAGTCACCATGTAGAGTTTTTTTTTTTACTTATATGACAATCCTGTGCTGTCCGGTGTGCGCGCCAATCCTCTCTGGTGATTATCATAGGTCGAGGGTTTGCCATGATGCTTTGATTATAGTTTCTTCCTGCTGCAAAGCCTTAAGGAACTTCTCAGCTGCATTTTGTCCTCGATATACTACGGGTGGTTCTGTGCGACCATCGCACCTTACCACTACATACCCATAGCCACACGCCTCGTGCTGTTGAGTCTTTTGGGTATTGGATTGCGAGGGATTGGATTCTGGACCATCTATCTTACAGATGAGTGCCTCAAAATCTGCGTAGATTATGTAGGGTGCTGGAAGGTGCTTGTGATGGTTCTGGAAGGACAGCTTGTTTTCGCCTTCTTTCGGCATCTCAATACATACAGCTGTTTGACCAATTCCCATGCAATCAGGTGTGTGGGCCTCGAGCAGGTCTTCCCTGAAATAGCCATGTAAACACCTCTCGCAGAAGTGCTTACGCCTTTGATTGGCACTTTGATCAAAGAATAGGCGGCTGAGGCTTTTGACCCACGTGTAGTGGAACTTACATGCCTTCTCAATCAATAGAAGGTTGATCCTGGGGATATTCATGTCTTGTTTGCTGAGTCTGTGAACGATCACCCCTTTATCCCAACCGAAGACGTTTATAGCCAGATTGTTTTGTTTTTCAACCTTCCCGATTTGGGAGAGTGGAACTGAAGCCTCTATTCTTTTAAAGTGTAAGCCGTCTTTTGAAGGATACATGCTGCATCTTTGTGGATCTTTCTTGGCTGGAAACAGAGCAATTCGGAGAACCCAGCGAAAGCAGTTATCATCACGGTTCTTTACATTAATGATAATCTTTTTGGCTTTAAGTTCTTTCGGCAAACCGACATAGGATCCGCCTCGTAGTGGTTGGTACCGGGCAATATTTAGCCAGTGGTCCTCCACTCTACCCACCATTCATCCTGACCCTCTCTGAGTCCATTTCTCAAGAGCTTCTACCATGCGTGGGAAAACGTTGTTGAGCACTGCATTAATCTCATCTACTTGCAGGGCATCCATCTGATGGCTGAGAAATACTGGATTTGTGAATTCTGTTTCTCCATCGTCATTTCCCTTCTTCAGCCCCACTCTGAGTGCTGACTGGAATTTTAACCCGCGAAGGGCTCCAGCCTCTTCTGCTACCTTCCGGTGAATCGCGTGGCAAACATTGTCTAACAGGGCTAGTGAGTCAGCACCCAATCGGTGCCATCTGCGATATTCATCTGCCAACTGCGGAGGTAATTGCCAATTGTCCCAGGGGCCTTTCTGAACCTTGGTGCAGGAACAAGTCTCGATACAGGAACAGGTCTCCGTATTCTAGGAGCAGGAACAGGTCTCGGTGCTCTAGGAGTAGAAACAGGTCTTGGTGCTCTAGGAGCAGGAACAGGTCTCGGTGCATGAACAGGTCTCGGTGCTCTAGGAGTAGAATCAGGTCTCGGTGCTCTAGGAGCAGGAACAGGTTTTGGTGCAGGAACAGGTCTCGGTGTTCTAGGAAGAGGAACAGGTCTTTGCTCTCTTGGTGCAGGAACAGGTCTCGGTGCTCTAGGAGCACGAACAGGCCTTCGCGCTCTTGGAGCACTGGAACTGGTCTGCGGGCTGGCATATACCTATGAGCGATAATGACATTTATGTAGTCTTTTTTAATATGACTTCCTCTATGGCCTGATGGGTCATCAAAAAGGATATTGTTTAGAACCACATAGTTTCTCAACGCCTTGACTCTCTCTCTTTTAAGTGCAGTTCTATTTAACTTATTCATCATACGCTGCTATACTATAGTATGTTATTTATCTAATAGGTTGTCACACCAGATGGTATACCATGATACACCATGTCTCTAATAGGAACATCACATCATTTCGGCGAGCACTTCTTGAAAGTCTATACGAGCTTGTTTTTCAATGCGCAGCATCTTTGTAACAACCTTTTTACCACCACAACCGCGGGAAAGTTGTGTCTGAAAATAAACACCAACCCCACACTTGCGGCATGGTGCTGTTAGACGTTTACCATTTCTAATTATTACTTGATGCTGCCACCATTGATCATACTTTCTTACCTAGCGGTAGCCAATTACAATTGTTCTCTGCACGTACTGATATCTTATATCGTTATAATACCCTATCTCTAATTTTATGCTGCTTTATTTCCCATTTGGTGGGAGCTCGGTGTTGTGAGGAACGATCAACAACTCTTCACCGACAAATCCACGACCCAGACCATCTTAAAGATGGTATAGGACAGGCTCTCCAGACTTTGTACCAGTCCGTCCTATCCTATAAACACTGACAGACCACACAGTGTCTGTAGCACGATGTCGACCTCCCTCCAGCTTACCTGGTTGGTATAGATAACGCATTACAACATCGGTAGGTACTTTTTGCTCCTTTAAGCCAACAGGGCGATCAGCTGGAGATGCTGGTTTTTGTTTCACAATTTTAGCTTCGATAGCATTGACAGGCTTCTTTCCGATCAGTCGTGTGACTTCGTCTCTTTACCCATTCTGTCAATCTCTCTCCCTTAGGCGATTTCATTTCCTGAGCATACGGATATCCAAACAAATGTTTTGCTTCTTTAGCCAAGCCTACGATTAAACCGCTCGGCAAAAGCTTGATCACGGTGAACGTCTGGAATTCCACGTCTCACCTCAACGCCATGCGTCTTTAATGTATCAGTTACAGAACCCATGAAATCACGCGCTGGATCCACTTGAAGTAGTTTCGGCCAATCGAGCGGACTACGATTATAGATACGGGTAAACGCAAAAGCAACATTTGTTGGGTACTTCAAACTTAAAGGCTCAGCGTTTTTACACCGACTGGCAACATCGACCACAACTATTGCATATTTATAAGTCTTGCGTCCAACTTTGTCGTGCGGTAGAAACAAGAGGTCGGCTTGATGGACATGATTTGGTGTAGAAATGTCAAATTTAGGTCGTGGTATATAGTGGGGAGAAGGCAGGTAGATCTGCCACTTACCCTGCTTCTTTAGCCAAGCCCAGGATTTATCTTCAGACACCTTTGCAGCTTTTGCAAGTTTCTTTATAGCTAGATTTCCTCTCCAATACCCCTAAGGACTATAGTATATCTCTGCTAGTTTCATCTCATATTAGACATAAGACATATGTATTCAATATGGCGATAAATTACGGAAAGAAACTAGCGCCTACACGAAGGGCCCGCGCAGGTATTTTCGCAGCTGCAGCACCATGATACCATTGTCTCAGGCACGGTCAGACGACTGGCCTTCAACATCACTCTGAATAGCACAGATGTCAATCGCACTATTGTCAACAACATAGGCCGCAACATTGTGAGCAAACTAGAGGTAAAACTTGGAGGTAAGGTTGTCGTGAGTTTGGACAGCGCAGATGTCTTCTACAACTATGCAGACCAATGGCTCTCATCTAGCACGAGAATTAACTTTAACTACCAGGGCATAAGCAGATTAAATTGTCTGAAAATTCGTGTATGTGCTAGTAATAAAGCTGATAATAATAAGGGCAACAACGCGATTGCTAAAGCTTTTGGCAATAGATTTGCTGTACCATTATATTTTAGTCTCTTGAATGGCCACGCCCCATTTTACTCATCAGGTCTGCACGATTGGTTTGAATACATCATATACTTTGCACCTAAGGAGAAGTTTATCATTGTAAACGATGACACCAACGCTTCCTACACTCTGAGGAACTTGACTCTGGAATTTAATGTTGTGAATTAAGCGAGCCTTGCAGCAGAGATCCGAGATAAAATGTTGAATGAGTACCCGGTCAACTATACAGATATACAGAGGCACCGGAGAGAATTGCTAGACCTCACTAGCTCTGTGTGGACTATCCCTTTGAATTTACCTCTACACAGTACCAGCGGTGTTGTCCTGTTGTTCGTCAAACCAGTTAATGATGGTGGATTTGCACGAAAACCTGAGACTTTCATGAACTCCGATATCACTAAGGTCAGTGTGATCATTGGAGGTGTTCCTAACCAGCTATATGCCCAAGGCTTTCTCCCATATTGGCACTGGGACGAGGCTAAGAAGTTATTCGGCTCAGGTAGATTGTCCATGGGTGAGGGCCTCAATCCCGGGGTAGGCTTAGTTGTAAAGGAGATCGGTCTACATACCATCGATTTACTAAAGGTACAGTGATTATGTACTGCTTCGTCCTCTTGGATAAACAACTGGTTATCAAGAACGGTCGCCTAGCCAGAGAGCGGAGTTAGATGTATAAACTATATAAAAAAAAGGGCTTACCAAGAGATCCCACACTGCGATTATATGCGGTAAAACAGACTCTGGAAAGACACAGTATGCGTGGAACCTATTAAAACCAGCTAATCAGGTGTATACGCAAGAATTTTCATATTATGCCCCACCTGGTCTTACAATCAAACATAATTACAACGCAAGTCCCTTTCTGACGACTGCAATGTCTTTTTTTCCAGGATCCCTTTGGTGATAAATTACAAAAATATCTTGAAATCATAAGCAAGCTCTACCAAGGTATACCTACTCTCTGCATAGTAGATGATTGTTCTGCAAAAAGTGACCTTGTGAAAAAGAGGAGCATTATCAAAGTTAGCTTTTTCAGGTAGACATCATCAGCACTCGCTATGAATGGTAATTCAAAAATGGAACTCGGTTGTTACTAATGTACGTGAACAGACTAAGTGGGTTGCTTTATTCCACTGCAAGTAAGCTCATTGCTTTGATCTAGTTATGAGAGAAAACACTGGCATTCCACAAGAAAGGTAGCAAGAAATCCGTGATAAGATATCAAGTACAAAGTATCCTAGACTTGTGTTAAAAAGTGAACCACCTTTTGAGTACACAATTAAGTAAGTAATGCTTAGTAATAGTCAAGTAATGCTTAGTTATAGTTAAGTAATTCTTATTAATAGCTAAGTAATGCTTAGTAATAGTTAAGTAATGCTTAGTAATAGTTAATTAATGCTTAGTAATAGTTACGTAATGCTTAGTAATAGTCAAGTAATGCTTAGGAATAGTTACTTAATGCTTAGTAATACCTAATTACTGCTTAGTAATAGTTAAGTAATGCTTATTAATAGTTAAGTAATGCTAAGTAATAGTTAAATAATGGTTAGTAATACTTAAGTAATGCGTAGTAATAGTTAAATATTGCTTAGTAATAGTTAAATAATGCTTAGTAATAGTTAAGTAATGCTTAGTAATAGTTAAGTAATGTTCAGTAATAGTTAAGTAATACTGAGTAATAGTTAAGAAATGCTTAGTAATAGTTAAGTAATGCTTAGTAATAATGAAGTAATGCTTAGCAATACTTCAGTAATGCTCAGTAAAACCTAAGTAATGCTCAGTAATAGTTAAGTAATGCTTAGTAATAGTTAAGTAATGTTTAGTAATAGTTAAGTAATATTTAGTAATGCCTATTTAGTGCTTAGTAATAGTTCAGTAATGTCCAGCGATAACACCATGTTGAACACAGCATTATTAATAATCATACTTACACAACACCTGTGGTGTATTTATCCTATTGTATTGCGTGTTCGCAGAGTGATAATGAATATCGATAGTCTTATAGAATCACTAGGTGAGCTATCGCAGAAAAGCAGCCATCACAAGATGACCACCGCAAGCAGCTAGCTGTCGTTATCCATGGAGGCATGTCCATGAACTATTTAGGTAAGCATATTTCATCTGAACAGCTTGAAGAGATTGGGTGCAGATGTGGAACAATTGCATGCTATATACGAGGCCCGTCTTGGTGATAAAATGACTAAACGCTGAACAATTTATATGCACGTGCAGCAGCCAGTATATTCAACATTGATAGTAAACAGGCCCTTGCTACAGACCTTGGAGAAGATCCCTTTATAAGTATTGCATTTAGAAGTGTTAGTTGCAGACTCTTTCATAAATGGGGGTTCTGGATTGCACCAGTAAGTTGGTTCTTACAACTGAGCGCCATATTGAATATACAAAAATCAAATGATATAAACAATGGAGATACAGAGGTTGAAAAACCCCAAGAGGGTGGAAGCCGGAAAACGTGCTGCGGAGACACGCGAGGCAAAACGTCAGATAATGATGGATGTCCCGCATTCGAAGGAGACCGAGCGCTTTGAAGGGGAACTTTGGAAGATAAAGAAACCAAACCGGGTAGCGGCTGCAGAGACAGATCCACTTAGGGCTTTTGGGGATATTTGGTGGGATGTACTAGCTGCTGCCGCTGTCGTAGTTGCTTCTGCTGCTGTCGTTTTAGCTCAAAATCGCCATACACCTAGTCCCTCCACACCCAGCTCCCCCATGCCTGAAACCCAATTGAACATAACCTGATAACTGCAGATGGATATATATACTAGACAATGACGCAACCTAACCAAGTTATCAATTCCCCGTACCACGACGGAACAATAGCTTTATTAGCCACGGGCAATGCAGCCCTAGGAAGTGCTGTTATGAAAAGCTTGAAGCCACCACCTTTATTAGGGATGAAACCTTGCGATGTAGCACTCCTTACATTGAATTTTACAGCAGCTACTATGATTCGTGAGTGGTTAGTTTCCCAAGGTATCATTCCTGATAAAATCGTTACTACAGCACCCAATTAGATATATGTGTCTGATAGATATAAATACTGGCTACTATTGCCTTGCTTGTTGGTGGAGCTTTAGTAAACGCCCTAGCATTGTCAGGCTCAAACTTTGTATTTATTTAGCTCGCCAAGGACCCTGCTGCACAGGAAGAACGTACGCGTCATAATAAAGCCGTGGAAAAACTGCAGGCAGCTCAAATTGAATGGGTTCATGATAGGCAAGAGAAGCTGGACAAGATGAATCAAAGACTTATGGTAGAAAGACCTGCTGCACAGACATTCAAAAATGTATATGACGCTATGAGATTTTACAACC
>JAIGNY010002010.1:352500-385000 GCA_020152595.1 Chiridota heheva
AGATGCCTGAAGGAAGTGGACGTACCAACATAAAAGACTGGACCCAGAAAAAACGCTCTATCATCCGCATCACAAACAAAGACCAACTTTCTTGACCGCCAAAGCTCGCATCGATAGAGAGAGCGACAACTCCGTGAATTGGCACAACATTCGTTAAGGGAAGTGTGAATAGACAAGGCTCGCCAGATAGTTACACGAACGAGCCGGTGTTGCCATGGCTCCTTGTGGATTGGAAGAGGTATAGCATTTTTAAGCCGTGTTACCCTACTACCAAGTGAATGTCGTTACAACAAACCAACACAACTTGTTTCTGTTCAGAGGATGTCATCGTGCAAAAAAACTTCATCTTTTCTACCACGACAATCATTTCAAAGTAGTCACTTCACTTCTGGATACCCACTATTTCTGTGACAGTTGTGATAAAGGTTACAAAATCTTCAAAAAGATCCCCCAAAAAAGCAAAGTCACGAACAAAGCCAAGACCAAAACAACACCACGCACGATCTGCCAATACATCCGTCGTTGCACTACTTGTGGAGTAACCGTCAAAGACCAACACAAATGTGGTCAACGTTACTGTAGAAACTGTAAGAGTCACTTACCGTACGACCATCTTTGTTACATGCAAACGATTAAAGGAGGAAGGAGAGGAGGAGGAGCGGTAGTTGTCGACGACGAAGAAGCTCATGATATTCTCGACCTGAAAGACGAGTGGATGGATGGAAAGGGCCTTCCTGTGAAATACATCTTTTTCGATTTCGAATGCATGCAGAAAGACAAGCTTGACAACGGAGGATGTTTGCACGTGCCAAACTATTGTGTAGCACATCGTGTTTGCTTGAACTGTATCCAAAACGACGATATTCATCAAAATTGCGCGTCATGCGGTAAACGAGAACACGTCTTCTCGTGAAGAAACACTCAAAAAGACATTTCCAGTTGGTTGCTTTCTCCAGAAAAGAAAAAAAACCCACCGCCATCGCTCACAACATGAGAGGATACGACGGCTATTTTATTCTAGATCACATAAAATACATCAGAATATGCCCCAACGTTGTGATGAACGGAGCCAGGCTGATTAGCATCGGCTAATAAGAAAAACCAGGAACATTAAAAAGAAAGACGCCACGACCCTCAGGATCATCGATTCGTTCACTTCATTCCGGGTCTTTTCTCTTCCTTTACCAAGGCGTTCAGGTTGACGGAAAAGAAGAAGGGTTATTTCCCGTACCTTTTCTACACGCAGCTCTGCAAAAATTAGGGCGGTCCTTGGCCTGCAATCGAAAATTACAATTCTGATCACATGAAACCTGTTCAACGCAAATTTAAGCTTTTCTCTTATGGTACAACGGATAGAAAAACAATACTTACGATATGGTTCGTGAAATGTACCAGTACTGCTGCAGTGATGTAGAACTACTTCGGTTAGGACGCTTGCACTTCCAAAAGAGTTTGTTGAAACTACAAATGCATCACTATTTCCATGGCTTGCATGCACATGTTTCGACGAAAGTGCCTGCGTACTGATACGATCGCTGTGGTTCCTAGTTCTGGATACGACAATGACATCCAATCCGTCAAAGCCCTTTAATGGTTGAAATGGATCGAACATCGTGAGGGTCGGCAACTGTAACACGCCCGATCTCCCGGAGTAGAAAAGCACATTGATCCATACGAAGTAGACAGATGGGGTGAGGCGTCAAAACAGCCTACAAGCTTTACGGTTGTTTGTGGCACGGCTGTCCCACCTGCTACCCACACAGAAAACATAAGCTGCCTAGGGTCTAAACAACGGTCGAAGATGCTCACGTACAACTTACACGAAGACGAGACTGGTTGTACAAGGAAAGTCTTCGACAAGGTTGACAACTAGTGAAAATTTAGGAATACTAGTTCCAAAATAAGCTGGAGAAACCCCCACAGATAAAAGACTTCGTCGATAACCTGGAACTGCTCGAACATCTCCATCCATGTGATGCGTCTTCGGTGGCGTATCAACGCCATCAACTTTCATCATGTCGTCGAAGAAGATGAACAGATCAAGTACGTCGATGTCTGCTCGCTCTACCCTTACGTTAACAAGATATTGCAAATACCCAATCGGACATACCAACATCATCAAAACCTCGGACACGACCGACGATGGACTAATCAAATGCACCGCCTCCTCGTGGTCTGTACCACCCCGTGCTTTTGGCTCGATTCCAAAAAAACTCATGTTTCTGCTGTGTGCCACCTGCACAGACACTCTGACTAAAGAACGAAGTAAACACCACGAAGAACAACGAGCGCTTCACGGGACGTGGATGAGCTGCGAGTTTACAAAAGGCTGTAGCGATGGGGTACAATGTATTGTATTTCAACGAGGTGTGGCATTTCAAGGAGACGGTGCAGTATGATCCTGAAACGGGAGAGGCCGGTTTGTTCACGGTTTACATCAATACGTTTCTGAAAATGAAGCAGAAAGCGAATGGGTGACTAGAAGGCTGCGAAAACGAAGATCAGCATCTCTGGTACATCGACGAGTATGAAGCTCGCGAAAGAATTATATTAAACTACGCTAACATTGCCAAAAACGAGGTAAAACTATCGTTGCCTAGCTTGATGCTCAACTCTTTCTGGGGAAAGTTTGGACAGCAAAGTGCACTGACCAAGACGGATTTTGTCAACACTCTTGAAAAATTCTACAAGCTGTTGATGGACAAATCAAAAGAAGTGAAATACGTGAAGTTTAAAGACGAGTTCACCGCCCGCATCCAATGGATCGACACGCACGAATACATCGAAGTATCGCCCAACACGAACATTTTCAACGCAGCTTATGCCACGGCTCACGCCCGCCTCAAACTCTACGCTTACATCAAGAAACTGGGAGGGGCGCATCCTCTATTTTAACACGGATTCCGTGATGTACGTCAGTTGATCCAGAACCTGCGATCCACCCCTCGGCAACTTTCTCAGCAACATGACAGACGAGCTGGAGAAACCTATCGGCGCCGGGAGTTACATTACCGAGTTCATTTTTGGAAGCCCAAAGAACTACGCTTACAAAGTACGCTTGACCAGAACAAGCGCCGTCGCCGTAGGGGAGTGCAAGGTCAGACCACAACTTTATTCAGTCGGTCAACTTCAAGGCGATTAGTAACATGGTAAATCATGTGAATCCTGGAACCGGTAGAGCCTGGAAAGACAATGAAGAACTTATCGTTCCTGTCCGCTATTCGCACAGCATCAGGAAAGACGGTCCGGGTAGAGTTCTCACCAGATCCATTACTAAGGATTATAGAATGGTCTACGACAAACGCGTCATCCAAGCAGATCTTACGACCATCCCGTACGGTTATTGAAAGAGTGCCACTATCGAAACTTTTACGTTATCGTTGCTTTGCTGTAATTGGTCAGAAAGAACATAAAAGAGACAAATGAGACATGAGTTAATTCATTAATCATTTTTTCTCTAAAAGGTTTTACTTCAAACGAACCATGGGTATTCTAAACGAGGAAGAGACATTTGTGTGGAATCGGTTATGGTGGCCTATGCTTGCAAATAGTATGCGTAAAAAAGCCACAGAGTACGGAAATTTTACTGTTCGAGGGCAAAACAGGATATAAAGAAAGATTCTTGGACCTCGTGTATTAATCCTTGTTTTCATCTCGATTCCGAGGAAGGATCACACAGACAGGCGATGATAAAGATTTTGCAAAACTTCAGTTGCAGATTGTACAGAGATAGAGAAATGTACGCCTTCATGCCAAAATCTTTTCATGCCTGGTAGGAGAGAAACGACGTAACAGTCAGCATTGAATATACGTTCATTGAAAACAGATCTCCAAGCCGTGTACGTTCCCGCACTGAACCTTTCATATAGATACAGAAATAGCGCCACCATTAACATTCTGACGCCACCATTAACATTCTGACGCCACCATTAACATTCTGACGCCACCATTAACATTCTGACGCCACCATTAACATTCTGACGCCACCAATAACATTCTGACGCCACCATTAACATTCTGACGCCACCATTAACATTCTGACGCCACCATTAACATTCTGACGCCACCATTAACATTCTGATTTGCTCTGATTGGTCAAAAAGAAGATAAAAAGGAAACATCGTTGAAGTCTGGTTCATTCTTTCATCAGACATTAAAAAAGCAGCATGGAGACCAGTGAAACACCTAACAACAACAATACGGGAAACTGTTCCGGACGAAAACGTAAAGTAACACCGGTGTCAGCTACGATGTTTTCACAGGTAAACAAAGAAACCACATCATGAATCAGAGACCAATAGCAAAATAAAAATAGTAAAGACCTGATTACAGATCCGCTCGCGAAATACATTTTCAAAGAGCTGGAAAAAAGGATGAAGGAAACGGTAAGCAAAGAATACGAAGAAGAGAAGGTTATCGGATTACTGAGAGACATCATCTACAGAACGCTGGGAAGCTACGCTGAATGATTGAGACATCTTGCTGTCAAATGCAAAGTGCTGGATTGTTTTGTATTTGCATATGTCTGATTTATTGAAGGAAAAAACCAGGGGGAGTACAACACCGTGGCATGGTTCCTACGGTACCACTGCGTTGGTTGGGGCAGGTACTTTAGCCCTCAAATAAAAATGCTGCAGAGACTCTGACGTAACACAAACATCGCTGATTGGTCGAAGAAGAGCCTAAAAAGACAACGTTTTCACTTTACTTTGGGTCATCGGATAAGACACATCATGCCTCAATACCTACCGTATCAAGAAGCACCACGGTTACTAATTTCCCCAAGAGGTTTAGAAGGATGTTGATACAGGAGGGAGACCCCATCAGAGCTTACTACCGGTTCGGTTTGGCACGCAAGTTTGAAACAGAGTTTGAAAGACATCTGCCGTCAGAACACCGCCGAGGTACCAAAGTCAAAGACCAGACTACTATTGGAACTTTGCAACTAGAGACAGCAACTGGGAGAAAGCAACCAAGTCCAAAGCTCGTACGAGTTCACGCACTATTAGAGGTCCGGTATTTCATCGCTTTGTCAATCATTACAAGGTAAAAGCCTAGAAGAGGAAAGCACGGATGGCTAAACAACCTTGGAAAAGAGGATCCACCTCGTATCAAGCCCGCTTGGAGAATTAATCAATTCTGAGGAGGTACAAGAATAAAGATGCCGGCCAACATCAGTGGACTGTGGTGGACTACAAGAGGACAGTAGACTCGTAAATCGTACGACCGATAAAGAATCCAAAGGCTTTTTTGGAAGCCACCAACCATTCAAGAAATGGAAAATCCATTTTTTGACATTCTTTTTGTTTGTGAATGTATTTTTATGTGTGACATTGTTATCGTTTGCAATGTCCATACTTGTTTCTCGAGTATCCGTGTGTCTCTTTTAACCCCCAACAAACCCTGGAACCTTATCCCTCGATGAAAATGTTTTCCCCCATGTTTTCCATCAACCACCGACCAATTAAAAATAGAGAGACGGTCGTATATGAACCAAAATCCCTCCAAAATAAAGTGGAGAGACAATCGTG
This sequence comes from Chiridota heheva, assembly GCA_020152595.1. Lineage (NCBI taxonomy): Eukaryota > Metazoa > Echinodermata > Holothuroidea > Apodida > Chiridotidae > Chiridota > Chiridota heheva. The sequence goes on from JAIGNY010002010.1 coordinate 358,032, forward strand.
TGATAAAATTCCAGGGGCCCTAAAGAGATCCCGACCAATCAGAATTGGTCGGGGTCTGTATAGGCTCTTCTAACTACTTACATGGCCATTATTGCCCATAGACTCTCGTGGTGTATCTGTCATTTAGAGAAGAAAAAAAAACTTTCTAGATTTAGAGGAAATATACCGCGATTCTCGGGCTGCAGTGCCGTCGGAAGGAATTTGATATTGGGTAGAGGGAGGGGCTGATTTAGCATTTGCTGCAAGTTTATAGCGCGTTAGCGCTATCCGAGCGCAAAGCGCGAGATTTCTGGCTTGGGATCCAGGAGCCTGCCTAAAGTTCCCTGGTCCAGGGGCGAATCCCCCGGAAGTTGGTGCATTTTAACCCTTTTGTGGGTCTAAAATATTCTCACTTAAACCAATTTGTAGAGGGGCAGTGAGACAGGTAGACAGAGCTTTTTTAAAAGAATTTTCACTAATGGGCCAATTGATAGGTTGGCTAGAGGGGAAAGGCAGAGGCGTAGGAAGTGTGCGGTGAAGGAAGTTTCCTACCCCAAGACGATTTCACCTTTCCGGCTGCATTTCCCCTGCCCAGTTGAAAGGTAAAGTTGGGAAATTTGGTAAAATTTCGCAACATATCCTAAACGTTAAACAAAATTTCCCTAAAATAAAAAAAAGGTTCCGAAGTTTTTTCGATAATTAGAGGAAATTTCCTGAAAATCGAAAAAACTGCCCGAAGATAAAGAAAATGGAAGGGAACGGAAAAAAAATGCCCAGAAATCCAAAAAATCCTGAAAAGGGAAAAAAAATTCTCGGAAATGAAGAAATTTTCCTGAAAGGGGAAGAAAATTGCCTGGAAATGACAAAACTTTCCTTCTTGGTGAAATTCTTTTCAAAATTTGAAAGATATTTGAAGAAAATGTTCCAACAATTGAAGAAAATTGTCCAAAAATGAAGAAAAGTTCTTGAAAGTTAGCCAAAACATTTCCAAAATGAGCAAAATTTCCCAATATTTAGAGGAATTTTCCCGAAAATCTAAAAAGCTTCCCGTAAATGAAGGAAATTTCCCGAAAGTGGAAGAAAATGTTCCGAAAAAGACAATTCTTCGGAAATAAAGAAAAGTTCCTTCAAAGTTAAGGAAGGGCGTAGACAGAATTTTATTTTGGGAGAGGCGGATCTGCCAGCTGTATAGGCTTTGCACATTCGGCGTGGGGTTTAGAGGCTATGCGTTTTGGTGGACTACATGCAGGGTGCCTAAAAACGTCAAATATTGTATTCAATCACCACTGTCAACGACTACTCATTTGAAAAGGTTGTTATGACATTTTGGGGCGACCGCCCAATCCCCCCATTCGCCCTCTCCCACCCCCTCTCCCGGCTACGCGCCTGAAGTGAAGGAAATTTTCCAGGAAATGAAGGGTATTTTCCGGAAATTTAAGATTTGCAGATTAGGAACAACTTGAACGTTGATAGAAACTTAATTTAGCAGTGCAACTTTATTTCCGCTTGTAATTGGGAATTTTGTACTAACTAATCTTTTATCAAAGAATATTTAAGGGCCATCTCCTTGAATTACCAGTTCTGCAAATCCAATTATTTTCAATGACTCATCTCGCGTTAAACAAGTAGTCATATATACTTGACAGCCTGGTCTGCAAATACACTTCTCTGAGAGTTCATACTATAGTAAAGCATTATACAAAGTGGATACTCTTTCTATTTGTTCAGAACAGTTCAAGTTTATTAAAGTTTATTAAAAATCCAGTATAAATATATATTAAAAATATAAAATAGGACAAAAGGTAAGAATATATGCATAACAAATAAAAATGAGAAACATAAAAAATATATATCTAAAAATACATAAAAATGTATAATGTAAAACGTTGAGAAATTGTGTCAATTTAGAGTAAGTATTGTCGATTTTAAGCTTGTAATGCTAAATGGGCCAAAAACTTTCATCACCTAATCAAACACCACATTTTACAGATCCCCGTTGTATGCCTGTTGTTATTGGAAACTGTTAGACTATAAACACAATGGAATGACTTCATTTTTGCAATAAAGTTGTGGTTCTTTCAATATACTCTATCGTAACGATTATTCTTTAGCATTTAAAAAGGGTATCAGAAAAGTGAAAATGACTCAAAAATAATGACATCAACTAGGTCAGAAATGATATTGGAAACATATTGGAAATTTTTGAGGTTTAAAACATTATTTGCAGATTAAGTAATACATTTTCTACACTGTTACACTTTGTGAAGACTTAGGCCCACTGCAGCTTGTAGGTTTTAAATGTCTCTGCACTAATTACTGCATTTATATGGCACCCACCAAGAGCATATGAACAAGGGTACATCCTTGCTACCACCTCCTTCTCGATTTTTGTATTAGTCTTGTGACCAAGCAGTAATTTTGGACGACAAATCACAACGCTCGCGTTATCATGATAGCCAAAGTGCGTGTTTGTTCTTCCACGAGGGTTGAACCTGTCGATGGTGGCAAAAAAGTTTTGTGATTGATTTCTCAGACGCCACCACACTCCCAAGACAAATTGGATGATTTGACTCCATCACTTTTAGAAAGTCAAAAAAAAAAAAAAAGGTCATTCATTTGCAAAACTCCTTCGATGTATTACTTATAGTTTCTTGTGAATACCCAAGGTCCTTGGTACGGTATACGTATAGTGATGTAGAAGTTTTTGATGAGGTTTGTCAGGTTGCTTACGCTAATCGTGTACTATAGACATCCATACATGACGACAACAGTGCCCTTAAAAATAAGGATTCGTAAACCGTTCCCTTCATGATCACATTATGATTTCCAGACGTGAATATCGTTTGCATACATGTGCATGAATTAGTTCAAATTTAGAAAAAGGAACTCTAGCTTGCTAATATGTAGGCAATGCGCATGCAAAAATAACTTTCTTTTTATTTAAGAAGGAAGAAATCTCGTCAGATCGTTGTGTGCAATTGGCTTTACTTTAGTTTTGAATGGTATCTCGAGTTGTTAAAAAGATGGGACGCTTATTTCGCATTGTGATTTTATTCCATGTAACCACTGTTGGTGAACATTAATTTTGTTGCTGCCTGACTGTTTTCTTTGAAGTTCTATGGGCAAATAAGACATTCTAGCAATTCTTATCACAACAGTTCCATACAAGTTATCGTAAGGTTAACGAGCGTTAACATGACCAGGTGACTGCACGATTGGGTCATAATACATATTGTCATTATAAATTTTAGAGAATATGACACCTCGTATGTAGGAAATCCAATGATTGAACAAGCTTTCAGAAAATGTTATTTTGATCAATATACTTTTGATATATCAATTGTTGTTATAAGTTATAGGGAATACGATACCTCGTACGTAGGAAATCTTATGTTTGAATAAGCTTCCAGTAAATGTTATTTTGTTAAATGTAATTTTGTTATATTGTCTTTATAAGTTTTAAGGGAATATCGTACCTCGTATGTAGAAAATCTATGTTTGAACTAACTTCAGTAAATGCAATACAAATACCAACTCCAACACCATCAGTAATAGTCAAGTAGATCTGAATCGGTTAATTCTTTAAGCAATTGCTTTTCCCGCGGGTGGATATACAGGTATGTGGCCAGCATTCGGAATAGGGGTGGAGAGGGGGTTGGTCGATCGACTAATTTCGACCCATAATTATGGATAAAAGCGTTTGTTTAGCGGGACAGTCAACGTTTTTTCGTCACCTTGCATTTGTCGATGGAATTTGCTTATCATTGCTTCCATCATGCCTGTAAAATAATTTACTGGATCCTGAATTAGAAAATGAATGAGATAAAAAAGATATCGTGCCTGCAACTGGGGCTCCTGTGTGGATGAGGAAATTTCGGTGAAACACCAATGCTCTCAGAAAGATGAAGAATTCTAAAATTATATATTCAGTTATTGCAATATATCCCCTATATCGCCTCCCTTTTATGGTACATGTAAAGTAATCAATATATCAATATATCAATTTTTCATTCAAAACCTCTTGGTAATAATCAACTAATCCCATTAAAAGAATGTTGGTTATAAAGTGAAAAATCAATAAATGAACAAAAGTCAATTCATAGGTTTATTTTTCAGAATATTCATTTTAAACCAATTTTGATGGAACCTTTTGCTATTGTCATATTTTCTTCCAAGTAGCCTCAAACTGTTGCTACCTATGCTTGGAACTTGGGCAATTGCTAAAAAGGCTATGGTGTAATATCCCTTTTCTACAATATCATACTTTTTACACCTGTCATGGAAAACTGGCACGACTATGATGTTAGTTATCTCCTGGACGGAGTATGCTATTGGAATTGTTTTGTCACAGTTATGTTTTTCCTCTTTCAAACAAGATCAGCATAAACGACATATCTAAATAATGAAATTATCCGTTAAGCTATTTTTGATGTTTCTTCTCAGTTGTTGGAGAATTATGTTCTTTCCAGTTGTATGGGCCCTCTGGAAATATTAGTTCACCCAACTTTCCCGGCAATTACCTGAACAATCAGGATTGTACACGGACAATAACATCAACAACCCAAGGAAAAGTACTAAAGTTCACTGCTAGAAATTGATATATTCAGTTCGGGTGAACCCCTGAAAAGAGTCTTTCATGCTAATCCCTGCTTCCACGGTTTGACCATCGCGCAGTTCAGCAACCAGTCGACAGTTCAAACATACGAATCGCACACACATCTCAGCTGCTTACTAACTTCAATTTGGTCTATTTCAAGTATGCATTATGCGATCACCTACTGACTGACCGATCGTAAAGGAATAAACAGTGCAATTTGAGATTAACTACACTAACTGCTTTAGTTTTATTCATGATTTGATTAGGCCCTAACGTCTGAACGTTACTCGCCAGTACAGACAATGGGTGAAAAAGAATAACACGAATAACAATATATATTACACACAAGCCTGCAATGCAAACAGTCCAACGTACACTCTACGCACATGATGGCTGTAACTTAGCATTAGTTACGGTCAATAGGCCAACGTTAGAATACGTTCACTGTTCAGACAGAACATCACATACAAAAGTCACAAAGGAACTAATACTTCACTGCATTAAAATGATTTAATTGAACGCGTTCTCCAAGAGGCTACGTAAATAACAACACAACTTACGCGAAGAACAAATTTAATGTAAGAATGCATATGAAATAACCCTTTTAATTTGTAATTTATTGTACACTGACAATCGCAGTCAAAGAAGAAAAGTCAATGCTTAGTCAACACAACGCAGATGTTAGCACAGTACAGATTATTCGCAACAAACCTAAGCATTTCAAACAAGGTCATGCCATATATTGGCTCTTTTTCAAATTCGGACTGGTAAACATATCAAAAGGTACTGGATAAAAGGTAGCTAACATGTTTCCCCATAATTCCATGTACCTCTCACACTTCAGCAAACGCCGTCGTAGTTCACAAAATGAATTTACTTGGTCACTCTGTACAAAGTGTATGGGCGAAGGAAATTGCATGACGGGTAATGGCTGCCCCCATGGCCTAAAAAAACCCTCCTTCGAAGGGTTTTATAGAGGACTAAAAGGAGGGGTTCACCCGAACTGATATTTGAAACCTAATTGTGCAGGAGATAGCCTCACGGTAATGTATTTTATACAAAATGTAAGATTCTGTCTAAACATCCTGACACAAATTATGTTTAGATTATGGTTGATAATGTTTATTCCGAAGTAAGCGTATGAGCATGAGTGCTCTACCGACATATGTACAATCAAAAGCAATCTAATAGAATATTGACACTTTAGATTTAAAGTAACAGAACTTGTTAAGAATTAACCCTTCCATCAATTTTTAAATTATTTTCATATCATTAAAAACAAATACACAATTCGAAGTTCTAATCATTGCATCGTTCCCTGTTGCTTATGTAAAGCGTTTTATCCGAACATCTGGCAAAACACATCGTAGCTATTTCTGTCAATGAAAGTAAGAAATTTGCAGAAAAAGATTCGTAATTTATATGAGCAGATGAGTTTGGTAGATATGTGGTAGTGGGCCAGGTTTCGGTCTGAAGAGACGAGGATATTTCTCCCACAGCCAAATAAACAGATATACCTGATATTGAGGGAAGAACTTGCAGAGGTATGTCATCTGGGCAACCTATTTTCCATCAAGCATTTGGAAGAAGTGAACAATGGCGCTCATCGTTCACTGAATGACAGTCACTGTCTGGGTCTTTTAATCCTATTCGATAAGAAAAACGTGAAAACGCGGTGTACATTCACTTCTCATCCTGATCCAGTCAAATTAAAGTTCATGTGCGCTGACTCGTTCAGCAGCAGGACAATTGGACTAATGGCGCTGTGGTCTTCATCAGATGGCGTGATATAAAGTCTATTGTACGTATCTTTATGACACATACCTTGAAAACTCTTAAAACTGTAGTCAGATATAATTCAAAAACCTCAAACATGATTATTCAATATTTTTGTAGCATTCATGTCGCTTCCACGATTACATTTTTGGAAGAAAAAACCGCTCACTTCAAAATGAATTGATTAGACCAGTGCATATGTTTAATGAAAAGTTTCAGATGTCAAACATTCCTCAAATGAAAAATAGTACATTCACTCTAACCTTGAAATTAATTTGAAAATGTTGTAATATTTTAATTTTTAAATTCAGAATAATACCAATAGTAGGAAGGTAAACTATGATAAACTGGTTATTTCTTCTTCCAAAGAGCTCTCTTATTGAAGAGCAGTTAGATTATTACGTATTGCCTTGAACGTACTGAATATTTGAGCGGATCGTGATGACTACCTGCATCAATTAACTGAGGATGAATATTATATATGCTTGAATAAGCAATGTAGATATTCTACTTTTAATACCATTTACCAGCTTCAGTTTCCAAGGGGAAACAGAAAAATGAGTACTGCAACAGAAAAACTGCAACAAGCACAACAACATTAAATAGATATTCGAATAGAGATTGTAAATACTAAATGTCGTTTTCTGTTCAAGCAGTTTGAGTTCCGAAAGTGTTGTCTTGCTTATTTGTTGACAAGAGACAACACAACTCTAATCTGACATCAGGCATATCGAGCACAAAAAACAAAAATATCCATCTTTCATTCATTCAGAAGCAAATATTCAATGGTTTCCTTCGCTTTATGCGATGATTGAGTTCGATATTTGAAGTTTTTTTTCTATTTCTTGAAGTTTATCATATTTACGTATAAGCACATTTCTTTTGGGAGAAATGCATATGAAACGAGTGAAACCCTAATCACGACTGGAAGTATTAGTATCCCTGTTTATTGATTTTTTCTTCAAAAAAACAAGGGATGGCTTGTAAAAAGGACAGCCAATAGTCTTTTTTCTTCTGTTATCCTCAGAAACGAAGATGGTTGCCCCTTTTTTTAATTCCTGTTTACTTGCAATGATTTTGTGGTTTAGAAGAATATCGGGTAAGACATTTTTCTCTCATTTAGCAGATATATAAGGGTACGAAAGAAAAATGAACAAAATTGTCGACTACAGAATGTGGTATGCGTTTCATCTGGCCGCAGTTTCCAACTAAGATTATATCCAGCAAAACTATTACGAATGTATGATGTTATGCTTTCTGACCAACTCAACCAATATCTATAAAGGATTTTCTGCATCGTATCAAGAAGGTACTTAAACTACTATTCGCTTAATAGTATGTTATATGATGTTGAAGTATATTATCATTTTCAATCCAAACGTCATTTCATATTCAATCAAAATGAAATACATTTGCTTTTTTGACATTGCAGCTCATTAACTTGACATTTCAGTAAACATACGCCTAAATTTATCAATGAGAATATCATTTTGCTCATTCACGAGCTAAATAATTATACAAAAATAATATATATTACACCAATATTGTTTGTAAAAAGCTTATCAATTCTTTGCAAAATAATACTGTTTCGAATTATATTTCCAGTTTTGTTTCAGAACAGAAAAATGTCCTCGATCAGTTAATCAGTGTTGTCAGGTTGTGCAAAAATTTGTGATGCGTCCAAGAACATAGAAATAACACTTGGTATATTCATAGATCTGAGAAAAAACCTGCAAGATCTGCATTTAATGCAATAGACATCTTAATTCTTAAATAGACTGTCAATATGGCGTCAAAGATTTAAATGAGATTTGTGTTATTCAATAGTGTGCATCGCACAATATTTTGTATACGTTGTTCCCTTACACTGATTCATCTATCTTTCTGTACTATTTCCATGCTATTCATCTTAACAAGCTGTGTGTTTTATTGAAGAAAGTTATATACCTTGGATAACAAATATCATTTGCTACATATTTAGCGTTTACTTGTAGGCTTAAAACATTGAATATTTATGTTAATACAGAATCAGTTTAACAGCATCAAAAATCACTTCGCTTACAACTCTTTACTCTTCAAATGTATTGTAGGTGTCAAAGCTACTAGAGTAATCATTTTACCGAAAGATGTAAATTCTCATAATATCAAGTCTTTATTTCAGAGTTGCAAGTTTGAAATAATATCCTTGTTTTTCACCAGGCTGTTTGACTTTGATCGTCAGTATGTAATATTTATAACGCATACGAGAGAAGACAGTCCGAATTCTCCCTGAAAATCTTTGTATTGATTTCTTTTACTTAAGTCTTGGAAATGACGAGAATTTCTTTTCTACGTAGATTTTGTCTGCGTTGTAGATGATCCAATTTCATACAGTGCGCTTGTAAGACCCAGAGAGGTCAGATGAAAGAGAACAAAATTGGATGCTGAGAAATCCAATTCTTCCAAATCACAAGCACGTTTATCTCAAAATTGCAAATGCAATTTGGCAATTACAAATTTGCAATCTTTAGGGGTACCAGGACCAATTGCGATTTCTAGAGGTACCGGAACCATGCTTGAAAAAAGACCCATCGAGAAGAATGTATATGAGTCGAGATTCACTTGTGTTTTAGGTCTGCAGTGGTGTATTTAGACTTGGAGGTCTTTGGACGCCTAGAATGCTAACGGCGATGAACATTAAATTCTAAACGCAACAGTCTTGAATCTTGTTAATAGCACGTATAGCTTTTGAATTATGACTGATTAAACTTTTAGCGATCTGCATGTGAATGCAAAATTTATGTTAAATTTGTGATGTATGACCTGGCGGGTAGCTGAAAAGCTTTATGTAATTCTTTTTATTTCCTTCCTACATTTCAGTTCCTGAAAAAGATGACAGGTGGGCCTGCTACATTTTGGCTAAGTCAAAACTTAAAAACGTTTGGTTGAAATTCCTTTCCATTTTTCACAAATGTGTGACTAGCAATTAAAAGTAAAAGGGTTTGCGTAAGGAAACTTTCGCATTGTCATACATCACAAGAGAAATTTAAAGGGGAACAAAAATATGCATATTTTGGCCTGAAAATACAAAATGCTCTAAAATGGTTAATTTTTAACTGATTTGGATGAAATGTTTTGCTATTTTTGTCATTTTTCATGAATTTTAAAACAATTTAGCATAAGTTGCTGTTACGCGTCCATATACCTTTAAGAAAAGGAGTTTTCAACGTTAAAAATAGAAATTCCATCATAGCAAACTTCCCTTTGAAGTGGAATGAAGATAGAAAGAATGTATCGAGCCATTGATATTTAAGATGAACTGATGAACGTCCGCATAGTTCTGCTTTAGGTATATGTCAATTTAAATTGCCTTAGACAGTCCCGCCTACCAGGACACAGATTTTTGAATAGCAAAACCTTACCGTCAGATATCTTACTATTTCATAAGATACTTTGGACCAATCTCTTAAAGTCTCTGGCCCATTACTAATTTCTGACTAGCCTTTTCTTTAGGATTAAATGTTTCTGAAAAGCAATAGTTAGTCTTTTTTACTTTAATTTTTTACCATTTTGATCAACTTGATTTTATTGTCTCTGAAGTTGATCATCCTCAGACAAGTATTTAATATTTTGAATTTTTGCATGCGTTGTACACATCTCAAAAAAAAGAAACATCAATAAGACCTAGTTATAGAAAGAAACTTTATTAGGTGGTATTAAGAATATATTGTGTTATTTTTTAAAGTTCCTGATGACTTATTCGTTGACGCAATATCTCGTCTCTTATTCTGGACTGACGCAGGAAGTGGAGCAATTTATGTGTCAAATCTGAATGGATCTGTTCGCAGTACTTTGATACAAACCGATATTGATGAGCCAATGGCAATTGTTGTTGATTCTGATAAAAGCAAAGGGTGTGTTTTTTCTCTACTTGACAAACAAAATCATTTTTTAGACAAAAAGCCTAAAATCACGAAAATAGCGCAATCTACAAAGAAAAGTGGTTATATAAAACGAACAATTTACAGAAAGTTTATGCTTAGCACTTAGAAAGAGTGCTTACTTTTGTTTTCGTAGAGCTCCCAATTCTCTCTTTAAATTTTGGTTTATTGGAAAAAAGTAGCTTACTCTACTTATGTCTGCTTTAGCACAGCTTTAAAAAAGGAATCAACATTTTGAACTGAGCAAACATGGCCGTGTTCAGAGCACCAATTCCGAAGTGATTATGGAAGATGCCGTTTAAACTTTGCATTATGTATCAAAAGAGTGTTTTCGGTGTTTATTTATGCACCACCAAGATTTTGAGCTTTATTAGCGTTTTTAATCCTGGGCCCTGTAGATTGCCAGTTGAGTTTTTTTCAAAACTTGTCATTGAAAAGTATGTACCAGTAATGCATTGAATCCTGGGCCCGGTAGATTGCCAGTTGAGTTTTTTTTCTTCAAAATTTACAGTCCTTCCAATTGTTATAATTTTTGTTACAAACTTCTTTCTTGAATTATTCTTTGCTCCAAGAGACCTTTTCAAATCGAATTTAGCCAAACGTGATTTCTTCAGTATTTCGACCAATCAAATGCTGGGGAAACTTTTCCTTTGTTTCCCTACCAATCAGGTGCAGGTTTGAGGAAGAAAATATAAGTAGCAATACGCGGGCGTATTTAACGCACGTATGATACGTGTGCTTGAAAACATTTACACTTGGTCCCATATCGTGCGTGAATTGTGCAGACGGCTAAGATTCCTCCATTTTTTTTTTTTTATTGGTCAATAAAATTCCTCCATTATATGATTGGTCCATTATGGACACGTGAATCTCGGTCATGTGCCATTATTTAAATTAGTTATCCTAAAATTGCCGATTCAGATTGGAAAAGGTTATAGTTCCGTTTGATTCTAAGACTGCTAGTGTTATTCTTTTTTATCAAAAGGGGAGAAACCCAATGTAAGTATCCATCGGCCTATCTCAATTTTACCCTCTTGTCTCCAAAAGTGTTAGAAAAAGTTGTGTATATAAAAGGTAGATGATTCTTTATAAACATTTTGTTTGCTATTTTGGTACAGCAGTCTGACCAAACAGACTAAACACAAACTTCAAGTTAAAAAAAACTTTATCACTATGCAGTTATGTTCTTGACCTTGTACTTGAATTTCCAAAATGACTCTTTGGAGTCTAAAATCTACTTGTATTGTCTATTTTTTCTAATATTTCGAAAACGGCGTATAGGCCATGATAAACATTTAAAAAGGGAGTTGATGATATTAGCTATGACACTATTGAAGGTATTTTCATGAGTTTTTACATTTCCCCTTGCAAAGATATTTTTCCAGACGCATTTCAAATTTGAAATATGTTACTTTGCATAAAGCTTTTACACATAAATGGCGGCTTCCAATGTGGCAAAATGTTTTTAATTTCAAGAACATTTGGGCCTATTATTAGCAGGACGGTGGAAGATGTTTGAATATGTGGGGCACAGAATCTGAGGGGCACTTTCTAACTGTTGTATTTTTAAAGCATATAACACAGTATGTAGCACAGCATTATAGCTTTATTATAAAGCTATCCCCCACCCAAAAATTTCTAAACTTTTATCGGTCCGAAAATTACTGGTGACCCATTTACCCTTCAATTTTATTTTACAGCTTCAAAAATTCAAAATATTTTGGTCCAAAATTTGGTAAAATATAACAATTATTTACCAAAATCTACAAAAATTGGAAAGTTTCTAGATCGTGATTAGCTTATTATACAATAGGTCATAGATCGGAACATATTAAATACCTAAGATAATGTGAGAATTATTCAGGAGGCCATCATTTTGATTTTCTTGATGAGATTAAAAGTAACTCGGCCCAATTTAAATTAGACCAGATGACCCAAATTCACACCCAGCCTCAGTTTTCAGCGAATCAGTGGCATTGTATGCTTTTTTCTTTTCCAGAACGCAAATTAATGGCGCTCTAGGAGTGAAATTTGTGGTATTTTGCTTGATGTTTGTGCTACTTTCTTCAATCTGTCAATAAAAAGATCAACTATAATCAGATAATAAAAAGACTTTAAAAAAAAAAAATCTATATATTTTAAATAACTTTTATTTATGTAAATGGACACCTTTTAATCTTAACAAGATGGAGTAGGGCACGTCAGTTTATGTCATGACAATGGTCCGGGTCCAAAATTGTAAGTTTTGCCCTGCATGGCTCATTTCAAAGATGCCCCACTAATTAAATTTGGGGCGGCTCGCACATTCTAGAAAGGCCTCTATTCTAAGCAGTTCTCACAAATTACAAGCGGGGAAAGGTAGGCAGAAGTGAAGGGCTGTTTTAAGTAAGAAAAAGTCCAATATGTAGAATTACTCAAAATCAACTCAAAATCTTCATAAATGACAAATTATGTTTTCTTCAATGATTTTACTTCTTAGTTTTGTATGCTATTTGATTTTGTTGGTTCAAGGTGTCGTTAACTTCTGGTATTGATACTTTCTTTAATTACTTTTTATTTTTATTCACAGGTTCTCTATGCTGTACCCGTTTGGTATCATTAAATCTTACAGAAAGACAAAGACAGAATCAGGAAAGGTTTAAAGTATACTTCAAAGATTCTTAACCTACATTATCCCATGCTTATTGAAATTTTAAATGACAGGGCGAAATCGGAATTCATTGCAATGCCGACAAAAATCAAGAAAAAACAAAACTATCTTTTACACAATACATTACAAAGTCATCTAGTACGTTCAAACAGAAACCTTCGAAACCCTAATATAGTGCCAAAATACCGAATAAACGTCTACAAAAATTCATTCATTTACCGTGCGGCAATTTTCTTACAGACAGGGGACTTAGAATTACTGTTTTTAACATTTTATCTTTAATTTTTTCCTTATTTATTTATTCATTTTCTTTTATTTTCTGCTATGTGTTTTAATATGTATATGCATGTACTTTTTTTTCCTTTTTACAAATGTTTTGAATTTGTACTGGAATATTGATCATATATTCTTTTTTATCAGTTTATTATTTTCATCTTGATCTTATACATTACAGTGTTGCTTATTATTACATATTTGTATTTGTTTTGTTACCTTTGTCATTTGACCACAGTGGAAGTATGTCTGCTGGTCTGCCTTTGTGTCATCCTAGCACTGCTGTTATGTCGTAAAAAGTACCCTTTATTATCATTTTCTTATATGTATCTCATTTGCATATCATGTATTTTCAGGGCATGCTATATCGAATCAATTCAGATCAAATCATTTCAGTTTTTTGCAGTAAGGATTTTGGTCACCAATAGTTACTTACATGGGCAAGGTTACAATGAAGTTTGCTTTGAAGAAAGCTCTCACTTTTTAGAAAATCGTAACATTTATTAGAGAAAAAAAAATAATATGTACATATTTCACTTTTATTTTGTACTTGTACAGATTTCAAAAATTAAGCCTTGTGTTTCTCATTTCTTGAGGATTTTATATAATAGTTTATCGCGAAGTTTTAAGAGAAGTTTCAGTGAAATGAAATCAATGCAATCGGTTCATTTAGATAGAAGATGCTTGTCTAACACTAAGTGGTGTTCTAATTGTCAGTCCAGGAGATCCCTTACTTTTAAGGATAGACAATTGTATACTTACTTCTAGGGACATACTATTCATGTTGATGATGTAACCAGACACCGTGCTATACCAATTGCACAATTAATCTGAGACGAATTTCTCGAAATAAAAAAGTTGAACTCACCATAAAGACGATTTACCGAAGTCTTAAAAAACCTTCCATGAGTTTTACACTAAGCAAGTACAACAGAATGTTCAATGGCGGCTTTCATAGTATTTTTGGTCGTTACTAGCTACGAATTCTGCGATCTTTAATACTTTCTTCTAAATATAGGCCTAAATTTGTTCTTGTTTTTTGTTTATTGTGCTAAGCGCCAATGTTGACTTGGCTAGTTGGCTAATAATATATAAGTGAGGATAAGACGCGGAAAACCATAGCCTTTAGCAAACTTATAATAAATAATCTGTTGGCTAGAGACGTTGTCATTTTTTCCTATTTTGTTTTATATATATATATATATATATATATATATATATATATATATATATATATATATATATATATATATATATATATATATATATATATATATATATATATATATATATATATATATATATATATATATATATATATATATATATATATATATATATATATATATATATATATATATATATATATATATATATATATATATATATATATATATATATATATATATATATATATATATATATATATATATATATATATATCACCGTGTTTTTTATGTTAATTTTGGGTAGTGTTGGTTGAAAAAGTTAGAGGGGGGCGGCTGGGAGTTAGCTAAAAAATGGGAATATTTCCTCCATCCCTGGGATCTACGTACAGTGCCATAAAATACGATTACTAATATATTAATACTAATGATTTTCCCCTGTTAAATCGCTAGTTAATCGGGAAGATTGCGCGCAGACACATGGTATTTTACACCTATGATATATTTTACAATTATGGCCCAAATACTTTCCTCTTGATCTTTTACATTTTGTCATTACCGATTCTATTATTTTTGACTTGCGTTTGGTTGTATATAACGTTTGTAATGTTATCACTGTAGCACTGCTGTAATGTCTTTATCTGTACCCATTTTATTATAGTTATATGTGTATCTCTTTTGTATAGCATGTATATACAGCGCAAATCAAATAGACAACAACAAAAAAAGTTTTTTATGATTTAAAATGGAGTTGTACAGATTGGTCTGACAATGGATTTGAGTCAGTGTAGACTGCAAAAAATTGTTAAAACTTACCAAAGCGTGTATAAAAAAATGATTGTACGATTATGACAACTAGATGAAAGAAAATAAGGGGACTTGCATGAACATGACAGCATAATATTGAAATCAGTAACTGCTGCTCACACATCAATAGATTTTGAGCATAACAGACAAGATACAACAGAGAAAGGTGAACACAGAAATGGCGCAATAGCTTTCATTACCCGTATGTCGTCAATGCAGTTCACAGATACCATTGTAGTATTACTGAATAATGATAAGCCCGTTTAAGTTCATTATAGCAAATACAAAAATAAAATATCCTTTGTGTAGTTGTTCAAATGATCAAGCCTAAACACAGTTCGGTTCGTACCGCGGCGAATGGGGGACCCAATAAGTCCCCGATCGGGAGACTCAAGCATGCGCACTGAGCTTACAGTGATATATGGAAGCCGCCATTTTTATTGTAAAGTTTCAGTCATAGACGCTTATCAGTCGTTTCATTCAAGGTTTGTAACAAAGTTTGCTTTGTTCATCTTCAATTTTGTGAAAGCTTTGTTACTATCACGTAGTTATTGTTAAATAATTTTCACATTCTCCAAGTCATTTCTCATAATTTAAGAAAACCTTGTGAAAGCGCGACTGCCTAACCGTAACATACAATAAGAATTCATCACTTTTCTTCAAATTTCTCGAAAACCGCACGGTGAATTCTAAAAGCGTACGGTGAAAAAATAATTCATATACCATTATTTCAAATCGTGAAAAACAATTTTAACCCTTTGCAGTGGTTGAGTTCCCCGCGCTCAAAATGTGTCTGATTCTTATGTTATTCCTATACAAACTTTGAATTTGGATAGATGCATTGTGGTATACTTCTGTAAAGTTCACGAGCTGTTTCGCTAAAACCCAAAACAATATCTCCATGTTTTACAAATAAGGACAAGACGTTTCATTTTTTACACATGATTAATGTATTCATGACGTAAACTTATAGCGATAGCATTTCCGTGGGTGTATTTTTGTAGTATGTATTATACACAGATGAAAAGACGGACAAACACGACGAAGATAGCGACTCTATGGGCTGCTCGACAGAGTGATAAAGCCCAAAAATATAAACATTTTGGGAATTTTAAGCCATTCCCCTTTGTTTATACAGTTATATATTGAATAAAGATAGATCTGCACACAGGCGTAAACAGCTACCCTTCATGCATGAATAATCATCTACAAAAAAGTTCACATGGAAAATAAGGAATTCAAACATACCTGGAAAGAAGGAAATAAAGTCGTCAGATCGTTGAGTGCAAAACTGGTGTCACTTAAGTTTTTTAGGATATCTTGAGCAGTTAAAGAGTTGAAAGGATGGAAAGCTTACTTCGCATTTTGATTTTATTCCTTCTGACCACGATAGGTAAGGAATTTGTATTTTGTTACCACATATCTTGTGTTAAGTTATATGGATAGATTAAATTTTCTTCTTACAATTACTGTCTCTGCAAAATGCTGAAGATGCCTTCTCCAGCTTGATATTTGAAATCTAAACTCTTTCTCCCAGAAGCAGCAAATCCGTTAGCTAGGTAGCTAACAATTAATGTCAAAACTCGAATATTTCTGTAGAAACGTCTTGAATAAGATTGATAGTGACATTACAGCCTCACGAAAAAAAATAAGGGCTCAAAGCATTTCCTGACTCATAATTCCCTTTATAAAATTGTTTAAGTCTATAATATATAACTCTAATTTACATATTTAGCTCCCATTGGATTTTCTATATCGCAAGTACTGTTACTCAGCTTATCTTCAATCTGTACTTTAATTGGAGAGGAGTTCAATATATATTGAAATATTTATTATCGTATTTCGTGAGTTTTCTTTTAGACCTTATTGATAACTAACACGATGAGATAACTACTTTACCAAAGCTTATGCCAAACTTATTCTCTTAAACATTTTTTCTTCTATAAATGCATACTAATTGAGAATTTACTATTTAGTGCATAATTTAAAAGAGGCGACGTTTGTGAGTGCCTGAACCCCTTTCAATATTTAGAAATGGAACTTAATTAAATCGTTGAGAACCTTCGAACGTTCTAAAATGCGTAATTTCTTCTAGCTTCAGGGAGTTTCGTCCCTTTGACCCCCATCAAGGCTTCGCCCCTGTATCCCACCAGGGCCCTTAGGCGGCGCAAAGCAATGCCGCCTTACAGTGATATGCTTTCGGTTATTCATCATCAAAAGTACCTCTCGCCGTTCATGCTCCCCTCCCCATCCAAATGAAAAGAAAGAAAAAACCAGTGGGCTTAGGTTAAACAGCATACCATGCTACAAATTCTTAAAAAGACACTTAATGTTTGTGGGACAGTGTCCCAGGGAACCAATGTCCTTGAGGCCCTCATTTGTCCTTCAAGCCGCCCTGACGTGTCCTAGGGACTCCGGTGTCCTCCTAGGGACTTAGATGTCTTAGGGGCTCGTGGTCCTCGGAACTCCGCGTCCTAGGGGTTGGTCTCGGTGTCCTAAAGGCCCCATCAAATCCCGCCTTTGCTCAAATGTTTGCATCCTAACGTGACCCCACACACACACACACACTTTTGACTTTTCCCGTTCCCCAATTTCGGTAAGCAAATCCAACCCATGGTCCTGAGAACATATTTCAGGACCAATTTACGTGTTGATCATTGATTTCTCTTTAGAAATATGTTTGCTAATTTCTTATCAATATGATTTAATATCATTCTGTAATACTCCATTTTTGTAGCACAAAAGTGTATGAATTTTCCCCCAAAAGACCAGGATTTTTGGAAGGCACATGTCAGGGGAGGGGGGGGGGGGAGGAGAGGGGGGAGAGCATATATACGCTAGTTGTATTAGCCAGGATAATAGCCAGAAATTGTAAATGGTGAAAAAGGGGTGGGGTGTTGGGGCGACCTCTGTGCAAAAAAATCTTCAAGCTGCACCGGTCCCAATAAGATTGTCAGATCATTTCTCTTAAGTGATTTTAGTGCCGACGACGACGAGTGAACACACAATTACAATGACGGGGTCGTCGCCTGCGTATTCGGTTATGATAGTAACAATGCTATCACGAAACGCTTAATACGACCTGGACGAGAACACAGGTACGACGTACGGATAGACATAACATCGACAACCAAGTCAATGTCCACAGCCTTTGATAACCAGTTGTAGTGCACTGGTTTTAGTGTATATTTGACGCGATTTTAAAGGGTCAGTTCAGTGGTCAAGCATCTTCATTTTATATGAAAGAGGACTTTAAAAGAAACAAAATGGTAAAGAAAGCATTAAAAATATTTTTTTAATTTTCTGATACCCAGCTTACAAGAAACGCAGAGTTTCTGGGGCTTTGGCCCTTGGACTCCTATATAGCTTTCAAATGTGTCAATGGCCATGCACCTACATACCTCCAAGAAATGTTCGTCAATACAAACACTAGTCAATATACTCTACGATCAAATCGCCAAAAGAATCTCAAGATACCATCCACGAACTGTGTAACACTGGGTGATCGCTCGTTTGCAATTGATGCACCAAATTAATGGAATACCCTTCCCAGTGAAGTGCGAAAATGTACAAAGTTTAACTAATTTAAACGGAAATTAAAAACTCATTTATTTGTTCATGCTTTTTGTGAAAGGCGCCATTGAATGTATGTTTACGTACAAATGTGTGCACCATATTAAATCCTTAATAATAATAATAAATATATGGGACTTGCGTACGAGCTGTCGGCCGGATACCCATCTTAGCCTCAGTCCGGCAGCATGCCTATTAATAGGAACATTTATATAACACACGAGAATATTAAAGTCATGCAGCCATATTGTTCAGATGTTGCGATAAAATGTCATACTTTTCAATTTATGTACTTGAAATATTAAAAATCATTGTGTTGAAAAACATTTGAATTTTTAAATTTCCTAAAAATTAGCCACAAAATTCGCGTAAATAAAAAAAACCTGCCCGAAAATGAAAATAGTTTTCCAAATATTGAATAAAATTGCTCGTAAATTAAAGAAAGTTTCCAAAAATCGCCGAAAACTGCCCAGAAATTGAGGGAAACTCCTGAAAATTGGCTAAAATTTCGTGAAAATAAATAAACCTGCCCAAAAATGGACGAAATTTTCCGAAAATCTAGGTCAGTTTTCCGAACGCTTCCCCCCCCCCTCTTCCAAAAAAAAATATAAAAAAATAAGTAGAAATAAAAATAAAAATCTGGTGAAACCATTGCTCAAAATTAATCGTTTATACACAAATTCATAGTTATTTTACCTTCGTAATAGGTATTCGATTCCGGCAAATGTCACCGCCCCCTGAGTAAAATGTTCCCGTACGGCCATGCTAGCAAGGGCCAACTATCAGGAAGGAGGGGGTGGATCCCGGTTGCAAGTGGAAAAATTGCATTGCTTTTCATCAAATAGAAAGCTACTAATCGGGAAATCTTCTTGAATTTTGAGAAAAAGACATTCAATTTGTGGAAAATTTCCTTCATTTTCGGGTAATTTTCTTCAATATTTAAGAAAATTTCCTTCCTATTCGAGAAATTTCTCCAACTTTTGGGGATCCTAGGGATCTGGCAGTCTGGTATCCTAGGGAAGGGGCCTCGGTGTTCAAGGGGCCCTGTGTCTTCTGGCTTCTTGTGTCCTAGGGGTTCCGGTGTTCTAGGGCTCCTGTATCCTAGGAGTGGACCTTCGTGTCCTATGGCCGATGTCCTGGTGACGTTCGTTTACGAAATAGGCAGGGACGAGTGAGTCTTGAGAGATAATATAGCATTTCTCTAGAGAACACCATTTACATTGTTTCCGAGTCGTGTACTAAAGCATTTCCCGTGCATATCACCATGCACTTTCGTTTTTTAGTTAGTCTATCTTTCAGTATTGAATGTAATTCCCTATCTTAAAACAGGGTCCCAGAGAGTCAATATGGACTAGGGGGACCTTTACATATATGGGCTCCTTTTGATAAGCCATAGTTGATGACACAGCTGTTCAAAGCACTGACAGATCCAGGATTTTTTCTCAATGTTTAAAAAGCAAAAAATGATATCTTCAGCTTTTTTTGCCGCCGAAAATTGTGGAAGTGAATTTCAAGACTTCGTCTTGGGAGGGGGTCGAGGACGTTCTCGGAGCCGCTCACTTTTTTAATGCTGGCTACGCCACTGGACATTGGTCCTAGGGTACCGAGGCTCCACCAATAGGACACCGGCCCCTAAGACCCCCTAGGACACCAGCGCCCCTAGAACACAAGGCTACTAGGACACCAAGGCCCCAACCCTAGGACACCGTGCCCCTTGGATACCTGGATACGGCAGGGTACCTAGGACACCGTGCCCCTCGGATACCTGGATACGGCAGGGTACCTAGGACATCGGGTCAGCCACTAGGACACCAGACCCCTAGAACACCAGGCTCCTCGGACACCCTTCCACAAACTAGAATTTTAATTATTTGTAGCATGGTATGATGTATTACCTGACAGGCCCTATGCCAGTATGCAGCGGATAATTTGTCTTGCAGAGGCCATTCTGTGCTCTGTGGGATGTACCTAATTATTTGAAATTGGTTTCATGTGGTACCTCCAATGTTTGATCCAGCCCAAATTTCAGAAATTGGGGGCCTTTTGGGGTGTCTGGCGGGCACTATGCAGCAGAAAATTTGTCTGGTAGGGGCTATTCTGTACTCTGTGTGATGTACTTGTTCATTCCAAATTGGTTTCAGGTGGTACCTTCAATGTTTGATCGAGTGCAATTTGGGCCCTCTATTTGAGATCCCTAGGGGCCACACGCAGCAGGGGGTCTCCGGCAGATATCCATATCTGCATATGTTAGGATACACATGAGGGCTCCTGTGTTCACATATGGTACCTCGTTCGTTTGATCAAATGCTCTGGGCTGCCAGTCTAGTATGGTTTTTGATGTTTGTCTTTAACCATTTGGTAATACCATCTTTTCCACTGTAATTTCAGCCCGTGTGATATTGACTTGAGCAATAACTTTATACAAGATATTTGTCTTGCTTGGAGTATACTGAATTTTAGTGGCTATAATAAAAAAAGTTGTTTTCTTAATTAAATTTTATGGAACAACTCTCATATGCGTATTGATAGTAAGCCATTGTGTATCCTGAGTCTTTATGCACGAGTTAACGATCTACTTTGTGTAAATGGTTCTATTCTAGCTTACGATGATCTTTCAATTCCCTTCACTGTCCATTTTGGCATTTCAAAAGCCAGGGATTGGCTTTGTGGAATTTAAAGTTTAAGTGTTGAATAGCTTTTGTTTTTCTAAATTGTTGATTATGATAAACCAAACAAGCAGGCCAGAACAGAGGAGGGGTGTATGTGTGTGTGGGGGGAAGGGGGGGGGGGGTGGGGGGATAGGGTGCCAGTTGGTCCAGGCCTACGAATTCCAGGGGCCTATTTCCGTTGGAAGAGGCAACTTCAGGGCGAACGTTTGGTAAAGACTTTGATATTGAAACGAGATCATATATATTTAGTATACTGATAACAAAAATATATGAGTGGTTTGAAATAGTGACTACCTTTAAGGGGCAAGTTATGTAATGATTTACGAAGAGCTGTCTTCCATTTCATTCGTAGCTCAGAAAATTTGAAAACTATTCTACTCAGCTGCTCAACAAGTATTTAAATGTTAAAGAAAAATTGAATAAACAATGGACGGTGATAAACCAGTAAAACACTAATCTTTCACATGCAAATATGTCTTAGAATAGGACATACACCTAATCAGGTACTGGAAATATGGGGGGTCTCAACCCTCTCCACTTGATTGTCAGGTGAATTTTTTTTTTTTAAATTCTTTAAAGATATAATTAGGCACAACACATTTTTAGGAAAAATAACATGAAAAAGTATGTATCGTAAATGTTTTTCGTTAGTTTCATAGTTGTAACAAAATGCTCAAAATCGAAAGGTTTCACAAAGGCCAAATCGTACATTACTTACCGGAAATAATGACCGTTGGCAATTTTCTAACAAGGTTAACCCTAACTCTACCACGCGGCGATATTATCGCCGTTTTGGGTACCCCATCTTGGGCCCCGCCTCCCGAGCGCATTTTCAAAAAAGTGCTGGTAGAGTAAGGGTTAATCAACCCGCGAAAAATGCGCCAACTCGAAAATATAGGCAGCATGGTCCTGGTGGGCGGCCCAGCGGGTCCCGGAAGCGGAACAGGCCCGACTCTGCTGCCTGGAAGACAGAGGACCCTTCAATAATCATGTCTTGATTAACCCTTACTCTACCACGCGGCGATATTATCGCCGTTTTGGGTGCCCCATCTTGGACCCCGCCTCCCGGCGAGCGCATTTTCAAAAAAGTGCTGGTAAAGTAAGGGTTAACATGGAAATTAATGTTGCATTATAAAGCAATTTGTCAAATGTTCTTAATTGCAAAGCTTATGGGTTTCGCCTCTAGTACTCGCCAGGCTTGTGGCCTAAGTAGTGGGCTTTTTTGCAGAAGTAGTTGCGGTATATGTTTCAAGTTAAACCTCCAGGAACATTACTATAAATATATAGCTTCCATATTAGTTAAAAGGATTTTCAAATCTGGACAGATCAGGTTTGAAGTTTGAAAATAGCACTAATTTTGAGTTATGGCTGCTCAAAGTTTTGTTAATTTATGTTAATTTTGTGAAGTTTTTCCCCTTTCTTAAAATAGAAGTATGAAAAAGGCAGTTTGTAAATAGTTATATATTGATTTTTTCTTTCTTTCTTAAGTCTTACTTGTCCTTTTTCTATTACTTATATACCTGTATGCAATTATGACTCTACGTGAATGCGGCCCCTACATTGTTTATGTGCTAGCTGCTTTTTGTACTTTTTGGTTGCGAATTTTGCATTAAATTTTTTATATATTTTGATCTGAAATGAATCTGTTAATGTTGACTGGAAACGTGTAGTCGCTAAAGACGATGATATCATACACGTGCGTTAATTTAAAATTGCGACGCATATATCATGATCATCACTCGCTTTGCATACAGGGAGCTATAAAAACACATCCTGGATTGACCAAAACGGTTTGACATGCTCTAAAATACTAGATGCAAGACAAAAAATAGCTCCTTGAAACATAAGTTTATGTTTTGTATGATGTAAGAAATGCAATTTCAGACGTTGCTTAACACTTGTATGCAAACCACTATCATTTCATCTGGTAAACAGTGCATGAATAAATTAAGTCGCTACAGTTTTCCATTCAAATAGTGTAAAACATCCAAGCGTCTAAACCCTTAAACCCAATACAAGTTGATTAAGAAATTCGATTGTCTGCGTGTAAATAATGGTATCGTAAAAAATGTTAAACTACGTCCAAAACGTAATTTCTGATTATATCTACAAACGGAATATGATTGGTTGCTTATGAGTATTTGTTTTACACATAACACTTCCGACTTTATGAATCACATGACCAACCATCTGACTATGGACGATAACTATAAGTAATGTTTTAATAAGTAAGTTATTAGATCATTTGAACAGATTTGTCTGACAATGGAATTCTTTTAGTAATATTGGATGACACAGACTGTAACGAAGGGCTTACACTTACCAGGCGTGGAAGAAAAGGATCATGGGTTAATGAAAACTGGATGAGGGAAAATAAGGGTAATTCCAAGAGCATGTTAACACAATAGTGAAATCAATAACATACTAGCATAGTAACTAATTCAATAGAATTCGAGAATTAAAGACAAATTACAACAGAGGAACGAGAAAACAGAATAGTGTAATAGTTTTCTTTGGAGTCCCTTTTATGAGAAGGATACGTTCATTTTGGAGCAGGTTCAGCAAAGAGGCACTTAACATGCTAGACCTATAACCGATGTAAGGAATCTCTCTTATGAATCTAGGTTGCAAATTCTTGATTTGGCCACGCATGAGTTGAGAAGAGTACGTGGCGATATGTTCAGGTTTTTTAAATTCCTATCTGGTAGTGATGCTTTGACTTCCTATTATTTCTTGCATGTTTCAGCTAATACTCATGTGACACGTGGTAACAGTTTTAAGTTGACCAAAGAGTTCTCACTGATAGATATTCGGTGTTTTAGCTTTTTCCAAAGGGTTGGTAATAAGTGGAATGGTTTGCCTGAGTGGGTAGTTAGCTCCAATTCTGTTCACAATTTTAAAGTCAACATTGATAAGTTCTATACTAACTCTGGGCGTCTTTTTTTTTGTGGTGGTGGTGGTGTTAGTTTGGGCTTTTTTCTTTATGGGGTAACTAACCCTTCTTAGCTCGTCATCTTCTTATGTTATGTTATGGTATGTATGTCATCAGTCCACAATAATTTTGCATATCTTCGGCATATTTGAACCTGCCATTTTGGCATCCTTTATTATACCGAAGAAAAATCCAAATTTCTCTATAATTGCACAGCTGTTTTATTTCCAGGCCCTTATATAGAGCTTTTCAGTTTTTCATACGAAAACTGTTTGACATGTGATCAAGCAGGATGGTCTATTCTGTAAGATCCGCACTTCAATCGCCTATATCCTGATTATTGAAAGAAAAGTAGCGAAAGTTTCCTAAAATACATTGGAACATAACCATACCCATTATAAACATTGACACACAAATTGGTGCGTCATGACTTATAAAGTCAAATAAGATATCATAAGGCATTTGGGCATTTTTACCAATAAGGGTGTTTCAGCTGACGTCACAAGGTCACTTAAGTTTGTTTACATCGCCATTTTGTTGGGCAGGAACATGTCGTCTGCTGCAGTACACTTATATACGTAGACTTACATACGTTTGCATGTTGTTATATAAGATTACTTTTGTAAGATGATTATGCCGGAATCTTGCTATGCCGTTGGTTGCACTAATAGATGTGTGCGGGGGAATAAAACAAACACCATCTATTGATTTCCATCTGATTCCGATCGACGTTCCTGCAATTAGTAAAATTCGCTGAACTGGTACTAGTAGGTTAGCATGTAGTATGTTTGTTGTACGTGTGATGTGACTGAGCTGTGTGAAGACGGGCAAAACGCAACGACGCCGCTGCCTTGCACAATGGAGTCCAGTTGAGTTAGAGTCACGTGATAACATTTCTGTAAAAGTAAATATTTTTCTGCAAGAAAGTATAGTGGATGGTGCTAGAGAGATTATGATTATTATGCCACTGTCCTAGCTCGGAGGATAGTGTAATAAGAGGGTGACAAAACACTTTGAAGAGGGACATTTTAGAAAAAGAGAAAGGAGTTTGGTCTGGTCAATTAGTTGGAAGAAATAGAGGAAACTACTTTAAGAAGCCTCAATCTCCATAGTCAGGAGTTGGGATCGGGAAGGTATGATAAGACAAGACATTTTATATATTGATTATTTCAACTATACATTAATTGTCCGCATAGCGAAACCGTCTCACGAACAAACAGTCCGGCGGCATGCCTATTAATAGGAACATTTATAACACACGAGAATATTGAAGTCATGCTGCCATATTGTTAGATGCTGAAATAGAATGTCATAGTTTCTAATTTATGTACTTGAAATATTAAAAATCATTGTGTTGAAAAACATTTAAATTTCAAAAAGGCTGCTTCGCGCCAAAAAGCCTAGCTCTATTGTGTATTATTTATATTTCGCAAACAGCGTGGTGAACATATTAAATGGGAGTGGAAAAGTTTTAGCCATGACAGTAATGAAGATATCTTCATGAGTTTTAGGTATCATCTCAAGCAAAGATATTTTTCCCAGACGTATTAAAAATTTGTAACATTGCATAAGGCTTTAATGTTAGGATATCAAAAGGATCATGGGAAATATCACAAAATGGCGGCTTCCATTTAGCAAAATGTTCCCATTTATAGGAATATTTATGTTCCCATTAATAGGACTTCAATGAAAGTATTTCAGTTAAATGGCTAACAAGAGCTAGTGATTTGAAACGAGCATTGAGTAATACAGTTTTCATGCCTTATATCGCTAGAATTATGTTCCCACTACAAACTCTAAGGCTTGATTTAAATGTATGTTATTTGCAAACAGGGAAATTCAATTCATTTAAGCTCATTCAAAGTATTCATGACATATACCTTTGACGATGCTATTCTCATGTGGCATATCAGCTTTATTATGATGACATATTTCATGCACAAACGGACAGACTGACAAACATGACATCCCTTCGACAAATAGGTAAAAGCCAAAGAATATGGAAATTTTAAGAAATACTGCAAACATTTCTTTACCTGAGCACGTTATTGATATTTTGTATCAACACACACAAGGGTAAAAAGCTACTGTCCATGCATGAATGATCATTTACAAAAAAATGTTAACTCCACAGATTTAAAACTCAAACATGCATTTAATAATACACACCTCTAAAAAAAACAGTACAAGTTTTCGCGCACAAGGAAGTAAAGTTGTCAGATTGTTCCCTATACAAAACTTAGTGTCACTTACGTTGTAAACGATATAGCAGTTTAATAGTTGGAAAGATGGGAAGCTTACTTCGCATTGTAATTTTGTTGCATCTGCCCACAATGGGTAAAGAGTTTTGACTTTTGTTATCACAGATTTCTTTTATAAGGATTTACAAAATTTAAGCTATTTCTTACGATTAAACAGAACATACAAAGTAGGAAAATAATTATAGGGGAAATAAATTTACAGTTTGTGGAATTCTCGATACAGGCAATATTGGTTTGGTATGAAAATGAAAGAAAATCTGTTTTGTACATCCTTAAAATATCCGTCTTTTAAAAGTAATGAACATGCGTTCTTTCGAAAACAGTACATCCGCAGAGGATATTCTTAAATCTATGATTAACAGAAAA
>JAIGNY010002010.1:390000-427500 GCA_020152595.1 Chiridota heheva
AAGTCACGTGACAATCATTTTGAATTCGAGTGATGAATTTTCATTTAATCTCTGTTGTAGATTAGAGCAATTTGCTCTAAAACCGAAGAACACATATTTATCGTATGAGTGCACGATAAAAGATACGACTTTTAAGAATTAACGACATCGTTTTATGTCACAATGTGAGTACTACTTTTTGCACAACAGCTTATGAAAGATTCAAAACCGTGATAAAATTGACAACCGACAGATACAAAAAAGATGGAAATCACGAGAGAAAAAAAACCCATACCAATTCGTGAAGCAAAACCAAATGTTGTTTAAACTATGAAAAGAAATGATTTTAAATTAATATTAGGACAAATCACAAATCAAGAGCCTAAAAAAGTTCTATCACAATTCGATTAAACCCGTTGTCGGCTTGAATTGGACGCCACGATTATAACACATGCGCATTGAGTGTATGTCCGTAAAATGGAGTATACACCAATAGACGATCTACAGCGCTCCTGCCTCTCGACAACAGCTGATGCTACTAGAGGGGAAATAAGCGCTCGAGGTTTACAAAATACTCTTTAGATTCGATTGCATATCAAGAGAAAAGAGTTTATTTTGTGATTTATATGAGTAATTTCATACCTTATTTCGCGATGTGTACCCGTCATATCAGTTTTAGCGTTTGGAAAGCTAGATACCTCTAAATTTGTATAACTGTCTAGTTTAGTTAAATAAGTAGGCCCCATAAGTATTTATGGACCCAATTTACCTAATTTAATAATATGAGGTAACATTTATTACAAATTTGGTCATTTTGTATTTTATTCCTATCAGCCAAAAATCGAACACATTTTTTTGAAATTTAGTGAGAGGGGCTCTGGGGCCCCAAAAACCATAACAACTTTCATATTTCGCCTGTAACATGAGTTTTTTTTTATAAATCTATTCCTTTTTTTGGTATTTTGTGGCAAAAGTTGGACATTTTTTACCATAAACCCACCCCACTTTTTTTACATAACAATTTTGTCCGACTTCGCTAAGGTGGGTAACAAATTCGGATCATCTACAGTGATAGGCTCTTGTAGGCCTTAGTAGTAACACCTAGTAGGCCTATGCTTACTGCCAGTGCAACTAACGTTAGGCCTATGGCCTAAATATTTGGTGCATTTCGTTCTTTGGTGGCTTAAACCTAGTACCAGCAAGTCCAACATTGTCGATAATGGTAACAAGAATATCATTTGTTTATAACTGTAAGCTCTGTCAATAATCGTACAACCAAATTAATTTTATTTTGCATAATTCCGTCCTATGTCTCAATGCGTTGCAATAATAACAACCTAGTGTTACGGAAAAAAGTCACACCTTATCACGTTAGGAAGGAAATTGTGAGAATTTGGACTGACATTTTTCCTGAGCATTTTCATCCACTAAAAGTACTTGAAGTTGACTTAAATTTGACGACACTATTAGTTCACTTTATAAAGCATACTGAGCCTAATAAAAAGTTGTCTAATATGAACAAAAAGTGACCTTCACAGATCAGAAAAACTTCCGGGTCAAGTCCTCAGAAATTAATAATATCGCAGTAACGGTCATATAGCAAGGACATGTTCTCAACTGGTACTGCACGTATTGTGTGTGCATGTACAATGTGCTAGTCACTTTTATTTGGTTACACGCTTATTAATTAGTTGTCGGTATTTGTGTATGATCAGAAGCGTTGAATTTTATTGTATATAACTGTTCATGTTAACGCGATATCTGGTTTTCAAATGCATAAATTTGAAATCTCAAAAGTTAATCTAGACTTAGAGACCAAATTAATATTGCTTACAATTACTTGTAAATTCATGTAAGGAAAATAAATTGATACATACCTTACAATCATTCATTTTCCCTTTATACTGGGAGTTTTCAAACTTTCCTGCGTTTTCCGCAGTTTCAACCTGACCAACTTACTTATATGAAGTTAAACCTTTAGAATATACATTTATTTTTCTTATGGCTAAAATTAATTTATTTTACTATGTTCACTATTGATCCATTTTACCATGTTCACCATACCAGCAGCCAAAAACTGTCCAACTATTTCAATTGTTTGAAGTGATACGAATTTGTCCTTAAATGGATTAGTTTAGTGGTCAAGCATGTTTATCTTATATGAAAGAGGACTTCAAAAGAAACAAAATGCATTCAAAAATGTTATTCCGTTAAGGAGATATTTAAGTTTAAAGTTTGGTGTCATTTGTGTAGAAACATCTGAAATCAGACTAGTTGTGATGTAACAGCCTCAAAAGTCTTGTTTCTTAATTTTTCAAGCGTCTTTAAGTCAGTTTTGCCAAATCGTCTAATCAGTGACTTAACCATTTTCATTGAAGAAAAGTGGCCTACCAACTGGCTGGCGGACTTTCTACAAGGATGGTCTAGACAAGTACGACTACAAAAAGGGTACTCTGATAAATCAGAAATCAAAATTGGTGTTCCACAGGGAGGTCCACTTTCTTTATCATTATTTACTATATATACTGATTAAATTCGTTCAGACTCAAATTGTACTGTTGTCAAATATGCTGATGATGCGACCATTTTGTGCAATATCTCTAATCAGACCCATCGCAAAAATCAAGGTGACAATCAAAATTTTGTCAATAAAGTTGTGGATACGTGCGGAGAGAAAAATCTGCTTCTTAACACAAAAAATTGAAGGAGATAGTTTTTGAAATTATACAGATAAAACATAAAGGGTTAATTGAAACAAAGAATGAGAGAATGGTTATTTGTGGTGATTGTGTCAAACGTACGTCCTGTACAACCTATTTGAAAGTCTGCATCGATGATAGGTTATCGTTTTCTAACCATATTTCAAAGATGTTGTCTAAAGTGTATTATATTGTCTCTACATTAAACTATATCGTTTCTTATATCCCTCCTGAAACTAAGATTAAGATATTTACAAAGAATGAAAGAATGGTTATTTGTGGTGATTGTGTCGAATGTACGTCCTGTGCAACCTATCTGGGAGTCTGCATTGATGATAAGTTATCGTTTTCTAACCATATTACACATGTATATATACATATATATATATATATATATATATATATATATATATATATATATATATATATATATATATATATATATATATATATATATATATATATATATATATATATATATATATATATATATATATATATATATATATATATATATATATATATATATATATATATATATATATATATATATATATATATATATATATATATATATATATATATATACATATATATATATAAATATATATATATATATATATATATATATATATATATATATATATTTATATATATATATATGTATATATATATATATACATATATATAGATATATATATATATATATATATATATATATATATATATATATATATATATATATATATATATATATATATATATATATATATACATATATATATGTATATATATATATATATATATATATATATATATATATATATATACATATGTATATATATATATATAATATATATATATATATATACATTAAAATATATATACATTAAAATATATGTATATATGTGTATATTTATGTATGTTTATATGTATATACATATATATATCATATACAATATATATATATATATATACATAATATATATATATATATATATATATATATATATATATATATATATATATATATATATATATATATATATATATATATATATATATATATATATATATATATATATATATATATATATATATATATATATATATATATATATATATATATATATATATATATATATATATATATATATATATATATATATATATATATATATATATATATATATATATATATATATATATATATATATTTATATATATATATATATATATATATATATATATATATATATATATATATATATATATATATATATATATATATATATATATATATATATATATATTCTTTCATATATGTAAACACTCTAGCAAATTCTTATTAAATTCTAAAAAATAAACTGATACTAAGGCACGCTTCATTGATCTCCGTAGCTATTGTAACTTGTATCTTATAATCATTGTGTATTCAGTCGATCATATACACCTGATGAGTGAGGTACTACTGTACCCTTACGAAACAAATACCACGAAATATTAATAATAATTGTAACATTTTCACCTAATTTTTGCCTTTGCATGCAGTCGAAACAAGAAAAGAATTCATCCTGATAGCAGATGCGACCGACGGCCGAATTTTAAAACTGGATAAGCTCAGTGTTAATGTAGGTCTTCTATATCCAGATAATCCCGGCACTCTGTCCGCAGTTGGATTTGATCCTAAAGAAAGCAATGTTTACTTCACTGACATAACGAGGAAACGAATTGGACGTATCAACTTAGCAGGTGGTCCTGATCAAACTATCATAGATACTAATATTGACCGTAAGGAAAAAGAATCAATTATTTTGAGTAAATTTGAGTTTATAAACACAAATGTATTTCTGTACATATAATCATAGGCAGGATCACCGAGAGATTGTGACAACTGCATAAGGGCCCATGCATCTGTAAGGTTTGAAGAATCAAAAAGGGGGAAAAAATAGTGGTAAAATTGAGGCCGAACTAAATATATTAATCCTAATGACTACTAAATTTGCATACATGTAAAGTGTGACGAAAATGTTGCTATAATTTTAGTTATGTCTGCGGGAGTGTATCTTGACTTTAAAATGTAAGGTTTTATTTTCTTTAACTGAAAATGCTCCCCACATATGAGAACCCAACGCAAAAACCTTCGAGAGAAAAAAGATAGATACGAAGAATGTATGGAAGTATTGAAATGTGAGAGGAGCGTCTGGATTAAATGGATCAGCATTTGGTATTTGTCATTACCTCGTGATTACTGTTCTACGCTTCCGTTTATATATAACCCAATAAGAAGAGTACAGCATGCGCAAATAATATTGTTGAAGCTGCTGTAATATTTACGACGATTGAAAGGGCTTTTCGCTATGAAAAATGCAGCGTGTTCAGGGCATGGCAAAAGTCATTTTACTGAGGATATTTTTGTATAGTGGGCTAAGAATAACGGACGCGTTGATTAAGTTGAGACAAAAACGTATGAATATAAGCTAACCTAAATCTCACCTTTACATATTCAACTCTTTCCACAAATATTACAACGATATCATAGACTCTCAGAAATCAGAAAATATATCCTAATTTTTTGTTTACCGTTTTTATTTAACTGTTTGCCCATGATCATCGTTAGATCAGATTTGAATATCTTGGATTTGTGCGATAGATGCACAGACCCTTAAAAAAAGATGGTACTAAAATTGTCATTTGTTTCTTTGTTAAGTTCCCGATGGCTTAGCCGTCGACGCAGTATCACGTTTGTTGTTCTGGACTGACGCAGGACTAGGAGCAATCTATGTGTCCAACCTTGATGGATCTGTTCGTAGTACTTTGATAGAAACC
This sequence comes from Chiridota heheva, assembly GCA_020152595.1. Lineage (NCBI taxonomy): Eukaryota > Metazoa > Echinodermata > Holothuroidea > Apodida > Chiridotidae > Chiridota > Chiridota heheva. The sequence goes on from JAIGNY010002010.1 coordinate 395,508, forward strand.
GATATTGATGAGCCACTGTCAATCGTTGTTGATTCTGACAAAAATGAAGGGTTCGTATTTGTTCATTTCTCCATGATTCAGAACGTAGAAATACCTCTGTTTCTTGTAGTACCTTAAACTGTGAGGAATCTGAAATAAACAATTAAAAAAGGTCAAAAATTGAACTGTTTGCAGTTTGAAAGACTAGTGGATCTACACATTATTCTTGTGTATGCTATTCTTACAAAAAATATTAATATGTTGACATATTTCTGGTGTTATATAATGATAAGAACTGAATTTTGAAAATTTTGTCACAACTTTTGGGAGAAAACTTCATTTAAAAATCGAATCAAATTATTTTACTAAGAGTAGTTTAGGTCATCGTTACCAAACTTCCGCTTTCCTTCCACTATTCCTTAAAGACTTCTGACTCGATTTTAACGGAGATACCAATCAATGAATAGACGTAGTAACACAACTCGTTCTTATCTACTTCTATGCAATTTACATGTACGTATTAAGCTTTACAGTTCTCACTCAAGTAAAGATTTACTTGCGGTTATCTCCTTCGTCATCGCGAACATGATACACGAGTTCACAGTTCTAGTATGCTCATGCGCGCAAGTACATTTTACCTTCAAGTTGCGAGTAAACAAACCAGACGAGCGTCAGCAAGTAAAAAACAACAAGCGCATAGCAAAATAAGCGCTCTGTACACACGTATAGTTTTATTGTGCGTCGTTTAAAAATACGCAAATCGTAAATGGCCCAAGGTTATAAAATTGGCCCGAATTTTCTCTTTATGTGTTAGGACTACATGGGTTTTTTACGACGACTTATTGTTTCCCAGAATATTTAAAGTTTCATCAGATATTAAGAAAAGGAAAAAATCGAAGCGACAGAATTTTAAATAAAGTGACTTTAAATTTTGTTATCGGTACAGTCAATAGGGAAAACTGTTTGTTTACTCGCAACTAAAAGTGGCGGACGAAACTGTAAACTCGTGTATTATCGGAGGAAATTGGCGGTATGGTATATCAAAAATCATAGATCGCAAAATTTCCGTTCTGAACAATAGTCAAGCTAGTTCGTGTTACAAGATACTCCATCATGTGACCAATGTTCGTAATCCATATGACTGGGCTTTTGATTTCGGTGAAACTGTATATTGGATCATCATTTGGTTTGCATGAAAATAGATGACGCTTGACAACTTTACAAACTGCAGTATCTTTGAATAGTGGAATGAAATTAATCTAATATACTTTCTGAAGATTGGTTTTACTATATCTATAGATACATATATTGGACGGACATTGGTTCACGACCAAGGATAGAAAGAGCACGAACCGATGGGATGTACAGGGAAAGTCTGATCACAACAAATATTCAACTTCCACATGCGTTGGCACTCGATAAAAATGGTAAAGGAACCCATGTGTCTATGTCACTATATACAAATTTATTTAATATGTGTTTTTACAAAGAACCTTTAGAGAAACGATTATATCTTCTTGCAAGTTTTCGATCATTATGAACCGCAAATAAACATTTTTGCTAAGTTTTTTTTGCATATTTAACCCTACACCATTAAGGAGTTGAATAAATCACAAATTGTAATAATTTGCTATCACCATTTGACAGAAATACAGAAGAATTTGTGACGCATATAGGCTTTATCAGAACAGAAGAAATTGCTAAATAATGTTTGTACTTGCACGTCCAGTCAAAGATCTGAAGAGAAAAATATTTTAGGCTGTAGTAGATATTTTGATTAATTTGTATTTTGTTGTAAAAAAACGGTTATCCATCTTTTCAGTACAACCGTTATTGAAATGTAATATGGTATATTGTTGAAATTTTCGAACTTTACTAGGCACCTATGTTAGCTGTAAAGGTAATCTAAACTAGGCTGGTAAATGCATTGACATATCTTTTGTTACCGATCAGAAAGAAAACTATATTGGATAGACGCATATCATAATCATCTCCATACTGCAAATTTGGATGGCACTGGACGACAACCACTGGTGCGTTTTAATCCTCCATTTCATCCCTTCAGTGTAGCTCTGGATTCTAAGGCTCTTTATTGGACAAATTGGGAAAGAGGCGCTTTGGAATATATTTCACGCGACGAGTTCACACAATCTCAAATAAAGTACTACTTTATCAGCATACAAGGACCAAGACAACTAAGAGGCATTTCTCTGTATAAATCAACATATTCTTTGGGTATGGATAATTCATCCTTTATGTCTATTAGCAGACACGTTCTTCCATAGTAACTTTTTATCAACACGTATAAGCAGACAATTGAAATTAATCTAAAACTACCAAGACCGCACAAGGTAAATAGTATTTAAAGGTAAGGCACATACCAGTGTGTACTTTGTTTCTTGCTTCTTAACGTTTTTTTAGCATGTATAAATCTACATGAGAAACTCTGTTTCCACTTTATAGGATCCAACGTATGCTCAGAAAATGATCAATTATGCGATGCTGATGAACTGTGCTTACCAATTCCAAATGGACATGTTTGCAAGAAAGGTAAAACTAACATTCTGAAAGGAATTGGTTTTTGGTAGAATTTGTAATTCCAAAACAAGAAATTTACAACATTTTTTATTTATTGATTATACAACTTTTTTTTTTTCCAAAAATAGTAGTAAGTATATTGAGCCTAAAAATATTGCTTGCTTTAAAAAACACTTTGGTTGAGGATAGGTGGGCAATATTTTAAAATAAGAACAACAATACTACATCAATATATTGTGTGCTTCCTAATTTTAATCTTATCACATCATATAGTATATGTGGCGATTATTTAGTGTACTAACTTTTCTGTATGGATGGGTGGATGAGTATGTGAGTGTACACAATTATGTGTCAAGCTATCAAGTTGAGACTTGATGGGATGTTGTGGAGTGGTGTGAACATATGTCTCGCAAGATATTGAGTTGGTACTTGGTACGGTTGTGGGTGTGCTGTATGGTTGGTCTTGCACATATTGAAACATAACACGCAAAGTTTATACATTTTATGTTACGTTTCCTGAAAAAACAGTTGAATATTTTACAAATTATATGCGGCAGAGGCGATTAGGTCAGAAACTTTGTGGTTTGCCTTCTTTTTAGAGTATAGAGACTGGAAACTATGAATGGTTATCCAGTATTCTTATAGGTATCTCCAATTGTGACATTAATTTGAGACTAACTTTTTTGAACCTCTTGAGTTCATATTGGGTCAGGTTTTCTAAAACTCTGGACTAAATATTTATTATCATCTCATACCCGTTAATTATTTAATTCTGCAAATAGTTTGTAATTGCTTGCTTATTACCCTACAATGGGCTCCATATTATAGTGTATTTTATTCTATCACCCCTCATTATTAAACTTAGCAAAATAAATCTGGTAGCTCCGTCACTGAGTTATCAATCAGATAAACAAAAGAAATATAACAAAAGATTTTATTTTTACGAAGAAATCGCAGTCCTTGTGGTGGAACCACTGGGACAAGATTCTTGAACTGGATGATAAAAGAGACATCTTTAGAAGTCTACCATAAGTGGGGTAAATAGAAATGTCCTAATAAAAGTGAAATTGTTTACTCCTTGGATGCTAGGTTAGTTTTATGGTGGTTGCTATGTTTCTTGAAATTATTTCTCATTTTGTTGTATATATAATCAACCTGTTGTTTAAAAATGAATAGGACGATTGCATATGAAAATTGCCATTTTAATCGATTTAATTTTCATGTAAAATTAATTGGTTGGAGAGGGTTGTAGAATTCTTAATTTGGCACACACTTCCTCTCTCCTGTCTCGTACAATTTGGCAAAGAGATATACTATGATAAATACAGATATATGATAGAAATAAAGTTAAGTTCAATTTGGATGGACCTAAGCGTTGAAGAGTTTTAATTTTGCCTTGTCGTAAGTTGTCTGTTTATCATTTTGAAGATGGATCCTATCCAGAAATACAGCCTCCAGTTATACTAAATTGCCCGCAAGATAAGGTTGTTGAGATCATGTTTACATTGTCTGTTCCTGTATTCTGGATCGAGCCTACGGCAACAGATGACTCCGACGTAGCGATATTGCAATCTCAAACTCACGTTTCTGGTTCTTCGTTTGGCGAAGGTGTTACAGAGGTTGTATATACATTTGCGGATATTTATGGCAATATCGCTCATTGTCGGTTTTTCGTAATCGTTGATATAGGTATGTAAATGTAAACAAATCTAATTCATTATCTAATCGTATACGAAAAACACACCAAACAGTAGACTTCTTCATTTTTACCGTATATTTTATAAAGGATCAACAAAGAGTAAATCTACTTTTGGAAATTTGCATAGAATAGTATGAAAGTGGAAAGCACAGTGAACTCTTACAAGTTTCATACTGAAAATCAAATTATCCCACCTACCGAACTTGGAATGAGGAGGATAAATTTAATACACAATTAAACAGTTCGGGAACTTCAGAAACCTTCCTCTAAGGGCCGCAGAATTCCTTAGTAGTAAGGATCAAAACACTATGGAAGCCGCCATTGGACAAGCTTACCCATACTACATCATTCTCTGATTGGACTTGTTTAGTATAGTGTAGGGGTTTTAGTGTAGGATATGGAAGCCGCCATTGAACAAGGTTATTAATAATACAGCATTCTCTAATTAAACTTGTTTAGTGTAGTATAGTGGTTTTAGTGTAGGAAGCTTTATAGGCTTTGGTTACAAACAAATCATGAATATTCAAGTTGATTGGGTATAACGGAATACAAACTTGTGACTCTATCATAAGTTCATGGTTTTGATTTCGAAAAATTAATCTCGGAAACTTTGGTAGTACAAGTAGTATAGCACGGAGCGGTTACTAATACTACGTCTCCAGAAATAAGAAATGTGATGGAATATTCTCAAATTTGGTGCTTTGATTAGCCTTCGGACAGGATCCGGCCATAAGAGAGGTCACAACTAGATGAGCTTGGAGGACAGGTGGGGAACCTATGGATAGTTTAGAGTGGGTGTTAATGGTGAAATTATACAATGGTCAACAGGAACATGAATATAATTGTCAAATCTTTAAAAGGTGTCACAAGTTTATTCCCAAAAGACTGTTTTAGAAAATATATCACAAAGGTCACATCACACCATTACTGTTTTGACAATTGGTGTTCGTTTTAATTAATCAATGTTTCTCACCGAAGTTATTTTTGAAACAATAAGAGAAGCAACTTCAATATGCTTAAATACTTATCTTACTGTTTCTTCTTTGTAAAACAGTTGATGTTAACCCACCGGTAGTAACATTCTGCCCTCCGGATATTCACATAACTGTTGCATTTGGAGTCAAACAGCCACAGTCTCGTGGACAGAACCACGGGCAAGTGATAATTCAGGCTCAGTGACCATTCAATCACAGACCGCTACGTCTGGTTCAGAATTTCCTGTAGGAGCTTCGTTGGTTTCGTTGGTGAGATACGTGTTTGAAGATGCAGTGGGACTCACAACAACATGTCAATTCACGATCTCTGTAATTGCAGGTAATTTATATTACAAGGAATGTGTTATAGTACACATCCCTGTTCAGATCAATCATGAAGGTCGATGCAAAGTTGGGACTAGGCAAGGATCATAGCCATAATGTTTACAACCAAGGGCTTGAATCTCATAAAGTGCCTATAATGACTGAAAATCAAAAGAGAAAAGGCTATGATATTTCACAAGAAAAGAATTTCCTTTGACTATTACGATTATTCGGAAACCTTTGTTTTATCTGAATCAAGGATGGTCGTTTTCATAAATGTTTACCTGTATAGAATATTTTACTTTCGCCGACGTTTACATACTTGGAAAGATACCAAATGGCTAACTTAGCAATTACGGTAAACAGCTACAGTACAGCATCTTATGTGCTATGATTTTTAGATCTTTTATCTAATTACGCCAACTAGTTCATGTTTGTATTATTTCTTCCTTTGTGGCAGACTCAATTTTATTCAATATGTTTTTAATGGTAGTCATTCCATTGGTAGTCTATGATCTCATCTCCTATTATTTTGCTTTATTTTCATTTTCCTTGAAATATTTATGGCAGATGTTTGAGATATATCGCACAACAAATTACAAATTATTCGCAGAGGAGACTGAGACATAATGTAATTTCGGTAGAATTGTTGGTATCAGTCATCTTAGCCATTAGTGGAGAATCCTGGACTTTTGGTGTAATAATAAATACACCAAACCTTGGAGCTTCGTTTTCATTACACGATCCATGGAGGCTGCCATTTTAATTAGTGATAACAGAATATTGAACAGAATATTTAATCTAATTTTAAATAACGTCAAAAGCAGAATGTAGTTTCCGACTTGTTCTCTTTCCATATATCCTAAAGTAGCGCTCATCAGAAGAGTAAGAGCGCTGTTTCGTTTTGCTACTAATTCATCATACACATTTCGAGTACACGGGTCAAGAATCTTTAAAAATTAAAATGGTAGCATAAACGTTGCACCTTGAAGGTCGAAAAACATTTTTGTCTTTTAATATCCTTATTTTTTCACTTAAACCCACTAAGAAATTGACTCCATCAAACCAGTTGTAACTAATTGCCCTACCGATATAACCATCCGTATTGCTGATAAGGAGGGAACAGAAGCAGCATCATGCACAAAGAATAAATCCACTTTTGGTAATTTGCATAAAATAGCATGAAAGTGAAAAGCACAGTGAAGTTTCACAAGTTTCATACTTAAAATCAAATTATCCCAGCTACTGAAGTTGGAATGAGGAGGATAGGTTTAATACACAATTAACCAGTTCGGGAACTTCAGACACAGCTACTTCTAAGAGCCGTAGAATTCCTTACGAATGAGGACCAAAATACTATGAAATCCGTCATTGAACAAGGTTACCCATAATACAGCATTCTCTGATTGGACTTGTTTAGTGTAGTGTAAAGGTTTTAGTGTAAGAAATTTTGTAAGCTTCGATTACAAACAAAACATGAATATTCAAGTAAACTGGTTATAACGGAATACAAAGTTGTGACTCTATTATGAGTTCATGGTTTTGATTTCGAGAAATTGGTCTCGGAAACTTTGGTAGTACAAGTAGTATAGCACGGAACGGTGACGTCATGAAATTAATACTACGTCCCAAATTCGGTGCGTTGGTTAGCCTTCGGACAGGATCCGGCCATAAGAGAGGTCACAACTAGATGAGCGTGGAGGACAGATGGGGAACTTATGAATAGTTTAGGGTGGGTTTTAATGGTGGAAATTGCACAATGGTTAACAGGCACATAAATATAATTGTCAAATCTTTAGTTTAATCCTTTGTTCTTTCAAAACTGTTACATAAAAGTAACAAAGGTGTCACAAGTTTATTTTCCAAAGACTATTTTAGAAAATATACCACAAAGGTCACATCACACCATTACTGTTTTGACAATTGGTGTTTGTTTTATTAATTAATGTTTCTCACCGAGAAAAAAAATCAGAAACAATAGCAGAAGCAACTTCAATATGCTTAAATACTTATCTTACTGTTTCTCCTTTGTGGAACAGTTGATGTTAACCCACCGGTAGTAATATTCTGCCCTCCGGATATTTACATACCTGTTGCATTTGGAGTCCAAACAGCCACAGCCTCGTGGACAGAACCACGGGCAAGTGATAATTCAGGCTCAGTGACCATTCAATCACAGACCGCTACGTCTGGTTCAGAATTTCCTGTAGGAGCTTCGTTGGTGAGATACGTGTTTGAAGATGCAGTGGGACTCACAACAACATGTCAATTCACGATCTCTGTAGGCCTAATTGCAGGTAATTTATATTACAAGGAATGTGTTATAGAACACATCCCTGTTTAGATCAATCATGAAGGTCGATGCAAAGTTGGGACTAAGCAAGGATCATAGCCATAATGTTTACAACCAAGGGCTTGAATCTCATAAAGTGCCCATAATGACTGAAAATCAAAAGAGAAAAGGCTATGAAATTTCACAAGAAAAGAATTTCCTTTGAATATTACAATTATTCGGAAACCTTTGTTTTACCTGAATCAAGGATGGTCGTTTTTATAAATGTTTACCTGTATAGGATAGTTTACTTTCACCGACGTTTACATACTTGGAAAGATACCAAATGGCTCACTTAGCAATTACGGTAAAGAGCTACAGTACAGCATGTTATGTGTTATGATTTTTAGATGTTTTATTAAGTTACGCCAACTAATTCATGTTTGTATTATTTCTTCCTTCGTGGCAGACTCAATTTTATTCAATATGTTTTTAATGGTAGTCATTCCATTGGTAGTCTATGCTCTCATCTCTTATTATTTTGCTTTATTTTCATTTTCCTCGAAATATTTATGGCAGATGTTTGAGATATATCGCACAAAAAAGTACAAGTTATTTGCAGAGAAGACTAAGATTTAAAGTTTTTTTCTCGGTAGAATTGTTGGGATCAGTCATCTTGGCCATTCGTGGAGAATCCTGGACATTTGGTGTAATAGTAAAAACACCAAAACTTGGAGCTTCGTATTCATTACACGATCCATGGAGGCCGCCATTTAATCTAGTGATAACGTTGAGTCAATAAGGATTTTTAATGAGAACGCGCGGGGTATATTCGAAAGAAAAAACCGATATCAATTGAATATTCATTAGATTTGACCGCGGACTTATACAATTTTACTGTGGACTTTGCGATAAAATAACAAAAGACTTCCGTTGACGGGTCGGTGACCTTTTGAACAACCCTCTCGACACGTGATTCTGTGTTGGCTTAGTCATCGCTAATACCGTGTACATGCATCATACGTTACATTACACAAATATTACCGTGCTTCTAGTAAAAATCCGATTGATATAACGTTATCACAAGTTAAAATGGCGGCCTCCATGGATTTTAATGAATACGAAGCTCCAAGTTTTGGTGCATTTTCTTATTACACTTAAAGTCCAGGATTCTCCCGTACTGTTAACTATCCGTCTAGTTGTCATTCATTTCATCTAATGTGAAAAGGGACAAACATGATAGGAAACTTTTCTTCTCAACTGTAATTGTATTATGACTTATCATACTTCAAACATGTCTGCCCACTGAAGAAATCCTATTTCAGTTAACCAGGAATCTTAAATTCTCAGGAATTGAGAACCAGGATTTTCAATGGAATCCACTTTCATGTGATTTTTAAACGATAAATTATCTTACTGTCCAATAAGCAGATAACTGGATACTGTTCAAACAGTACTCATTTCATATGTGTAATGTCATGTACAAAGGAATATGTGAGTGAAACGAATGAAAATATTAAAGTTCAGTGACAAACTTGACTATTTCTTCCGACTAAACAGACTTCACTCTGTTCATATTTTCACCGCGCCTTTTTTTTAAAATATAAAGATATAGTAGTCTAATACTTATATTTTCGAATTTATGTGGCAGTAATAATTGTACAAGTAACAGTACACAAAAATTACGCATTTTAAAGTGCCTCGTTTGTTTCGCATTCATTAGTTAATTATTTTGATGTTTAATTTGATAATGGTAAAACTGGATTTAGTCGAAGCTACAAGTAGGTTTAAACCTCTGTTGATGTAAATATTACACACCTGGACTGTTATAGGCAAATATATAGATGTTATATTCGCCAAACAAGAGATTTAAATTCTGAACAGAATATTTAATTAAATTTTAAATTACGTCAAAAGCAGAATGTAGTTTCCGACTTGTTGTTCCCTTTTCATAGATCCTAAAGTAGCGCTCATCAGAATAGTAAGGGCGCTGTTTGGTTTTGCTACTAATTCATCATACACATTTCGAGTCCGGGTCAAGAATCTTCATAAATTAAAGTGGTTGCATAAACGTTGCACCTTGAAGATCGCAAACATTATTGTCTTTTAACATTCTTATTTTTTTACTTGAACCCACTAAGGAAGAGACTTGATCGATCCAGTTGTAACTAGTTGCCCCACGGATATAACCATCCGTGTCGAGTATGGAGAAGAAAGAGGAGCAGCATCGTGGACTGAACCGCAAGCCATGGATAACTCTGGCTCAGTAACCTCCGTATCAACAGCGAATTCCGGATCGGAATTTCCAATAGGAGACACCAAGATAGTATACGTATTTGAAGATTCGTCACAGAATACAGCAACGTGCAGATTTATTGTATCTGTAATTGAAGGTAGGATATATTCTGCTTTTTGTCTTTCAATCTAATAAAGTTTCTTCATTAACTTATAGCGTCATCTTTCTTTTCATATAATATTTTAGAATTAATATTTGTTTGAAAGGTTAAGTTTGGTAAGCAGGTATGTTCATCATATACAATGATATACCCGGCGTCCCATGGTAACGTTTTCATTTTTTCTCCAATAAATGTAAAGTTGAATTTTGTTGCTGTTATTTGCTGTTTATTATTACTTGTGTAGAAATTAAGTATAAAACAAATCCGTTTCTTTTCTACGTGAAATTCAAAGGTAAAGACTTGGAGCCACCAACTCTACAGTTCTGTCCGGAGGATATCACGGTCACTGTTGATAATGGAGAACAATCAGGAATGGCAGCATGGGATGAACCACGGGCAACAGATAATTCTGGCTCAGCCACTTTAAGATCAAGAACAGCAAGGACTGGATCAGACTTTCCCATAGGAGATTCTGAGGTGGTGTATATTTTTCAAGATGAATCTGGACACACAGTAACATGCAGTTTTACAGTAACCGTATCGACAGCAGGTATCGTGCAGGCTTTTCATTTACTTTATACCATGTGTGGAAATTGCTGACATCCTTAGCTATACAATTTGAAATGCATATGAACCAAAAATTCAGTCAATTTTTGTTAAGAATTTACTCTTTTGCGGATTTTAGTTTGCAAAGTTATATGCAATTATTCATGCTAGATTAGTTATACATTATTTTTTCTATCCCTTATCCCTATTGTTTGCAACCAGACGACTGCTGATCTCTTCGTTACTGAACCCTTAAGTATGAAAGAACAATACAAAAATTGCATGTGTGTATATGAGTTAAGATATTTTCCCCCTAAAATTCCACCAGCCTTGGAATTTCAGTTTGCTGTATGCAAGGGTAAAATGAGTGTGTGTGTGAGGGAGGGGGGGGGAGGGGGGAGGGGGAGGCTAAAGGATAACATACGTGGAACAAATAAAGGTGGTTAAATTTGCATATATCCTAGTAGAAAATCACAGCAGATTTATTTCAAGAAGAGGGTTAACATTATCGTGTACTGTTTACATGGCATTACTTAACAGCTTAAAAACCTTAATCAACAAAATATACATTTTCAAAAGACAAGAATCTGAAGGAGCACGCCCATCGGTCTGGCTACACGAGATTTCTATCAGTGCTTATACATTTATCATTTGAGTGATTATTTTGTTTTTTATGATATAGCTGGAGAATACGTGGAATGTCCGAATGATATCACGAAGAAACTAAGTTCAGATGACAATTCTGTCCAAGTACAGTGGGACGAGCCTTCTTCATCTAACACTTTGGAAAACTTACAAGTGAAGTTTCAGAGTCATAGACCGGGCGAGTCATTCCAGGTTGGCGATACAGAAGTTATGTATGAATACACAAATGAGGATGGAATGACACTTTCTTGCAAATTCACAATACACATAAGCAAAGGTTGGTGCATATGTCTTGGCTGCTATAATCAATATTTATAAATACAGTACTAACAGTTTTATCCAAATATCCAACCAGAGTTCATATTTCTGATGCTAAAGCTTAATAATTAAAAAAATTAGCTTAAAAGTGTACAAAGGAATGTTTTGAATACAACAAAATAATTTATTCTGCTTTACTTGTGTGCCTGTTTGCTATTCACTCTTTTAAACTTGTTTAATATATACGGCAAGTGGTTAAGTGGGGATATTAATAGATCGATTCTTCTCAAAGAAATGTGTAACTTCTTAGTTTAAAATTGATACATGTTGGTTTAATAGTACACCGTTTATGATACTGCTTAAAATATTAAAACTTTAACAATAACGACGAATATTACTTTAAGGATGTCTCAATTTGGCCATTGTGCATTAGGTTCAGAAAAATGACAATTACACATTTTAAATCTTAACCTTGTTTCTTTATGAATCAAATATTATATTCAGGTGGTGATTTTCTCTCGGAACATTGGATGGTTCTCATGTTCGCCGGAATTGGTGTGGTCATAGTTTTGTTCTTTTTAATTGGAGTAGTTGTATGCTTTCGTGCTTGTAGACGTCCAAGAAGTACACCACCAAGCCCGCTCCAACAAGTTGCACAGCCTTGTGTGATTGGAATACAAAACCCTACATTTAAACTTGAGGATACAAAAGCGGGCCTCGCCGGACCCTATTCTGTTGGGAATGGAATGTACAGTCATTCTTTTTGTACAAATGAACCTCCAAGTTATAAAGAGGGTTATGAAGGGGATTATGCTGAGCTGCGATAATGACATGAAACTGAGTCAGACGTAAATAGAAGTTTTGTTCTAATAGTAAGCTAGTTGAGTTGTATTTTGACGTTGCACACGTTCAGTATAATCAAGAAAATATAACTAATCAATGTCAAAAATTGCCAATGTAAATCTGATCCGCAGAATACTGACTATTAAAGGATTTTATTATATATTAAAGACGTGGGGGAGAGGGGGGGGGGGAAGTTGGAGACGTCATAGGCCAAAAACAAATGTTTCGCGTATTTTAGTACAAAATTACAAAAAAATACAAAACCCCATGTGAAGACAACACAAAAATAAACAGGTATGGTAAGCGGGTCGGACCTGCGCGTAACTCCCTTTCATTTTTCAGATGCTCTTTATGGCTTTTGATATTCGAAACCTATAGTCTGCTCAGATTTTAATACTTTTTTAAAAAGGAATTGTGTTTATTATTCTACGTGTTCATTAACCATTAATGGACAAAGAGTAGCTATACCAGTCTTACACTTTATATGTTTATATTTCCAATTTTCGGTTCACTGGTTAACAATATAAGTTTCCTTTATTACCTATAATTTGTAAATAGAGCTTTTTATTAAGAAGTTTTGCATATTGGCGACATGAAGATAAATATGTTGTCCTTTTATTCATACAACAAAGTGATACATCCTGGCTACGTTGGATGATTGTAAAACGAAGGTCTGTAAAACGAAGGCCTGTAAAACGAAGGCCTGTAAAACAAAGGCCTGTAAAACGAAGACCTGTAAAACAAAGACCCGGAAAACAAAGACTCGGAAAAAAAGAAAAACTTTACCTTTACTTTACCTTTAAAAAGATTACCTTTAAATGACTCAGAAAAAAAGCCGTATTGCAGTTAATGATGCAATTACAAGCAGCCAAGGTGCGGTAGAAGTTGGGAAGAAGATGCATGATAAGGTGATTTGCTCTCAGAAAGTACATGTAATTTTGAAATATTTCAGTTGATTTTCTTCTCCGATATTTTTGTTTAAAAGGGGGTCAGTTTGGCTCGGTTTGGGTTGTTTGGTTTGGTTTGGTTTGGTTTGGGTTGGTTTGGGTTGGTTTGGGTCGGTTTGGGTTGTTTTGGGTTGGATGGCTCTGTTTGGCTTAATTTGGCTCATTTTGGGTCAGCTTGGCTTTGGTTGGTTTGGCTCGGTTTGGCTCAGTCCATGTTTTACAAACACCCAATTGTAAACAGGTAATAGAGAATATGTGATACTATATGAACAGAGCCGAATGTTATCTTCATCGTTTGTACAAGCTGACAAGGGGGATTCAAATCAAATGAACTCAATGAATTTGGGGTAGTTTGCACACTCTGGTAAAAGGCCCTTTTTCAAAGTGTCATTGTAAATCATGAACGAAATTACAAAACGGTATCAGAACATTACAGCATTATGCCAGAGAGTTGTCTAAATGACAACTCCCTGATTAGACTGATATATCAGAACTTACACCTACGATTTATTATTGTTGATCTTTTGATTGAACACTGTTTGAAAGTAATCTTTAAAAATAATCACATAACTTTGTCTAATCGTTGTTTTCCTACTTAATAAAAGAGAAAGAGGACCGTGCCTAGAACTCTGCCCGACAAGATCTAAATGCATTATGTTGCTGATTTTTTTCTTTAATGTCGTATAAGATATTTAGAAGCGAGAAAAGACAAGTGTGCAACCCAGCAACCAAAATACATATTCGAAGTATGACAGCTTGTTTTAGCAATTGCAGTATAAAATTATATAATTTTGATAACCACAATAAATTAATTTTAATATCTGCATTATGAGTATTCAACAAAAGAAAATATTGTAAAAATACAAATTAACAGAGTAAAGACCTGCACTACGAAATTGATGTAAAAAGACACCTGCCTGGGACGGCACATACATATGAAAGTGCCCCCACCCCCCCTCCCCATTACGTATAGCTACAAAGTTTGCCTCAAACCAGTCAACTGCTCAAGACACCACGAAAAGTCAGGTACCTAGTGGCGTGGTTACAGGGGGCCAGGGAGAAACTACAACTACCCTCAGTAAAGCTTTTTGACTCTGAGAGGGCATTGAATACTCAGAGGGGTGCACAAATACCGAATGCTCACAGGGGTGCACAAATACCGAATGCTCACAGGTGGTGCACAAATACCGAATGCTCACAGGGGGGCTCAAATTGTCATCATAATATATTCTTTTATACTTTTTATTATCAACTTTCTGCAATTTGTATGATTTACAAAACAAACGTTGTAAAATGTTTTCTCCAAAAGCTTTATTCTTACATCAATGACATGAAAATCATCCACGGACTTCAACTACAGACACGTTGTGGTCAATTTGAACATTCGTTCCAAAATGTTTATTCCTTTTAAACTACATGCCTTACTTCAGTGTGGAATTGACACAATGTTAAGCAATTTTATGATACCAACTTGACGAATTACGTCAAAAAACTACCAAGGCTTTGCACCCGGAATTATTTAGCAATTGCCTGCTATCAACCTCGCAAGAAATGTAGAGCTTCCGGGGCCTTTGCCCTAGATTTCGCACAATTTTAAACAAATTTTCTCCTAACAAATTCATGAGAAACGTATATTTTCAGGGGGGCTTCGCCCCATGGGTCTCTATCAGGGCTTTGCCCATTGGTTTGACAAAAAAAAAAAAAATAAAAAAGACACGTTGTGGTCAATTTGAACATTCGTTCCAAAATGTTTATTCCTTTCAAACTACATGCCTAACTTCAGTGTGGAATTGACACAATGTTAAGCAATGTTTTGCTACCAACAGTGCATCCCGGTGGGTTTGACGTGAGTTCAAGCAATTTTCTGTAACAGGTCAGTCTGTTGTTATCAAAATTACAACAAACAGGGATTTAACCTTGCATGGTGTGGACATAATACAGGTTAAGAAGTCTCTTCTAATACTAAATTGTTTTCAAAAATTCGTTGCTGATAGCAAATTCGTTGCTGACAGCAAATTATCTGTTAAGTAACGCCAGGAGGAGCCAGGATAAAATGTCAGGGGGTGGATGGGGGTGGGGACAAGTCAAACCAAACCAGGGATGATGTGATAACCAGGGGCGTAGCCAAGATAATAGGTCAGGGGGCCAAGTCAAACCAAAACATGTATGGTGTGCATGATAACGTGATATTGGGACAAGTGTCTTATAATTGGAAAATAATTAAGCAAAAATTGAAGAAAAAAATCATTTTGGTAAAATCATTAAAAATTGGGGTGAAATTTGACAACATTTCCTGATAATTGATGTTTTTTTTTCGAAAATCAAAGAAAAATTGTTCCCAGAATGAAAGAAATTTTCCAAAATTTGAAAGATATATCACAAACATTGAAAAAACTTACCGAAAATTAAAGAAAATTGTCCCAAAATGAAGGATTTTTTTTGAAAATTGCGAAAATAATTGAGTTTGAAAGAAATTTTCCAAACAGTGAATGAGAAATCCCCAAAATTAAAAAAAACTTTACCAAAAATCGAAGAAAAAATTGTTCCTAATTGAAGGAGTTTTACCGAAAATTGAACACAATTGATCTCATGGCAATGATGGTAAAAAATCGAAGAAAATTGTCCCAAGATGAAGAAAATTTCTTATAAACATTGAAGGAAATTTACCCCAAAATATAGGAAAATGAAAACATTTGCACAATATTTAGAAAATTTCCCAAAATTGATCAGTTGATAGACAAAATTGCTCCAAAATGAAAGAAAATTGAAGAATATTTCCCAAACATCGAATAAAAATTGCCCCAAAATGAAGGAAATATCCAAACATTGAAGGAAATTTATAGAAAATTGTAGAAAACTAATAACAAATTGGATTAAAATGAAGCAAAATGAAAAAAATTACCGGAAATTTACCAAACATTTTCCCGAAAATGATGGAAATTTTCCGACAATTGACTGATTCAAGAAAATTGCTTTCGTTAAAAAATTGCCCAAAATTGAATAAAAGTCCCCAAACATTGAAGGAAATTCACCAAAAATTAAAGAAATTTTAACGAAAAGCGGAAAAAAAATGCCTCCAAATGAAGGAAATTTACCATAAATTTAAGAAAATTTACCGAAATTCAAAGAAAGAATAACACGAGAATGAAATGCCCGGCATGTCCGGATTGAAGAAAATTTCCATAAACCGTAACTAAGAATGATCTTATGGCATTGATGGTAGAAAAAGGATTATCGGAAAAATCTCCCCTGTGTGCACACAAATAAATAAAGAATGTACTATTACATTCTGAACATCAAAGTCCGGAAAATGAGTCCAAATAAATGATAAACCAAGAAGAGAAAGGGTGGCCCGACATATATCATATTAATGTTCTGGATGTACGAAAATAAGTAAAAATTAATCAAGTAGACGAAAGGAATGTAATGGTACATGTTAAATCACAGAAGAAAAAAAGAGCAAATGGCAGTGAGTACTGCTTCCACAAAAATATAAAATACCTACGAGTCGTAGGCAAAGACATAGTCGCCTCAACCCATGGAGATTGACAAGGCAAACTGCTCAACAGATGGGTGTATTAGCACTTCCCTGCACATGGGATATATTGATACTTTCATCGTAAATCGATATTTCACTTTCAACCATGCAGATTGACAAGGCAATCTGTTCACAAGACGGGATGTGCTGGTACATCCAAAGAGCTTCCACACAGTACATCCCTTCACATGAGCTGTATTGATACATCCATCGTAAATCGAAATATGTTAAGCCATCCAGATGGGATAAAAATTGTTCACAGAAGGCAGACACCTAAAAGAAATTTAACTTTAACTGTATTTGAACAGTTAAAACAAAGTTATTCCAAAGAAAAACGCATATGGAAAAAACAAACATAAAACTTGAATTGTCGGAAAAACAGCATGCTCAACTATTCCAAGCTAGCTTAAAGAACAAGGCTTATTGAGGGATGTATATGTAGTAATGGCGTTAGCACAGGCAGTTGATTTCACATTATCTGAGCCTTGAAGAAAGTATTACCTTGTCCTTTGTTTTAGATTTTAACATCATTGCATCAAAACATTTTGGAGTTGGACCAGAAATTCGGTATGATTATCTTGTTAGCTCGTGTGTACATGTTTATGGTATACAAACGTTGGATTTCTTCCATATCCATAGTGGGAGCGGTTTAATATGATTTTAAAAAAGTCTTGAAATGCTCATATTTTAACAATTGCATGTCTATTTGGCTTCATACTTTTATACCTACTGTATTTTTCTATCTAATGCGTACATCTTCATAGGATAAAAATGTTGAATTTTAGTTTTGTGCATAGTGGGCGGGGCTTAACATGAGCTAGCTGAAAAATAATCCATATTATGCATCAGAATTCTAAAATCTATGGTTCTCTGGTTATATGAAGTGTTCAAAGGTATCAAACAATTTGCTCCTTCTAAAGTTTAGAAGTATTTAGATACAAAATCACTAATGATAATCATCCCATCAACCATCTGATACATTTGTGCTTGTATTGTTTTGTAATACTTAGAAGGAATACATTTTTGTAGACATATCTTAAATAATAAATGCAATTCAAAAGTAGCATTCTTGCCACTATCTGTTAGTAGATCTATTTGCCCTAGGAGAAAAATAATGCTATTAAGGACATGAACAAAATAATTTGTGTTTGTGAAAAGGTGCTAATACACATCAGAATATAAGATTTATTTAATATAATGTAAATGGAGTCAACATTTTTTGTTCTGGCATTTAAAATTAAGTTTGTAAACTTGGCGTATCTATTACTAGCATTGAAACTCCTTCAAACCAATAATGATGATAAGGAGAATTAAATTAAAGTATATCCATTACATGCAAGGACGTAGGAAGCGGGGGGCTGGGCAGTGGAGGGCTTTACCAGTGAAAAATGTGAGGGACGGAAGTATGCTCTCCCCTCCCCCCCCCTCCCCCACACACGTTTCAAGAAAGAAAACCCCTTATTTGTACCCTTTGTGAAATATATACAACTTTTCGGCATTTGCTCTACTGATTTATTCGATTATAATTAATGATACCTCGCTCGATCCGATCCCAGGTCCAATTTTAGTTTCCCCAATTACAGTTATTTAAATTGACCACACTTGGCCGTGAAATGTAGCGTTATATCGTATACACCAACGTAGCGCCTGCGAATGTGTAACACACATCATGTAGTTAGTAGGTGTACATGCAGGTGACAGGTCACTGTACTGCGAGCGTGTATGTACTGCCACGTACGTGTCTTTTACTAACTTAATTGTCTATTCTTTGTTTAAACAACAACAAAAACTCCCACAATCGTGAAAATAAATGGGACAAAAATGAGACTTTTGAATGAGGAGGGGGTTGAGGTTCGTGGTAAGTAAACTTTCAGCAACATTACTTCCTAAGCTTAAAAGTTGTGAAATGGCTTACTGGCACCATTTTAAGCAAATTCATCACTACGAATTTACTGAGCATGCATAGGTAGTTTTCTGAACTTTTGCAAATTCCATCAGTTAGATTTCCTTTTAACAAATATAATGCCCTGTGACAATTAAATGGAAACGAGTTGTCGAATAACACAAGACAGGAACTTTATTAATAAGGTCATATATTTCAATAGTTTTAAGTGAATTTTTATTGATATCTTTACTTCAAAAAATACCCACAAAGTAAAATCTTATGAGATATATATTTCATCATAATTGAAATTTACCCACTTAATCCAATTACCCGTATTTTTACAATTTGGGAAGATTAATTGAAAAGGGCGTAAACTGTTCATATCATATGTTCGTATTAAAATTGTTTAATAAGATCCAGTTTAAAGGAGAAACAAAATATTGTATACACTGCCGTTGTTAGCCACAAAATGGTCACGGTTGTAAGCCATACAATATTAAATCATATTTTGAAGACATATGGACATGTAGAAACGACATAGGCCAAATTGCCTTAAAATCTATCACAAAACATGAAAGTAGGAAAATAATTCATCAAGATCGGTAAACAATTCATCATTTTACAGTGTTTTGAAATCTCATGCATCAATATTAATATGTTATGCAAATCTATGCATTACATTAGTATGTATGTATTACAGGGCACCCTCAGTATATTCTATTGTAAATACTCTTGGAAAACTCCAATCAAAATTGTTTGTTTGAAGTGGTGCAAGAACTTCCAAACAAAGGAGTTGAAGTTTTTTATACCATACCACTAATCAAATTCTAGCGGACTTTCCCTTCATTTCAGTGATTAAGATTAAGGACTGAAAATGAACTAATTCCTTATTGAGCTGTCCAAATAGTCATATATCACAAGCCTTTATAGGTCGTAACTCAAAAACCTAAAGTGTGATATTAAATTAAAAACCTGGTCTGCTCTTGTAATCAGTATAGAAAATAGATTTCGGTTGATGTACATGTTTCCTGGTATGTCGGACCCAGGGGCGAAGGGGTCGCTTGACTTTGGGTAAGGATCGGTCGGGGCAGGAGGTGCCTTTTTAAAAGTTATATGTAAACAGTCCGGTAGCATACCTATTAATGGGAACATAAATGTTCCTATTAATGGAAACATTTTGCTACATTGAAGCCGCCATTTTGAAATATTTTCCATGATCCTTTGCTATCCTAACATTAAAGCCTTATGCAATGTTACATTTTTCACATTTGAAATACGTCTGGGAAAAATATCTTTGCTAGGGAAAACTTAAAAGTTATGAAAATACCTTCATTACTGTCATGGCTATAACTTTTTCATTCCCATTTGATATGTCCACCACGCCGTTTTCGAAATAGCAAATAAAATAGACAATAGAGTTAGGCTTTTAGGCGCGAAACGGCCATTTTGAAGATCAAAATATTTTTCAATACAATAACTTTTAATATTTAAAGTATATAATTTATAACCTATGACATCCTATTGCAACATCTGAACAATATGGCTGTGTAACTTCCATATTCTCGTGTGTTATAAATGTTCTTATTAATAGGCATGCTGCCGGACTGGTAAAGAAGCCTCAAACTAATTGTTCGTACTTCAAATTATCCTAGCAGGCATTTAACACTTTAATGAAACCAAAAGTGGCGGAACCGGAGTGGCGGGGTGGGGTGGCACTGTGGGTACGTTCCCACACACAATTCCAAATTAGCTTTAAGACCAAACAACTCTACTTTGGAATTATTTATACTGATAAAACAAAGCACTTACATCTGCCAACCTTTATTTCCCCCTAAGTTCATTCATGCATGTTTCCTTATTACGAATAATTTGTACATATAGCTTTTTATTCAAGATTTTTCATATAAGCAGCTTTATCATCTATCTGTTGTCTCTTCATTTATTGGGATGCAAGGCTTGTGTTCTGAGAAAATATTGAAATAAATGTGTAATAAAATTTAAAACAAAGCCTGTTTGATTGTCCTTTTTAGCAGTTATACTGCAGGAATAAGTTTCTTTGATAAAGTCCTCTTTATATTAAGATGTCCTTTCAAATGTATAAGAAAGAAGCATTACTTGTTATGCTAATCCTCACCTAGGAAACCCAAATAATCTTTTTACAGATATTGCGTCCATTACAATAATTGTTTTAGCCTTACCAACAACGACCAAGTTTAACAAACAAATGCACTGTTAAACTCTGATTTGCATTTAACGTGTATGAGCGTTGTAAAGTTTTCATATACATTCACCTCAATGGTGCTTTTAATTCTGGACAGAATAATCCTCAGATTTATGGCAAACCAAATTTGAAGAATTTTAGTGCAACTATACAAAAGTTGTGATAGTTGTAAAGGAAGGTAACATTAAATATTTATTTATTTTTATTTATGTCCGTCACTGAAAATCATTAGACTGTTTCCTCTCGCTAAATTTTGAGTGAGGCTATAATATAAAACGTCGTGGTCATATTCAACTGCTCCCAATCAAAGAATGTTGGTGAATGAATGATCGAAAAACAATAAGTTTACATACAGAAATTCATCGATTTTCTCTTTGTGATGTCAAGATTTCCAAAACGCTTTGAAAAATTTGTTTTGATAATGCTTAGAAAGGGTTGTGAAATGGTCAGTTTGTGTATTAAAACATTTGCCATTTGCTTTACTTTCTTTCAATTAGGCCCACTATGCTTGACCTGTCTACAGATCTTTAACACTAAAATTTTCAATGTAAATATCTCAGAAACGGAAAAGGGTTTTGAGAGATATTTTCACTGGTCATTATATCTTAAGATTCTTTATCAGATATCATATTTTAAGATTCTCTATCAGATACTACATTTTAAGATGCTCTATCAGATATCAAGTTTAAAAATATCCATTGAGAATTAAATATCTAACAGTTTTGTTGCTGTTTAAATGCTGTGGAATGATTTTTCTTCACATATCATTTTGAAATATACCTTTGAATAATAGATCGTAAGGTTTTTGCCTCATCTGTATTTTTATTTTACATTTAGAATTTTTAGAGTTTTTGCGCTGAATTCCGTATTTTATTAACTTAAACTAAAAAAAAAGAAGCTTATGTAGTGTTAGAGGAGTCACTGGTTAAGGAGTATTTGAAAAGTACCGGTTTCGATTCCAGTCGTGAGCGCTGTATCGTGCGTGTCCTTGAGCAAGACTTTTTACTATACTTGCTTCAGTTCATTAGGCTGTAAAATGAGTACCAGAACTACTAGAGAGTTAATCTGCGATGGACTGGCGTCCCATCCAGGGGATTCATTTACTCTCATCCGCTTGAGCCATTGCAACTGGGAATGAGCACCGGCTCTATGTGCCTAATGGCTCGGATGGATTTAGTCGAGGTGGAAAAAGCATCATAACAAGCATCTTATACAAACATATTAACAATATAACGGGCTAACTTTTCAGGTGTTCTCCCGCTTTCATGAAGATACTTTAACATTAGCAACAATTTTTTGTGACTTGTGAAATAACCAAGAATTAATCCAATCTGGACATCGTTTCACAACTACCCCAGCAAATTGAATCCAAAATAAGTGTTGTTTTCTTAAAATCAAATGAAGAATAAGGATGAATTTCTTTATAATGATATAACAATTGAAAGTTATTTCGATTTGTATACAAATAACACAATACAACAATAGTATGTACCTTAGGTACAGTGTACTTGTGGAATAAATTGATTACACCATACCTTACCATTCACCTACCATACAACCACATGAAGTGACAGACAGAATCAGATCAATTAAGTTTACATTTACCATCAACAAAAATGTTTATATCATTTCAAGAACTCTTGTAATTTTTCCAGAGCAAGCATTGTATTCCTCGTACTAGCATGCTCATGACCCAAGAAAGCTTCAAACACTCGCAAAGATTCCTCAAATTGGAATTTGGCTTGATAATAGAAAGAGTCGGCAAAGTAAAATGCTCCCAAGTTGTATCTGTATAAAAAAAAAAGAAGATCAAATACGTTAACTTACTCTTTATTGAATTGCATATAGTACATGACGCAAACTTTAATCAGTCAAAATTCGGAAACAAACTAGGTATGTTAAATAACTTGTCATGCTTATTCTCATGAATTCTGAGAAAACCAAAGAAAATTTGGTACCGGAGCTATACATGGCAAAGGCGGCGATTTCTTTTTAACATTGCGGGACAATTCCAGATAGGAGTGTAGCCAGCTATATATGCTTTATATAAGGCTTCATTTTTAGGGGGGACATAAGCATATTCGTCCCCAATAAAAATAATTGCAAGGGACATGTCTCCTTCCCCCGCCTCCACCCCCTTCCCTTCTGATTGCCACCTTTGCATGAAGGTAATTAAACTATCAATGTAACTGTTATTATACACTTTCCTGAGATAGTCCCACTTTCATTTTTCGGAACTATTGAACCTTCCCACATCACAAAAGTATCTACAAACAGAAAGTATCCATACACATTGTTATTACACCTTACCTTTACGATGTCTGTAAAGGTTAAAGCATTAGCTTAATGATCACGCAAGTTGCTCTAAAACAAAAGAGCACTTTAAAAGAATGGTGAAGAAACGACTTCAACATCTTATTACGGTAAATAGATATTACAATATAAGGTTCTCATGTGTAGCAGACTGAATCAGACTAGCTGTAACGTCACATGCACATGTACATTCCTGAAAATTTGTAGTCTTTAAAGATATTGTAGCTTGAATATCCTTAGATATGTCAGCAAAGTAGTAAAACTAGCAAAGCCTAATTTTAGAAAGTAACATTTATTCAAATCTGAAGACATTTTGAGAATTATTATTATTAATTTAAGTTTAACTGATTTTCTTTGAAATACATTTAATTAGCAGAAACCTACCTGACAGCTGCAACGTCCACATGATCCTTGCCATACGCTTCCAGGAGAATCACCAGAACTGCCCTCAGTAACTCCCCTGCCTTCTTGTCATTCATGTCGTCAAAGACCAGAGCAATGTTGTTCAAGATGGCTGCCACACGAGGGTGGTTCAGTCCTACATCACTCTGGGTCAGTTGCAAGTCCCACAAATGCAGAAGTACGGCTTCATCAAGACGGCCTTGATCATAAGAGAGCTCTCCAATCTGACAAAATGATTAACGGAATGATACAAATTGTCATGAATTTTGAATAACTTTAAAAAAATATCACTTTCAACCCATCTACATCAATTCGGTCTCTTTTTACAAAAGAAAAGTGCCAGTGACCAATTCAGCATGAAATTCAAATGACAACATCCATCCATGTTTACCTGTCCAAATATGGCGGCCACATAATGATGGTTTCTGCCCAATACTGTCCTAGCCACTTCTGAAGTCCGAGTTAAAAAGCACTTGGCTACATCCAATGCCGAACCTTCCAATCGAGTCACAAATCTAGGAAACAAGACAATAAAAGGAAAGTCATTTAAGAATTGTATCTGTCTGGTGATTTAATTGCTACGATTGTGGGCAAACAACCTTGGGGATATTTTCATGCTTGGTTTTGCAAAATGAAATTCAAAATTAAAAGTGAACATTGCACTCAACAATGTGATGTCATACTTGCAGATCGGATCCAAAACAATATTTGTATGTATCTTCATACTTTTTATTTAGGAAGGAATATTTCCAACATTTTTTATGAATTCCACGAAAACAACATTTTTCTCTTAATTGGATAAGACAACATAGGCAGGTGCGACCACTTATTTGTTTCATTTTTCTGTCGTGGCCTTCAGGACAGGGAAGGACTAGTATTGATGAATACATGCCTGAAACCTGCCATCTTTGAATCTTTGATACCCTCACTTGAAAATCTTAGAATAATTACAAACGTTCATAAACTAAATTAATGATTTTGATATATTTTGAAAAATGTAAGACTTAATATTGCATGATTATAAAAACAAAGTAGGAATCGGGAGGTAGTAAAAATATTTAAAAAAATATACAAAAAATCCATTCAAAGTCCAATTTACAATTTTTCTTGGGCACTACCATTATCAGATTGTTGAAAGAAGTAAGCAAAGTGTGACAGATTAAAGATTATTTATAGCCATTGAGCTGAAACAAAGAGCCCTAATATAGATGCTGTGGAAGTAGGCTATATTTCATCCAGGACTGATGTGCGTAAATGCGTCAAACCATTACATTCTTTATAAATGCATAGAACCAAATAGAACTCCATGATAAAACTGAAGGACTGGGCAGGAAGTGGATTAGATTTAAGGTGAAGTTTAATTAAGGACACCATATTTCAGTATTTGGACTAAAATTGTATTTTCTGTTATAGTGCCGAAACACGTAGTTATGAAACCAAAAACATATCATTGTAAAATGGCAATGAAATTGAAAAAAAAAATGTATTTGCAATTCAGCCTTTATCCTGCCCTTATAAACATGGAAGTTACACAATTTCCTGAAAGGTATAAAAGTGCAAAAAATATGGAAATTCTGGAAACTTATTAGTTTTTTAGATTTCAAATGGGTACTTTCTCAACAAAAGAGTTTTCAGGAATTTAAAAGGGAGGTTCGTTTTTCGTATGAAAGGGCAAAAATATTGAAATTGTGGGTGCTTATCATACTTTTAGATTTCAAAATGGCACTTTCTCAACAAAAGGGGGTTCGTTCGCTCCCCCCCCCCAACCCCCTATCCCTGGCTACGGGCCTACTTATTATTATGACTTCTTTATTCTGAAGTCTATACAGCCACGCCACAACCGACCCCTTTTAAGAGGCTTTGCTTGTAAACTGTTCACAATATGATTGAACATGCATTTATCTCTGTTTCACTTACCCCATGCCCAGCAGCGATTTGACATACTGGATTTTCTGACCAGGTGTTTTAACCCTGGTCAGTCTGGACAGAGCATCCTCAAAAAACTTCTCAGCACCTGCCAAGTCATCAAGTTTGCAGCTCACAGTTCCTAGCTCAATAAGAACCTATATCAATGACAGAAGAGAAGACTTAATACAAATGATTCAAATACTAATAACCTAGAGATTAAAGCATAGTAAACCGCGTAGCCATGACTTCGCATAGCCATGACACCGCATAGCCACGACACCACATAGCCATGGCACCGCAGAGCCATGACACCGCATAGCCATGACACCGCATAGCCATGACACCGCATAGCCATGACACCGCATAGCCATGACAACGCATAGCCATGACACCGCATAGCCATGACACCGCATAGCCATGACACCGCATAGCCATGACACCGCATAACTATGACACCGCATAGCCATGACACCGCATAGCCATGACACCGCATAGCCATGACACCGCATAGCCACGGCACCGCATAGCCACGACAACGCATAGCCACGACACCGCATAATTATGACACCGCATAGCCATGACACCGCATAGCCATGACACCGCATAGCCACGACACCGCATAGCCACGACAACGCATAGCCACGACACCGCATAACCACGACGACGCAGAGCCACGACGACGCAGAGCCACGACGACGCATAGCCACGACGACGCATAGCCACGACGACGCATAGCCACGACGACGCATAGCCACGACGACGCATAGCCACGACGACGCATAGCCACGACGACGCATATCCACGACGACGCATAGCCACGAGGACGCATAGCCACGACGACGCATAGCCACCACGACGCATAGCCACCACGACGCATAGCCACGACGACGCATAGCCACCACGACGCATAGCCACCACGACGCATAGCCACCACGACGCATAGCCACCACGACGCATAGCCACGACGACGCATAGCCACGACGACGCATAGCCACGACGACGCATAGCCACGACGACGCATAGCCACGACGACGCATAGCCACGACGACGCATAGCCACGACGACGCATAGCCACGACGACGTATATTCATGACGACGCATAGCCATGACGACGCATAGCCATGACAACGCATAGCCATGACAACGCATAGCCATGACAACGCATAGCCATGACAACGCATAGCCATGACAACGCATAGCCATGACAACGCATAGCCATGACAACGCATAGCCATGACAATGCATAGCCATGACAACGCATAGCTATGACAACGCATAGCCATGACAATCATAGCCATGACAACGCATAGCCATGACAACGCATAGCCTTGCGAATATATCTAGGTTGCATCTCAGTTAATAGCTCCATGGTTGCATTTATTGATGGTATTAGAAAAAATTAAGTCGATAATATTTCATCCATTAATTATTTTTAGTTTAAATATTTAAGTAAACACGGTTAAGCTATTTTCAGTGCATTGTAACAGATAATCATGAAGCTGATTTACAGGATATTGGAGGATGCACCAGGCTTCATCCCGTAAATTTCTTAATCACCTTCAATGGTTAATTTGTTGTGAATAATTGGTTAACCATTAATTACAGCAGATATTTTTGTCTAGTATATTACATCATTCAGTGGCACACTCCAGGGATCGCTTTACATACAATAAGGCCCAAAAAGAGTAATAAATGTTTGAAAATATACGTCATTTAACTTACATCAATCACCTGCGGGTAGTTGCATTTCAACTTGCGTTCATAACTTGCATGATGTTGAACAATTGTTGCATCAGAGTTTGTGTAAGTTTCTTCCAATTCTTTTAAAAGACGCTGAAATAACAATCTGGAAAGAAGAGTTACTGATGCAGAAGTTTCTTATACAAATTCTGCATATACTGTACCATCAAGAATCTAAATCTAAATCAATCAAGTTTGCATTCTTAAAGTAATCAAATAAAAATGAAATTTCAAACATTTTAGTACTTTTGGAAGGAACTATGTAATTGCCGCTCATTTCCAACACTAAAAGGCAATTTGAGTATGTTAGTTGCATTTATGATCCTCTAACAAGAAAGGACTCAGCAAATACCCTTATGTGATCATGTAAAGGGGGCAAAATTTAGTTAACACTTCTACAGCAGAAATACATCGCTGTAATCATACTCTTTACTTGTGGAAAAGGTTCAGCCCGCAATTATGGGGCAGCGAGTAGAATCATGGAAAATGGAAAGAATGCGCATGCTGCAAGCAAGTCTATCTTTGATATTTTTGTTCCTCAAAAACAATTTAAAAAAAAACAATTTAAAAATAAAAACAGTACAGACCAACATTTAAGGCCGTGGAAACCGTTACCTGTGTTCTCGTCCGGGTTTTAAGCGTTTCGTGATAGCATTTATACTATCATAATCCTAAACGTCGTCGCATTTAAGAAACCTTATTTTAACCCTAATCCTAAACTTCCTTTACAATAACTTATTTTCTCCAAAAATCTTATTTTTTGTTGTTTAACAATGAAATATAAAATGAATATGACATGCAAATTTATTAAGGTAAACTTATTTGCGGCATCCGCATTTTCCCCATTTTTCCAAAACCGACCGAAGTGCAATCATGGGTGGGAAATCATGAACCATAATTGTTGTGTAATGGCACGGAAACTTAGCCCCAAAGAATTACCAACATGTTATGATACCTAACTAAATAAGAAGGGGGCATAATGCAGAAAAATGAACCTCTATATTCTCTAAATAAGTTTTTTTTAAATGCCAATGTGTTGAAAAATTATCAATTGTGGGCAGACAATTTTTCATAATCTCTGCTGTGCAGGTTTACCTGACTCTTCAAAATTAGTGATTAAAATAAAATAAAATTGTCTAAACACAATCGTTATCTAAAAACAATCGTTGTTTACCTCGCTCCATTTAAAAGTCCCAACTGCATAAAGAAACCAGCCATGTCTTTGACTAATTCCGTTCTGCTTTTGTTTCGATCCCATTGTTCAAATTCATACAGTTCCTCCAAGTATAGGTCTTCAACTTGCTCAAAACCGCCAAGCTAAAATAAAACATTTTTCATAATATTATTCCCAAGTATAGGTCATCAACTTGTTTAAAACCCACTTACTGCCCAAGCTAAATGAAAAACTTATTTCATCATATTCTTCCAATTATATCTCTTCAAGTTGCTCAAAAGCCCCAAGCTAAAACAAACATATTTTATAATATTCTTCCAAAGTATCGGTCTTCAACTTGCTCAAAACCTCCGAGCTAAAAAAACCAGACACCAAAAGCTTGTTTGGTTCCGATGCCTTTTTTAGAAGCTGTTGTAGTGCAGGTGGTGTGATAAGGTTATTTGTTATTTTATGGACTCCTATTAAATGTCACTCCTTACATTATAAATAACATCTGAGGATATTAAGATCTGCTTATTTCATTTTATCAATCAGTTAGAGATCCAAGTGATACCCCATTTGAATTTCAAGTCAGCATGTTTCACGGCCTCTTCCTTCAAACAGAGAAATGTTAAATATTGTAGTCATTTAATTGAAGTAGTTTTGTACTATTCGACCGTGGAAGAAAAGAAGAGAGTTTGTACCATCATAAATAAAAAGTCCTATTTTTTATTGGGGAGAAGAGTGGCATTTCATTCTCATCTAAATGGCTTAATGACCTCTTTACATCTCTGCACACGCATGCTCTCAAGCTTCATCCATGAATTGGGCTGGGGACCATAACTTGATCGGGGAGGGCATAACTTACAAAGGGGGGAATAAGAGAAAGCCATTGGGGAGGGTACTAAGAGAAACCCATTGGATCAAAGAATATTCTGAAGTTTTAAAATATGAGAATAATAGGATTTCATAGGAGGGTACGTCTTAGAAGAAAAACATTGTATTATTTTAAAGGAAAATCAAATTATTTTGTTTAAACAATTTTGTATTCGGAGATGTTATACATTTTGGAGACCCACCAGGAATTGAGCAAGGGAGGCTAGATTGTCAAGCTGATGCTATAACCACTAGATCACTGAGGTCTCTTATTTGCTTAAGCTTATAGATAATTAAACAGCCATAGATTATCTGCTAAATGATAATCAACCCATAAATGAACCATCTAAATGAATGAATGAATGCATGAATAAAAATGAATGAATGAATGAGTGAATGAAAGAATTGCCCAATAGAGACATTTATCTGTAACTTCAGGAATTTGTATTTGCATGGAAAAGTTTGAATTAATATATTTCGACAGGTGGAAGGTACTTGAGGGATATGGGTAAAATCATGAAATATAGCTGGGGCGTAATTCCAGGCTATGCGGAGGGCTTAATTCCAAGCTGTGCGGGGCTTAATTTCAAACTGTGTGGGATGGGAGCTTGAAAAATTGCCGAGTTGCCGTTGTCAAGTTGCCGTGGGGGCTTAATTCCAAGTTGCCGTGGGGGTTTAATTATTCCAAGCAATAGTAAATTCCCTCTTCATAATTTATTTAAGGGGGACTCGTAATAGAATATGGGGAATCCCTCTGACCTCCTCACTAATGTCAACACTTGTATCACTCCATTTAAGTTTTCAAACCAGAATGTTTTATGACCCCCCCCCCCCCCTCTGTCTCTCTCACAGAAAAGATTCATTGGCCCTACTTTAAGCCCCATTTGTGCGGATAACTCTTTTATGTCAATTTTTCCCCTCCCATAGTTTTGGGAAAGAATATTTGATTGGCTGGTGCTAATACACTATAAATATCTGTATTTTAAACTTTTTAGGTTTTAAAATGTAGGTAAGATATATTGGGTATTTTACATTGAGTCTTCAACATTAAGTTTAATAGAGACAATCCACCTGTGAAGAACTAATGGATGAGGACCCGCCAGGAATTCAATCAGAGACATCTAACTTGGCAATGTCATGATATGACCACTAGACCAAGTATTTGTTTCTTTTAAGCTTTTAGATACTTATACAAAGTCAGTAATGATGACCAACCCGGTAAACATCCTTTGCAACTGTTGCGATTGTCAGCATTGAGAAGGAATACACTTTAAATGCAATTTAAAGGTGGCAGTCTTACCACCTGTCTATTAATTCATCTAGTCTTTGTACTGGGAAAACAACAATGCCATTAATGACAATAAACAAAGGAACTACTTTAATGAAAGGATAGTAATTTACATCAGTATAAAATAAATTAATTTATAATATAATTTTACAGCTTGTGGATGGAGATATATACATTTTTATTTTCAAAATTAATTAAATATGACATTTTAAAAACATAAGCATGTGCACACTATTTAATGACAAAAGCATGCCACATACGAAGCAAAACTGGTAAAGATTTGAAAAGTTCAAGATTTTTGTACTAAGCCCTACCCACTCATTAATATGTATGATATTGAAACTGAAAAATAATAGGGGACCATCTTTGAGTCATGATTAATCAATCTGCCAATTTGTACATGCCACTGATGTATGGTGCACGAGAGGTGCACGAGAACGTGTTTACAAGCTGTTTTCAGTCAAACCACATTATGCCCCGCCCCAAAAGTCATATAAGTGATTTTAAAGAATTTTATAAGATGGGTATCTACACCAACTCTAACACCTTATTTTTGCCAAAGATGATGCAAAACATATATGGCCATCAAAATATGAACATTTGAAGATTTTTACATTTTGCACCACTCACTGATTAATATGCATGATATCGATTCTTAGAACAATAAGGATCATTTATGGGTCATCTATATGCCAAATATGACATGGCATAGATGTACTGTTCAGGTGATATCGTGTTTACAAGCAAAGCGTCACAGACATGAACATACACACACGCGCGCGCACACACACGCGCAAACGCACACATACATACACTGTGCAGGCGACTGCATAGGTTCCTGATACTGATAGTATCAGAACCAAAAATGTATTTCAAAATATTTTTCCCAGTTTAGATCCTGATCTTCCTGAAAACCTACAACCTAAAAGCAAAACAATTTTTTTTCATATTATTCCAAGCATAGGTACTCAACTTACTCAAAATCGTATTCTACGATTGGCAATTTACAATTAATGCAGACGGCCTTAATGTGTGTTTAACTAAAGTAGGCAGCAATATTCATGATTCTGTTATATATATTTCAACATTTCAATGTATATTCTTTTTTCACCGCTGTTTGGCAACGAAATTTCTAAATGGTCGGCCAACTATGTTGTTTTGTTTAAATTATTGATATAGGCTGGACTTGTAAATACTATAATCCTTAAAGTAATATTGTATGACATCACAAATAAGTTACCCTTACAA
>JAIGNY010002010.1:432500-480000 GCA_020152595.1 Chiridota heheva
GCTGTGAGACGGCATGGGTCGTAAGACCGCGGAGCCGTACAACATAGTCGACGGCACCCAAGCGGGGTCCGAAAACTGTAGCAGTTGCGGGACCGCGTAGCTCCAGGCCACGCCTATCAACAGCGAAACTTGTCTAAGAAGTTGACTGGAGAAAGTGTTAACGTACTACGTATAGTAACAACCTTGAAACCGCGGAGCCTACGGCTACGGGCGCGGAGAAAACGAATACCGTATGTCTGTACGGGCAGTTAAGTAACAGGCCGTAAAACCGCAAGGAAGCAGCTGTAAGGTGTTAAAGTATGGAATGAACCATACGTGCCGTTGTTGGTAATAGCTACCCCAAACGTAAGGTTGTCTATCAAAAGGCCACCTATGGTCAAGAAAAATATCCTTCATGGAGGTAATATTGACAAGTAGGGGTAACGTACTACGTCAACCGTATGAGTCATAAACCCCAGCACTGGGGTAGAAATCACGAAAGAGGTGACGTCCTGTGTATACTACACGGACCGTTAAACACCCTGCACCACGGAGCTGAAAAGCGCGTGGCTACTGGGGGGACTTACGCCGTACAAAGTATGCAACCCCGTTAAGTATTATAGATCCGTTATGGGTCTACAAAGGCGTCAGCATGACAAGTAAAAACCACGAGTCCTCCGCCAACTATGTCTCTGTGCACCACGGAGCAAAAAGCTCGTGGCTACGCGAGGGGGACAACTGGTACTGGTACGTGTCCCGAACGTAGTAGCTATCAGTACAAAAGGACCGTCTAGGTCCACGATAGCGTGAACGTACTACACCTGTAACGTGAGTCGTTATCTCATTATACCTCTATTCACCACGGGGCCACTGAGTAAGTGGCTACGCGTAGGGAAGATGTACGCAGTACGCGTTCCCGTTGAGAATAGTTAAAATATATATACTGAGGCCGTAAGGAATACGGAGGAGTTCACGTGCCACGCAAGCTATACGAGTCGTAAACTGAGTTTGTTTCATCACGGAGCTACGAAACCGGTAGCTGCGTGGGGAAGAGGGGACTACCGTCGTACTCAGTACGTGTCCCGGTAAGAGAAACGGCCGCGGAACTCAGTAGTTCATGGCTACTGGTCCTCTACCACACAGCCGCGCTGCTGGTATAGGCCGTTAACTCCGTTTGTATAAAATCACTACGGAGCCGCGAAGCCGGCGGCTACGCGTGGGGGACTGCCGTCGAACGCTAAAAACGTCCCAGCAAGAAAAACGACCGCGGAACACTGCAACACGCGGCTAACGGTCGCAATATCCCGAAGTTCCGTTACCTGGGTTTATCGTACGTTGTACGTAAAACCGCGTTAATATCTGTAGAATGTGAGCCGAAGGTCTCGTTCGACGCAAGAATCACATTCAGAGTAGTTTGAACGGTCGTGGAACTACGTAACACGGAAGGAATAGCTCTCGTGATGGTATGCCTCCCGTAAAGAAGGAAATCTTATCACCCGAGCGCTAGACCTCGAAACCCGAGCGAGCGCTAACATGCGACGCATCCTGGGAGCGTGACGTACCGACAAACGGGGACTCGTCCTCGTGTCCATGAACTGGTGAAAAACTATGCGGAACCGTGACGTTCAACGCGAAAATCTCACCAAGTCAGCTCACACGGACGTGGAGATCTCCGAAACTAACGGGTGTGACGTACGTTGTACGTTACCTTGCTGTAGAACTAAACAGCACTACAGACCCAAACGTCATCCCATGCCCGGACGGAGCCGCCAAGTTGTGTTACGGACCCTTACGGGACCGTAAAACAAGCCGTATGGAACCGATTACCGGAGCCGTACGGACCCTAATGGACCCGTGCAAGTAATCCAATGGCTCTACAACTAGCCGTAAAAAAGGGGACTAACTCACGTAAGACCCCGTAGGGCGTCGCCTCTTGTGGGCCTACCGGTCCCATCGCGGAACCGAGGACCACAGCGGTGTACACGGGTTTGAACATGTCGATAACACCAAAGCGCAACCTAAGAAGCGTTTACATGCGACGCATCGCAGGACAGTCAAGGCGCGTAACGCACCGACACTAGGGACCTGCCCGTCGTGTCGATGATATAGGCGCAAAACATCGCGGAACTGTGACGTTCAACGCGGAAAATCCTACAGAGGCAGTTCACACGGCCGTGGAACAGCGTAGCTATGACCAAGTAGCTTCCTAGCTAGCGAACTCAACTTCGGGGTTCATCGTACAGTGTGCGTTATCCCGTTGCAAAACTCTGAAGTCGTACAGGCCCGTACGGTCTAGAGAAGCGTTTGCACGCTATGCATAGCGGGACCTCTGAGGTGCGTAACGTACCGACGCTCGAAGGCCTGTCCTCCGTGCCTACGATACTGGTGAAAGTAATTGCGGAAATGTAACGTTCAACGCGGATAATCGTATTAATGGTGTTCACATGATCGTGGAACTGCGTAGCTAATGGCCACGGAACCATGAATAGAATAGCTCTCACGGCGCTATACTACTTGTGAAGATTATCACTTGTCACCTGGCCACATAGCTCGTAGCTAGCGGGTGCATATCCGGGTAAATCGTACGGTGTACGATATCCCGTTACAAAACTACGGAGCCGTACGCATCCGAACACCGGAGCCGCACGCTCTCGGTCGCACCTTGAAAAATACCGGTCGCGGTGGAGTCTGTGCTCCGACCACGCCGCTTGAACCCAATCGCTGCAAAGAGTACCAGAATGGACTCGCAGCATAATCTGCACGCGTAACGCGTGAGATGGATGTGACCGGAGCGTAAATCAAAGAAGCGTTAGCACGCTACGCCGGGACATCAAGGTGTGTAGAGCATCGACGCCCGAAGACCTGTCCTCCATGTCCATGATACTGGTGAAAATAATTACGGAACGGTAATGTTCAACGCAGACAATCTTAATTGCGTTTGCACGAGTCGTGGAACTGCGTAGCTAATGGCTACGGGACCAAGAAGAAAATAGCTGTCGTGATGCTATACTTCTTGTAAAGAAAGTCATCTGTCACCTGACCACGTAGCGTAGTAGCTAGTGGGCGTATAACCGGGTGAACCGTACAGTGTACGTTATCCCATTAAAGATAAGTTCCGCTCACTGGAGCCGTCCAATGGAAGCGAAAGGACCCGTAAACGCGGACCGTGGAATCGTATGGAACCGTAAACACGGGCCGCGGAACCGTCCAATGGAACCGTACGGACCCGTAAAACACGGACCGTGGAACCGTACGGACCCGTAAACATGGGCCGTGGAACCGTATAACTGTCGTAACCGTTGGCTACGGGACCAAGAAGAAAAATAGCTGTCTCAATGCTATACTTCCGGATTAACCGTACGGTGTACGTCTTTCAAGAGGCGCTCCGCTGAGAGTGGGCGGCGGCCCCGCCTCCCTGGCTTTGGACCTGGGTGGCGGTGGGGAGACGAAGAGGGCCTATCAGACCGTCGCTTCTCCACTTTCTCCGCCGCTCTTTGAAAGTACCGGTCGCGGTGGAGTCTGTGCTCCGACCACGCCGCTAGATCCCAATCGCTGCAAAGAGTACAGGATTTGACTCGCAGCATAATCTGCACGCGTAACACGTGAGATGGATGTCACCGGAGCGTAATTTAAAGAAGCGTTTGCACGCTACGCATCACGGGACATCCTGGGTGTGTAAAAACATCGACACTCGGGGACCTGTCCTTCATGTCCATGATACTGGTGAAAATAAATACGGAACTTGTAACGTTCAACGTAGACAGTCTTAATTGCGTTCACACGAGCCGTGGAACTGCGTAGCTAATGGCTACGGGACCAAGAAGAAAAATAACTGTCAATGCTATACTTCTTGTCAAGAATGTCACCTGTCACCTGACCACGTAGCTTGTAGCTAGTGGGCGTATAACCGGATTAAACCGTACGATGTACGTTAACCCGTTAAATACGGACCCGTGTAAACACGGGCCGCGGAACCGTCCAATGGAACCGTCCGCCCCGTAACAACGGGCCGCGGAACCGTATGGAACCGTCCGCCCCGTAACAACGGGCCGCGGAACCGTATGGAACCGTCCGCCCCGTAACAACGGGCCGCGGAACCGTATGGATCACGGAACCGTCCGCCCCGTAACAACGGGCCGCGGAACCGTATGGACCACGGAATCGTCCGCCCCATAACAACGGGCCGCGGAACCGTATGGATCCCTCCGCCCTGTAACAACGTGCCGCGGAACCGTATGGAACCGTCCGCCCCGTAACAACGGGCCGCGGAACCGTATGGAACCGTCCGCCCCGTAACAACAGGCCGCGGAACCGTATGGATCACGGAACCGTCCGCCCCGTAACAACGGGCCGCGGAACCGTATGGACCACGGAATCGTCCGCCCCATAACAACGGGCCGCGGAACCGTATGGATCCCGGAACCGTATGGATCCGTCCCCGGAACCGCACAATGCCCGCACATAGGGCTGCGGAACCGTCAGGGACGGTCCAACGGAACCGTATGGATCACGGAACCGTCCAATGGAACCGTCCGCCCCGTAACAACGGGCCGCGGAACCGTCCAATGGAACCGTCCGCCCCGTAACAACGGGCCGCGGAACCGTATGGACTCATGGAACCGTCCAATGGAACCGTCCGCCCCGTAACAACGGACCGCGGAACCGTATGGACTTCCGGAACCGTATGAAACCGTCCCCGGAACCGCACAATGCCCGCGCAATAGGGCTGCGGAACCGTCAGGGACTGTCCAATGGAACCGTTTGGAACCGTATTTATTTATCGACCCGTCAATAGGATCTAACTACAACTTAGGCAACGCGTTAATGCCCCTAAGAGGTTATCTCTCTCTCTCTTACCGTTACCGGTCTAGGCGCAACGCCTCTAAGAGCGTAACCTTCTCAGTAAATATCTTTTATATCTGAAAAGAGAAGAACATATAACCATGCGTACATACACAAATACGGCAAAGTAAGTATGATCTTACGGACACGCTAAAGAGAGACGAGGCCTAGCAGTCTAAACAGAACATCAAAACTCTTAAACAGAAAAATTCTTCACTGAAAAATAAATTTCTTAAGAGAAGAACGTATGTCCATGCGTACAAACCTAAATACGGCAAAGTAACTATGAACTTACGGACACGCTAAAGAGAGACGAGGCATAGCATTCTAAACAGAACAACAACACTTGCTTTAACAGGAAAAAAATTAAACGAAACAAATTTATATCTGAAAAACTTTAGAAACCCGAGAAAACGCAGCCAACGTAATGACTTTACTAGCGCCGGGGTAGCGTGGGAAACACCAACCACTGTGTACTTGAGGTCTGTAAAGATAAAAAGGAAAGATTATTTTCCCTGTAATTAGGTCGTCGGAGAGACCCACCCACGGTCTCTCCGACACCCCAATTTCAATCCTGAAAATTAAATATTTTATCTCAAATCTGTGTAAGATTTTTTTTTTTTTATATGCTGTTAACGTGAAAACGAAAATAAGCTCGCTTGTAACAACTGTAGCTCCCTAGAGTTGTTACAGGGCGACCCCACATTATCCCAGCGGTGACTACGACCCAATGCGCATGTGCCAAAATCGAAAAAGGAAATTGGCCTAATGCATACGAGGTGTACTGAAATATCCTAACGTGCTAAACACTATACATAGTGTAACGCTAGGGTCACCTCGAGGCGGGTGGGGCTAAGGGAGAAAAAGACTAATTCCCGGGGCGAGAGGTCCCCTAGACAGGCACAACTTGTGCTCTAGGACCTAAAACACCCACCACGAGAGTAGGACGCTCTCGAACTAGCCACTCGCTATGTACGAATGGAGACAAAAACCCGCTATCCTAAGTGTAGGCTACACGGGTAAAGTCGTGTAGGTCGGCCGAAGAAATCTCGGACCCATGGCTACCTCACCCTTCTCTCGGAAGACTTGAAAAGGCGAGCCAGATGAGAACGGGCAGCGTAAAAACCCTTCAGGTAGAAGCTGCCGAAGAGAAAAGAGTTAGAAAGGTTAATTAAAATAAAAATAAAAATGACCAGTTTTCAGCGATGTTAGTGACAACAACGCGCTGAAAAAGAGTGAGGTGGTACAGAGGTATTATGGAGGTCAGGGCTTGGCTGGTTACTGCGTTTTTTAGGTTCGGTTAGAAGTGCGTTAGAATCAGGTCGTGTGACCAGATTGCATAATTATAGCATGGAAGGTAAGGTATAACTTGAAGTAAATATATATATATATATATATATATATATATATATATATATATATATATATATATATATATATATATATATATATATATATAAACAATAAACATGTTACTTTTGGTAACTATGATACTCAAAATATACGTTTATTAAAGCTCTAAAGCTTCCATACCTATTAACCATTCCTTGTTCAAAATCTCCTTCAAATCTAATTAGAATCTTGACAAAGAGTTCTCCTGGATTATCTGCTGTCAGGTAGGACTTGATGGCACCAGTCAGCTGCTCATAGCTTCCGTACATTCTCACCTAGAGCAAAACGTACATTGCTGTGAATACACTTTGCATGAGTTAGTCTGAAAGAATGTGATCTAAAAAATATGAATTTACCCGTAACATAATCAATATCTACGTTGATATGATTTTCTTATCAACTTAAAAAGAATTACGGAAAATATTTTCAAAATTACCTAAAGTGTGATTATAACTGACATTTATATAAATGTACCATTTTCAAAATCTGAAGACTTTTCTGTTTTAAGGGGCTTTGGATGCAAGAAGAGGGTTTTTGGAGAGGAGGTGGAAGTGTTGTTGTGACAGGTGGTGTGTTGTACGTGGTAAGTGTTGTGTCCTATGTAATAGGGGGTGGAGCTCAGCGATTAAGTTGGAGGAGGAGAGTTCTAAATGAGTGAAGAGTGTTTAATTCAAGAGGATGTGTTTGTTTTAATTATTACAATAAGTATTCATTAGGTATTCTTTCAAATACAGCAGGTATTGATCAAATACAATTTTTGGCAGTATACATGTAGACCTTCAAATGTCAATAAATCAAGCAAAACAAACAGTAACTATGATTCCTAAGTAAATGTTCACTTAGGAAAGCCATCCTATCTAACCACAACAAATTGACAAATTGCAATGTAGAAATTTTATCATGTACAAAAATACCACCTTTTCATGTATAATCCATGTGACAAAGAGCATAGATTGACACAGCAAATGAGTACCTAATTTGACGGGTCTATTGTGTAGCAACACAAAAGTAACTTGGCTTGGGCAGAAACCCAAAAACAGAACGATTTTTGAAGAAGTTGCCGTCTCTTATGAGCAATAAGTCTTTTCAAAGGAGGACTGAGATACTTTGTCTTAGTAGGGGTTTCCAACTCTTCAATAAAATGGTAAAGAAAGTTTTGTTTTAAGATAATTTTTTTCTTTTAATGATTTCCTGTTCATTGGAACTACTTGATCAGCGCATAATGTTATAAAACATTCGTGGCATGCCTCAGTGCAAAAAGCTCAAGTGGTGTTATTGTGTTTATCTGGGCTAAGATAAAAAGGTGAGTAACATAAATGTCAGAGGCACTGGGAATAGTTGGTAGGCTATTAAATGGTTGTCATGAAGAAAGGTGAAATCGAGTATTTCTTGCTCCACAACAATTTCCTGTGGTAAGATAGGATGGCTTTCTTTACCACTCTCATACATTTGCGTTGAGTTTTGAGAGCACTTGATTTATCCGTGGAGTTAAACATTCCAGAAATTGTAAATATGTTCGGCCGCTTAAAACATTTTTATCTTACAACAATGAAAACTACGAACTGAACAAAACTCCAAACATGTTTGGGTAGCTTATCATAATATAAACGCCAGAACCTAACCTCATCCAACAGGGCTTTGAGATAGAGTGGGTTGCTGCTCTGCTTGGCATCCGTGATGAGGGCTTTCTGTTCCTGGGTGAAGGTCTTGCCGTAAAGATGCATGTACCCATCAATGATCTCCTCCTTCTCATTAACATTCAGAGGAAATACTTGGAATGTAGGCCATCCTGCATCCTCAACAGCATCCATCGCCTTATAATAAATTTGAAGAATGAATTTTATTTTTAATGATAAAATAACTTTGCAATTTAGGGAAAAATCGAAAAACTAAGAGTGTATGTTAACTAATGACAAAGATAATATATGTCTGCTGAAATACCTAGAAGATTATTTGACAGCCTGACTGAAATACATCTTGACTCTGGTTTTAATTATTGTTTGAGAAATTCAATGAAACTCCCTTTAAATGAGTGGTTAAATGGGACTGTAAGTAACAACTCCATTAACTGCACCTCCAGTAATAAGCAAAATGATTGAAAATCACTTTTAAATGCTGTGCTTTCTAGGACCCCTTACCAAATGCATATTGTAACATTAAGTGGCGGATTTGTTTAAACTATGTTCACTTTATTTGTAACTTCAATCCACATACAGTGGGAATGTCTTATATCTACCTCCACCTCTCCAAACCAAGAGACAACAATCACTACACGTGAAGAGGGTGTTAATCTTTACCTTGCCAGGTAACGTTGACAGCAGCATGTGAACATTTGGTGGGAGTTCCTTGGGCAGCCATTTTAATTCTTGTTCATCGTCTGTAGATGATTAAACATGGATATATAAAGAATGCACAGAACATCTCTGTAAAACCTGTTTAAAAAAATCATTCCTTAAAAAATTCTTTCATTATTTTATATGGCATATATTTCGAAAGTACAGCTAACTATGAAAAAATCATTCTAATACATGCATTCAAATGTATAACGCTTGCGGACCAAAAGAAAGCATCATTCTTCACATCACATCAAACTGTATATTTTTTTGACCAATTGTGAGTTCTTCAGAACTGAATGTCCTATGGGGAAAAGGCACAATTTAAACGTAGACAAAATTTGCAAAGCAGTCATGCTGTAGTTCACATTTCTACCAACAACAAACAGCTTTTCTTTAGTCTTTACTGCATGTCATTGTCGGTATAATGTCGTCTTGTGGACTTGGCAAACGGGAAAAATACAGTATTTCCGCATTGTCTGATGAATGCATTGACTTATAATAAAATAATGTTCCCCCACAATTTTGTCGAAAATACAATAAAACATAACATCAGGGCGCTAAGTCTCACAACTTGTGCACAACAAGTCTCTAGCATGAACTCAATATTAACGATTTGGCATTACAAGTAGAACTTGTCTAAGCCAAACTTTGCTTTCAACTTGAAAATGATTTGTTCACACAAACTAGGCTTGATTGGTGCAAATAAGATTCATCGCAGGTTTCCATTAACCTCGAAAATATTGTTAACTAAAAATTTGCATTATTTTGTCAACACTGAGATCTCTACCTGCAGCTCCAACACCACTGTCAAGCTGGTTTAGGGCGTCCAGTACAATGACACACTTGGCAGAATGTCCAGCAATTTTCAGCCAACTGGGCAGGTCCAAGACCAGATTCCTATCTGAGGAGGGTACCTCTAGTTGCCACTGAAAGTGATCTTTCATTTCTTCATATAATCTGTGAACAAATTGAAGAAAAACACATGAAATGATCAGAACACATTTACACAGATATCTGCTATAGCATAAAATGAAATATGTTTATCTATTACTGTTTTAGTAAAACTAAAACCTTTCCATCAAGAATGAATAAAAATTGACCATTTTACAGTCGTATGAATATTCAGTCATTAAGATGCAAATTTGTGCATTATGTATAACTTTGGTATTTTCTTAAGTAAATCATTACTTCTTTTTAATTGTTTAGCATAATTCCTTCTTTGAAAAGGCATGCGAATTTCGGAACAAATGTTTTGAGTCTTCACCCATACCTCCAATCAAATTCTTGCATGAATAGACTTTCCCACATTTTCAGTGACTGAGATTTGATAACGAAATTTAAAGAATTACTTTAAGGTTTTGAATTGTCCGCCCAATTCAAAATAAAAATCTGTTTTTTTCAAAATTGAAAAACTAATCAGATTAGAGTTCAACATAGACCTTTGATAATGATTTGATGACATAAATGTAATACCTTCTCAATAGGCCAAGATGAGATGCACTTTCAGCCGAGCTTCCAATAAAATGCATAAACATGAAGTCCTCGGGGTTCTTCTCTTCATACCTGCCACACCAATTGGCCACCAGGGCCGACTTCCCGGAGCCTGACTCGCCCAGAATAACGAAGGGATCCTTGGACCACTCACTGAAATATTCATCGATATGACGGAAGTACTCCTCACGTCCAATATAGATCCTCTGACGAGCCTCAGCAAAAGCCCTGTGTGCATCACGTTCACGTTGTAGCGCCGTCAGCTCCGTGCCAGGTGGGAAATCTTCATTAACACATCGTGAAAGATCCTATGAAAATATTTATTTAGAACAGTGTATGTTCAGAAGTTTAGTAAGGAAGAGATTTTCATCAAATTGATTTGTGTGTGACTAAATGCAGTATATACATACGGACAAGAAGAAAAGAAAAACAGGGTGATGGATAGGGTGGACGACTTTTTGTGGCGTCCTATTCATGCAATATTGTTTGGCAGGATTGGAATAAGAAAAATTGCGTCCAGTTCCATCATTATCATATGTAACTTTATATTCGTGCATGTTGAAGTTTACTTTCCGCAGTTACGTTGAATGAGAGGGGATCAATCCTTAATAATTTACATTTTACATTATCCAGTGACAAACGGAAATGGAAATATATCAATCGATAATAAAAGGTTAAGTTGATTATCTCATTTAATTGTGGTACTTTATTGATAAGATTATAAGTATTCGTATTTCACTTTAAGGCATATGTCAGGAAAAGCACACGTAAGTCACAATGACTTGGTTTCAGATGAATTTGCTAGGATGGAAAGTGTATGAACACCGAGTTAACACCCTGTTCTTTTCGAGAAATATACAGAGAACCAGGCAGGGGGTGAAACTCCTACCATCGAGACCAACAGCTTTACGTCCCCTCCGAAGGACGATGAGCGCCATCCAACCAGTGGCCACTTTTCACAAAGGTCGGATAGGCGAGAAAGTGTGATGCAGACGACAAACTTCTGCGCTTGATATCAGCGTATATCGTTCTGCATACATGTGGAAAAATCGCTGGTTAAATTGCCGTTGCACTCGAACCTGGGATCTTTAGCATTTCAGACGTACCCTCAACAGACTGAGCTACCTACCCCCTTTCCATTCCTTTGTTGATTTGTGCTCTTACTTTAAATATGAACGTTGTACATGAACATGGATTTACAGCTCTCCTTGTTCCCTTTGCTTAGGGATGATGGACATTGATTTCCCGCAGAATTTGCTATCACCTCGTCCACCATAGAAGTCCAGTCCATTCTCACTCTGCAAATGAACTTTAGAGAAAGCAGTACTATTCATGAATCCTTTGACTATTACACCCCTAGATAAATACAAAAGCTGTCACAAAACTAAATCTAATACCTCCTTGATAAGAGCACATCCTTCCACCACATCTTTGTAAGTCCTGACACTCAGCGCTGAACTCTGTACAAAGTTTCGCAGCTTGCACTGTTGGTCAAAGTGCCATTGTGTTTCTCCCCGAGGTTTCTTCTTCTTTTGCTTTTCTTGATTTTTCATTTTGCTTCCTTCTTCTTTTTCATCCTTCAAGCTCTGTTTTTCGTCACTCTTCTCACTCGGTTGCAAATCCTATGGGTAGTGAATTCATACATACATCACTTGCTAATTAGTTTTGTACTAATAAAAAAAGATCTTTATTAGCTTTCGTGTCTTCTGAAAAATGTATAGTGTCACCCTAAAGGCAAAATTGATAAAAAATATGAAAATACATTTAAAATCATAAAAAAACGCACACAATTTCATACAAATCGGCTTTTTCAGTTTTCAAGCCTTATCATTCAAGAAAATATTCAAATTTGTGATGTAAAGTTTCATAGACTGTTGAATGGGTCGATTGTCTGAAAATATATTGACATTCATGTAACACATCTCATCGAAATCTGTTACTAAAGATTGCAAATTTTTCAGCGTTTTCAGGTCGCACGGATATGAGTATTCGCGAAAGTTGAATAGTTTTATGATCGTCTACCATAATAGTATGCAGTAGAACAGTTGAAGATCTGACTAAAAATGTCTACAATTTGTTCATATCTCAGATTCTAATCTACATTTTGCTGGGACTGATAATATTGAAAGTCATTAAATGGAGAAAAAGCGATTAGAATTACATAACAATCTTGGAAATGCCTTCAACTTTATATGCCATAAATGTTGCATATTTCTTTTAATTCTTGAGACCATGATTAACCATAATTTAATAACTGTTTGAATCTTCATTGGAGGATCCTAAACATAAACACAAATGTGCTACATGCCACCAGTACTAAAGAGTAAAATGCTCTTTCAAAACCTATTTGATCTTAATTGGAAGAGAATGTTGTCTAAACCATGAAAATAGCAAAAAGACATCTAGCTTAATGTTGACAACAGCATTTTGAATAAATTATGCAAATGTTATTTACGTTTTGTGACATCACAAAGAAAATCACCTATGAATTTCCTTAATTAATTGATTTTCATCAACGTTGTTTAAATGAAAGCAGTTGGATATTATCAAGGGGTTTCTCCATCATACCCTCTATAAAAATGTGTCCAAGCATCAAACATTT
The DNA here is from genome assembly GCA_020152595.1 of Chiridota heheva. Taxonomy (NCBI): domain Eukaryota; kingdom Metazoa; phylum Echinodermata; class Holothuroidea; order Apodida; family Chiridotidae; genus Chiridota; species Chiridota heheva. Next base: position 445,143 of record JAIGNY010002010.1, read on the forward strand.
TTCAAACTTTGATTAGCAAAAAAACTACAAACACGTTTTTACATTAAATAAATACTTTTCTGTTCAAAATTAAGCCTCCTCTTTTTTGTATATTCTCTACCTGTCCATATTCCTTTAACCGTTTTTAGTGTTAAATGTGAAAGATGCAGACTAACCGCGTCCTCATCGGGAGCCAATTCTTCTCGCGTAATTCGTGGGTCTCTTTGATAAAAAAAGACCCTGTTAGTTTGTTTGTTGTCATGTTCCCTCAACGCACCATACAAAATCTCAAGCTGTTCAGAAAAAGAAAAAAAACATAATGATCAATTGTTGCAATATTGGAATGTACTTCTTCATTGAGTAACTTCAGCCAGGCACCACAAACAGGGGGACAAAGGTCTCACAAAATTTGGGATCCACATTAGCATTTTGATAGCACTGAAATACGTGTGCTGGGTCACGTAGCCTTAAATTGATGACAAACTTTAGAAATATAGTACAGACAATACAAGGACCACGCCCCCCCCCCCCCCCTCCCTCCTCCCTCTCTTTACATTTTCTCATCAGATTTGGAAGAAATGGAAAATAGATTAATAAATGAATTTGAGGAGTCACACGTAAATACTCCTCGTTCTGCGGTATCTGCATGCAGCAACCAAAGAAAATAAGACATTTGTTAAGCTTGGACCTTGCAGTATTCAACAAATATGATCGCGAACAGCTTTATAGCATCTCAGCTTGCACTGCAGAAAGGAGCAGGTGTAAAATTGTTACACCCATACAGAAAAATGCAATCCTTTCTTTCACCTAGAGTTTGCAGCATTAAGCATTAAGTCTGGACACACCTGGAATGATATTGGCTGGATGATCAGGGTTAGAGATCAATGGAGATCTTTTTTGGCGGCCTATGCCCCTGGAGGGGCATTAGTAACTGAGCACACAAGATAATAAATAGTCAGTCACTCTGAAAAGATCTCTGTCACGGATGGTTGGTGTATTGTGTCAAAAATGGTCAAATTATGGCAGAGAGGTTAAATTACATCTAATTTTATTTGATTTGTGCTTAGCTGGTGACATTGTGGTGGCAGGAAGAAGGTGTTGGTAGCTAAGGGGCGAGTTTTAATGTTCTCAGCACGGAGCAGGCTACGAAAGACATCGAAGTGTTGCATAGTGTTTCAGTATCTTCAGATCCCATACCTTTGTGACACTAGTCGCAAACCTGAAATCATCAATCCACTGGAAATCATTGAAGTTCTTCACAGCATAATCGTAGCTCATGTCCAGCATGTCATCAACCTCATCCTCTCTTTGGTTCCATCCAAAGCGATCTCCCATCAAGCAAATAAAGTATGGTCGACAACGATCAATCTTACACAAAAAAGGAGAAACGGAGAAGATATATAACAGTTTACGATAGAACTATGCATTACACTCACATCTTTATACAATTTTTCAGTCTTTCCACCCACAAGAAACTTCATTTCCGTGTATGACTTATAGACTCTGCTATGAAACCCACTATTAATTTTACCCATCAGTTATTACACTCCTTTTATTCGGTACACAAGCATGGAATTTCTTGCATAGAGCCAGGTCATTGTGGTTAGGGTTTCTGCAGGGTTAAACCATGTGTGTAACCAGTGGCAGAGGATTCATTTGGATTTTTCAAATAAGTTTTTAATTAGTGAGTATTTTTCACTGGTGATTGTTAGTACAATAGACTGAAATTTAAGGTATATGGACAGATAGAGGCAATATTAGCTACATTGATGTAAAGTTCACTCAAACTGATGAAAAATCGGTTACAAATTTGCCATTCTACAGCTTTTTGAAGACTTTTCTCCAAATATGCAATGAACGGGATATATTTGTATTTTCTGTGTGTACATACATTATTTTTAATCCTCTGCCATTTCTCTTTGGAAAAGCGAAGACAATTCTAATGATAAGAATTAGATCTCTGACATCCCCCTAAACATCCTCAAGCTGGAGAAGGCATTAAAACAATTTCAAGGTCTTAAATCAAGAGAAGAAATTTAAAGACAAGCAAAAAAATTCCTATTTCTATATCACATTCTTTCACTATATTACAAACAATTTAAACTTTCATTACATGCGAACAGCAAAAGGTCTCTGCAAAATCGGTTCATAATTAACAGTTTAACAGCGATCAATTATAAAACGTAGAAATCTAATTAGTATAAATTATGCAATATTAAGTAACCCCAGGATGGGACAACTAGTCAATTCATTATGTTCACTTAACTTTTTTCGGTTTTTCTCCCAAATAGTTGAATGGGAGAAGTTGAATATAGTGAACACGATATTGGACATTATTATTACCTTGATCCAGATTTAGCAGTAGTACACAATTTGAGACCAGTTGATTTAGCTGTATTGCTGTTCGTACATCTTAACGTTTGTGCATGCTGAAATTTTTCACAAACTCTCTCTTTCTCTCCCTCTCTAGGTGCCGAGTCCGGAACAGACATTGCAATCATGGCCCTCCAGTCACTTCTGTTTAAAGCTAAATGCATAAACTTATTGCTTACTTAGACTGTTGTTGGTTGCCCAGTTGTTAAAGTTTTGGACATATTGAACTCGCTGCCTTCCTCTGCTTCTTTTGCCTTCCATTTTCCCACATACTGCAAGCTGTTCCAACCCACCCTCCCAATGTACATGTCAGAAAAATTTCATCTGTCTCCTTCTAATGGCATTGAGTGGGGACCTATTCATGCCTGAAGCTATCAGGACATCATTTTTTGTTTTCCTTTCTGTCCAAGATATTTTCAACATTCTCCTGATGAACCACATTTCCGTAGCTTCTAATTTGTTCTTGATGTTACTGATAATTGTCCAACATTCACAGCCATTTTCACAAACATTGATCTGTAATAGCATAAAAACTATAAGTGCTATTGTGACCCTTTAAAGATTGTTCTGCCCAAAAAGTAATGCCTGACCATATACCTTTAAACTCAAATTAAAACTCGTACCTCTCTCAAGCAGATGGAAATTGTCTGTCCACTCTTTGATTGTTTCTCCGTAATGCCCCATCTCAGATCCACGTAGGTGAAGAAAACTCCCCGATCCACGCACAGACGGTTGAGCTCGCGGAACGTCTTTTTGATGAGAACTTCCCTCTCCTCTACAAAATCTCTGAAAGTGCTTGAAACAAACACACGAACCTCCCGCTTTTTGTGTTTCCTCTTTTTAGTAGATTTAGATTTAGTTCGTGCTGATACTACATTGAAATCGATCTTGATTTCTTCCTTCACTGGTTCTATTTCGGTTTTTGAAGAAAATTGGTATAATTTTTTTCAGAAAAAGGGTAGGTTATTGGCAAGAATCTGAGCAAAAAATGATTGCATCATATATACTTCTGATATATTGATATTGCTGTAAATACCAACAAATTTTTTTTCGATAACATTTCAAGCTTTTAATCTGTGTACTACTACAAGATGAGGCGCTCGTTGCCATCTACACGATGAACTATATAACCAAGTCACATGCTTTAAAATTAAAGGGTAAATTCAGTCGCACACCAAAGTAATTTCCTGTAAGTGTATCAAATGATGACAAGCCACAAAATCTTACGAACAATTCAATAAAATACCGTAAAGACTTTTCAGAAATATAAGAATATGTCACAACTACTCCGATTTCAGTCGTTTCTACACAAATAATACAGAACTGTACCCCTGAACATCCACAACCGAAATAGATTTTTGATTTCTTTTTTTCTTTAATTTGTTTCTGATAATGTCCATGTCATACAAAGTAAGCTTACAGTGCCCGCTGAGCTAATCCTTTAATCAAAAAAAGAAGATAGTCTTCTTACAACCATAAGATTATTCATTGTTTGGAATATGCAGAGAAATATAAAACTTTCTCATACTGATGATGAGTGAATACATGTTGATCATTTTTATTCTCTGTAACCTATTAAGGAATGAAAATTGAACAGTTACCACATTAGTAAGAAAGTAGCTTGTTTTTATTACTGGATGATGTAACGTAACTGTACAATTTTATAAGGTTGATGACTTTCAGTCTAAGTACGTAATTTGATAGGTAATCACTCCCTCCGAAGATACATGACAAATGGCAAGAAGTTTGTGTTTCAGATGAGACTTGATATACATCTTCTTTGATACCACTTTAATAATGATTATAACATTAAAAAAGTGCGAAAATGCAGAATGGGTTCTATGGTCGAAGTGCTTATTACATGCAAATTTATCTGAAAGTATATGAATAAAACAGAAGTTGTAACACCTGAACACCGAAACTAAGCTAGGAATAGCATGGAAGGTGAGAAGCTATATTTTAACAAGATGTGGTCGCTGTAGGCGAATCCAGTGCAAGGCTTACAGATTTGTGATATTGATCCCCTTTACTAGTTCCTATAACTCGAAAACCCCTCAAAGAAACCAAAAAGACAACCAAAATTAGATGACACATGACCATAAAACAACCAATCATAAAGTAACACCTTAAATCATACCCAGGGTGCTCTGCAGCTCTACTAAAGGGTCTTTGTAGCTAGACATCAAGTCCTTTACGAGCGCTTCAACCCTATCTGACTCTTCTTCCGTCGTTCCTAACTTGAGATCAGCGTAACTATCTGCAGATGCGGTTGCTACTTCACTCTTGACACGGATACAGGCGGCGGATATGATCGTGCCATAGTGCCCTGCCCAGTATCTGTCATCCTTGCCTGTTCAAGAGAATATTTATTGGCAATATTGAGAGGTAAACAAATCACTACATGTAAACGTAAAATAGACTTCATACGTTTGATGTTTGTAACACAATCTTTGTTTAATGGTTCTATAGTGAACAAGCCTCTCTCTTTATTTTGTACGATTAAGGACATAAATAAACCTCAAAGTTTGATCCAGTCGGAAGATATCGAATTGGAAATCGCAAAATGGTAAGAAAATGACTAGAACAGAAAGCTAACCTTGTGAGAATAATGTAACACACTCACTTTCTTGATATTTATTAAACTGTATTTCATTAAAAATCAATCTAATTTTGATAAATATATATTTTGACAACTTTCTCCAGATAGTAGATTATAGTTATTTGACTTGACTGTGTTTATCACTTCGCTAACATACCCAATGGTTGTATGCCACAAATTTGAAAAATTGTATCTTACGAGAATGCTGAGACATTTAAAAAAATAGTGAGATGTGATGTCAATTTTACTGTGATTGCGGTCACTTTTAACACAAATCTGATTAAACTTTACTCTAAATATCTCCAAGACTGGATGAGAATTTTAAACATTTCCCTAATTTGGTTCCTGTCAATGTCCTCTTTTATATAATATTAATATATTTGACCACTGAAGTCATTCTTTAATATTTGATTATTACTTCAGAACGAGTCAATACATTTTTGCAAACACGACCAATCATATATTCATACATTTGTAAAATTGAAGCATATCACAAGTAAGCAACAAACGTTTATAATAAACATTGATTTTCTTTTCCCTATTGGAACAATATTATATTGTATATGATTCGAAAGTGGCAACAAAGATTAAATATAAATCTCTGCAACACTCCATGATAACAAATAAAATGTTCATCATAGGATACCAAAAGACATTTCTAATCTATACTCAACCTGTGGACTCCACGGCAACAATTCTTACACCAGGTCCATAGTTCTCAAAGGAAAACAATTCTCTTATCCAGCCTGGGTCTGTAATGCTTCCTTTGGTCCCAGTGGTTTTGGACACGACCGTTTCTCCGTCAAAGGTAAGCAGCTTGGCTGTCATCGAATAGAAGCCCCCTTTAAAACAGCCTCCGCGGAATGATTCAGACACCTACAAAACGGAAGATTAGATATTGTAAAATTTCAAAACTTAAAAAGCTAAATCAAATTCTCGCTTTAAATTTGTATTTAAAGGTATTGTATTGACAAATTGTTTATTTAATTATTTTTATAAACTACAAGCTGATTATAATATGGTTATATTAAAAAGGTCGTTTGATATACGTAGAAATCTTTTAAAATTATTTTGTAACAAGCATACCAAAGTTTCCGGTCCAATTAAGTGGAAATCAGATTAAGAAATACCTACCCAGTGGAATTACCGACTAGGTTCTCATGAACAGTAAGCTTGCAGTACTTATGCTCTAAAATTGTTAGAAAATCCATCCCAAATTTTCGGAAATTACTGTAGTGTGAATTCCCCTCTCCTCCCCTCCCACACACTACTGACAATTTGACAAATAGGTTTAAATTCTAACACAACTGAGTTTTTTTTTTTTAATTAAAGACACACGCTTAGACAGTTAGATATTACCAAAACAATCAGGTTTGGGGGTTTATTTTAGATTCGAGGCATATATCTGACTGTGTTTTCTTGGTAGTTATTGAACCTTAATGCAAATATAAAGCAGCTCTATGCTCGTGATATATGATTCTATTGTGGAATTAATCAGGTTTTCCAACAGCAGGCATATGATATCTGCACATGGTTGTCACGTACAGTAGTAAGCTGGCAGCAGGCTATGACCCGACATTTTAAATTCTTACAAACTCATTCTTAAGGACCATCTTTTTTGAAGAATCCCACCTGAATTTCAGGGGCAGAATCCAAGTATTTTTCTGAGAAGTGCTTCGTAAGATCAACCTCCTGATACTTTGAACACAGCATGTAGGATGTTACAAACACTGCGAAAAAGATTACAAGCATATGCATTACTTTATAAATACTTTCTTAATTAATCATAATGTCAGCAATATAATTCTAAATAGAAGGTGAGCCTTTAATAATAGGTATAGTGCAAGAGAAAATCAAAGGTTTATCAGGGTACCGTATATATTTGAATTAATTCTAACTGATAGTGGATTGAGAGAGACTTTGAGCGGAAAAGCAGGGTTGGTTAGTGTGGGATGAAGTTTTGGAAGGGAGTGAGTAAAATAAAAATGACATTATTAAGTGACTTCAAAGTGCAAGGAAAGTGAGTCCAGAATGATAAGGTATAAGTTTATCAAGAGTGCGTATCCTTTTGTGGTAGCTGTATATCATAAAGAAATCATAATACTAGTTTATAGAGGTTTTTTGTCTAAATGTTTAAAAAGTCTGTCAGCTAATCAGGGAATTGCTGGGTTGGAGGCTTTTCTTCAAAGGGTCCAGGGATGGGCATTCGGTAAGTGAGCGGAGACAGACCGACTTGTTTGGCAAAAATGACAGTTTGGTGGAGGTGAATCGTTTGGTCCTGCTATAATCTATGGTGCAGAATTCGACTTAGGGAGGGAGACAACTACCCCCAGTCTCTGACATTAAACACTTACTTGTTTCCACACCATCTCCACCATCTTTAATGATCCAGTCCCCAGCAATATTCCAATGAGTCATATCTCCCATCTGTAAAAAAGCAACATTCTTCAGAACCTTTGCAGAGGTATAATCAGTCTGAGAACAGACAATCAAGATGGGCTTTTTGTTATTCTAGTATATTACCTGTTACATATCCTCCTCGTGCCTGGGGGCTTATAGAGCCTCCACCGATCTTTTACATTCTTTCATGCCGGCTGCCGTAACCCGTGCTTCTGTCCATGTCCCCAGCCTGTCTCCACTCTCTTCTTTTCCGCTGTGCGTCGCCATGTATTTTGGGTTTTTCGCTTTCTTACACCCTTCAGGTGACCATGCCAAGGCTGTGTTGCAGTCATTGCTTAAGTCTTGTTATGTGTCCATTGAATTTCCATCACCACCTCAATACTTCCTTACTTAGGGGTCTAATTATCATGCGATCAAGCAGTTCTCTATATACCATTTCATCTTCCGGATTTTCATCATTAGAGTATATGAAGCAGAAAATGTGTGAGGCTTTTTGGTGTGACAGAAACATACTACCAATGCGACCATAACTTCTTTTATACTATGTCAATATGATATCAATACGTAAATGATGAATTTTCATGTAGGACAAATAAGCTTACTTTTGAGTAAGATATGTATGTACACCAACAGAGATGTGTTTCATCACCTATTACAAAGAGCTTTACATTCTATAATGCTTAAATAATAGTTTTATAGATTACAAGTCAATCAGCTAATGGAAGATTGTGTACAATATAATTGTGTATCCATTATCAAATTATGTTCATAACCTTAAGCGCACAAATAAAAGGTCAAAATCTTCACCACAAAATTAATATTCACCCACAATCTGTTGCATGATATGAAGGCAGCTGAAAAACAGAAACAAAATAATAGTTCAAAAACTCACCTCTCCTGTAGCATTTTCTAGCAGGTTTGTTGACCAGCCAACGATGCCAATTTCTTTCTTGGCAAATGTTCTGTCAAGTGGTACCAGCTTATCACCGAGCTAAATTCACCACACAATAAAAACATAACTCAATCTCAATCTTCCATATACTACATGAATAAACCTGCAATGTCTTTATATTATTAGAGGTTGGGAAAGTTGAATGGCGTGCCTTTTTGCCAGATAAATTAAAAGTGGAAGACTCACACAATTCTCTTTTGAAATTTACTATGGATAATATTAACAGCAATATAATTGCTATAAAAGATTTTCAGAAGTTGATTTTAGTAGTTTATGTAACATATTTGCGGATATATCAAATGATTACTTCAGTGATAAAGCACGTTCATTTTATCAGTTGATACGAAAACAAAATTGTACTAATACAGTGTTTTTATGTATGGTATGGTATTTTTCAGGTAATATATTACCTTTCTACTTACTAGAATTCTTTTTTACTAATTTCTTAACAGTCCAATAGTTTTAAAGCCACAAAATCTCAGAAAAATATAACAGAGATAAAACTATAGAGAAAAATGAGGATGTAACATCACAACTAATTTGATTTAAGTTGTTTCTCCGCAAAGGAGATAAAATGTTAAATTTTAATTTCTCTATAACGGAATACGATTTTTGAATGCTTCTTTCACCATTTTGAAATTGATTGAAGTGGCCTTTCACATAGGGTTGTGCTTCCCCATTGAACTAATCCTTTAACATACATGTAACAGAACATTCAATATGAAGACAATTTCTTGAACATAAGGCTTGAGAGTATAATAGTGTCAAGTATAGCCTTCCTACAGAGATAGTGTCTGCGGCTGTTACAGTAGGCCTATATTGCAGTTTGATAAAAACATTTCTGACAGTTTTTTTATTATACATCTCTTGACTCATATTTGTACCCATTCTCCTTAAAATTGATAACACTGTGGCCAGTTTTAAAACCCCAAGCACGGATTTTCTGCTTGTTAAGTCACAAATCCCTGATCCAAGAGAGAATTTAAAAGAAACAACTTTATAATCTAATTTTATATTTAGCCCTTCCTCAAACTTACAGTAAGTCAGTTATTTAAGATATGTGATCATATTTTATACTCAAGCTGCAAAAAATCAATATATCAAAATGTTATCTACAACAATGGGCAAATCTGCTTTAATCTAATTCTGCTTACCAATGCACACTCCCTAAATTCCTCTGTCTTTTCTTCCTTTGTCTGTGTAGGTTCCTCATATGAGCTGTCGTGAACCACCATGGCGGAGATATGTGTTTCGGCCTCACTTTCGCCTGGCTCTGGAAAGAAAACAAATAATGTTAAACCTTTTCTTCTCCTTGGCTTTGCTTCGAGAGCCTAGATTCAGGAAAGGTTTCCACGTTGACCATAGGCACGCTGGTGGCTAACAAGACCAATCCCAGACAAGCAAACCCTATCACAGCGACTGCGGGTAAATTTTGGGCTGTTTGTGGGAGCTGGTGGATTTTTGTTACGTCTTCGCTTCTTCTCGACGCTGGATCTCCTTTAGAAAAAGAAGTAATGTTTAATACCTTATACAAACAACACTTCTTATTCGGTACAATTATTCTTCTGCTTTAATGATTTTTTCTCGGGAAGACTTTTCCCCTTATCTTTGATTAAAAATATTTTCCTTTTTCACTTCATCAGTCAAGGAAGTCATCCTTTCTCACCGCACCAATCTATGAGGTGGAGAAAAGAATCATTTGTTCTCTCCTCATGGCTAACCAATCTGATAGCCTGTCAACGTCTCTGAGAACTTATACAACCTCTACGGTTATATTACTCGAGCTCGACCTGCATGTATAAAAGACATCAACTGGTCGACAATTTAAAAAGCCTTCAATGTTTTATCAGTATGTCAAGACTAAAGAGTTTTTTTGTTTATTTCAAACACAAATATTGAAACGTATTCATTGTTGATTTATTGAGGTTTAACGGCACTGCGACAGTCAGGTCCAAATGTGCCAAGAGGTTTTAGAAAATCATGGTTCTAGAATACAAATTAAAGACAAGGTGTTTAGGTGAGAAACAGGGAGAGTTGAGAGGGAGAAGGAATGGTATGGAAATAAAGAGGAGAAGGAAGATCATTGTTTCAGATTGCAGGTAAAGATTATAACGACTATCAGCTCAAAGAATGCAAAAACGTGTTTACTTCTTCCAAATGAAATGTTAAGGTTTCCATCTGACACGGTGACAGGTACGGATACAATCTTTGCTGTTAATCCTGATACAATCTCCTTGATTGCATTGCATTGTGTTGTAATCTGCACAAAGAAAGAAAATATAAGTTACTTCATATTATACATAATTGTGATCATTCTCAACAGCCACATTAACTTTCGGAACCTGTGATTTTTTCGGAACTAGTTCTATTTTCGAAATTGGAAGTGGTAAAATTTAGAGCATTTTATTTCACTGGTTTTAATCATCAATTGTATAGTACGAAAGCCCATTAGTGCCATTAAAGTATATTTTTAAAAGAAATATTGAAATATTTTCCCAACGTGTTTTTAAATTCGTTAATACGAATGTTACAACTCTCATTAAAAGAAAAACATTTTTGAAAGATATATATATACCCGTCATAACTTTCAAATTGCATGAAACACCTATCATCAAATAAGTTTCAAGTTAACGCTTGCCTTCGGTACTCATCAGCTATCTGATGTGCAGACTCTGCTTAATTTCTTCAACATCAATAAGTATAAAAGGTACGAATGAAACAGAGAACACAACATTATGTTTACCTCACTAGTACGAGCTTCACCATTTATGATTACGTCGGCGTTAGCCAAATCGTTAGAAACACTGTGTAGCTGAAGTGTATATAAACCGTTTGGAAGTGAAATCTAATTGGGAGAACAAATTAAAAAAATCCTGATGAACTTGATGTAAAAGAAAGAACATATTTAGGATATGAATTACGTAAATAGTACCTCGAACTGAGCTTTCTTTTCAGGCTAAACTGTCAGTCAATCTGATAGACTATCTTGATTTTCTTACTAATGATAACAAAGTCTTATAATATGCCCAGCAATTAATATGATTAGTGGATGAGGCCCAGGCGATTTGTAGCTCTTGCTAGGCAGACCCCAGTACGAACAGACCAAGTAACAAAATATGATAATATTTTGCTTTAGAAAAGTTCAATACTCATAAGGTACATACGTGATGATACATAGGCGGCTCGCTATCTGGGCAAAAGGTGCAAATTTCCCAAAGGATTTGCTAACCATTGTTTGCTTTTTGTACTGGCGTAAAATTACGAATATCCTTGATTTAAGTAATTTAAAGGATATTTATTTTAGTCCCAATCATATTTTGCATCTTATGAACATACTCCAACATAACAATTTAAGATAATTGGGGAAATGGTAATATTCACTTATTCAAGCATTTTACAGCATTCGGGCTAGTGGACGTAATAATTGACATTTCCCGTCTATTCAACTTCGCTGGTACAATGCCAACTGGATGGCATCCTTATGTCAGTTCAAATCATAACAAGAAGAATTGCTTTGTGTAACAATCTTTTATTCATGGCATTTCGAAGGATAAAATCAAGTTCCCATTTAAAAAATTAAAGATTAGAATTTAACATTACGAAGTTACTGAAATGAAAAAAAAAATGCTTGGTCTATTGTTAGCTCATCATCGTGCCCTACATACAGGTCTGACATGAAAGGGTCAGGGTCACTGCCCTGTGGTCTGGGTCAATTTATTTAAATTTACACCATGGACTACAAAACTGCTCTTTCAAACAGAAGTGAACGAATTGTGTTCATTTAAATTTGTCCAACTGCTTTGAGCCATTATTGCTTTCTTGACTACACTGAGAGCACATAGGTGGGTCCCTTTTTGTGGATCCACTGAGAATGCATGACCCTCCCCCCCCCCCCCAAACAAACAAAGACAAAATCAAGGTGACTGACTTCACTAGCATAACTATATTTGGTCGCATTCGAAGGAATTCTCCTAAGGTCATCGAGTCTTCACCTTAATCACTTTCCCATTTACCCCAGCTTCCACCACATCACACTGGAGACATTGTGACCAAATATCTCAGTCCATTATGCTTAAAATGTTCTGCAACTTACGAACTACTGGAGTGGCAGGAAATTATGTGCGTTTGTTGTGATTTTGCTTGGACGTAAATAGGATTGAAATTGGCCGAAAAATATTTGGGGAAAAATCCAAAAACAAAAAATGAAAGAAAAAAAATTGGAAAGCGGGGGACACGGTCCCTTAGCTCGCTTCCTGCGCTATTGCAGATTGCCAATAATAAAATATATCCCAGGTCCATGCTGGCTCTCGAAACTCCTGTCCAAGCTTTTCCCGTCTGCTGGGGATTTAACCTAAACCAATAAGAGCAACGATCCGTAAAAACATGGCTCATAAGAGATAAAAAGCTATGACCGTATATTTTTTTCTTGTAAAAGTATGTTTGAATATATGACTCTGCTCTGCCCTCTCCTGCCCTAGTTGTCAAAACAGTGCAAAGTTTCAACACTTTGCCATAATACCAAGTTGAAGAACAATATTTCTTATGAAAATGAATTATATTCCAAGGATTTTAATTAATTACTTTCTTTACTATATGATTTAATTTTGTGTAGCTATTTTGTGCTTGTCAGTGCATGGGGTCGTCAACAACGCAAATAGCAGAAGAACCTTACAGTGTATGTTATGATATCTTGAAAATCAGGGTGATTGGTTGTGTGAGACGAATAGATGAAGGTGTCGTACGTGTTTGCAATCATAGTATGACAGTTTTTGTGGAACTTCACACGGTTTCCAATGTCCCCTTGTATTTGTATACCTATGAAAATGAAAATAAAACATGATCGAGTCAACTGATGTTCCTTAAACGGTGTCAATAGAAAGGTTATTTGAAAAGAAAAATTTGATATTCAAAAACTTTCAACGAGTATAGTTTAAATGATTTTAGAACGGTTGGAAATTTTAACTTGATGAAAAAAGGGCAATAAAATAATGGTTCTTACAAATATCTTAAAGCACCTAGCATATTACCATGTTACAGAATCATATGAAATTTCCGAAAGAACCCCGAGCTTTTCAGTTGGCTCAGTTGGAAGAAATGGTAATCCTTTTCAGTTCATGCACCCGAAGTTCTTACGCCTATCGACAACAGTGCATCATTGTGTCCATATAAGTCCCGACGTCGCCGTATGTCAATTTTGGCAGACTTATGTCAATTTCGAGTGATTTAAGTTTTCAACCCTGGTCACATATCTTTGTAATCGTCTTATCAATCAAACATGAAACATATGTTTATTTTCTGAGTGATATGACGATTTCAGAGATATATGACGTTCGGTTTGTTCTGAGCGATATGACGGTTTCAGCCAATGAGAATGCTCGAAATTGTCATGCAATATTATCGAACTGAAATCGACTGAAAAATCGATTAAAAAGTCAAACTACCTGCGAAGAGTAAATCACTTCAATATAAGTGTACATAATTATTTATTTCAGCAATTTCTTTTTAAAGGGTGGGTGACGTTTGACAATTGTCTCACGCCTGATATATACGATTAAATTACGTCATAGTCTACTACAAGAGAGCTGTGAATTTGTTATATTTGCCAACAAAGCCTTACCTTTCTCAGGGTCATATTCATAAAGAGATAGCCCATCAACGAATGTTATGCCATTTGACGCCTCATAGGTCGATCCTGACATGTTCACTGCATACAGAACGCCAGGTGGCTGGATGATTCGCTCACAAGGAGATCCCTCCAGTTCCAGCAAGACCTCCTTATGTTCTTTGTAGAAAGTGAGATATTAGAGAGAGTAAATGATAGTCTTTTTATATTATAAATTTGTTATTGGTACCATGAAATGGCATTATACTATTGCTAATTTATATTTCAACAACACAAGAAGAGGCTGCGGAGACAGCAGCCAATGATCCTATATCCCCACCCTCCTTGGCCTTATTTGAGCAAAATACTAAATTGTTAGCTTATTATCATTGCGTATCACTCCATACACGGAAAATTTGCCAGCACGTTTTTCATAAAGTCAGGCACTTTAAAACTTTCCTACGCGATTTCTGACATAGTGGTAAAAGAACGGTGAAAAAAATGCTGGTAATTTTGCAGCATTCACAAAAATGTATTTAATCCAAATTCATTTCCAGAGAAACGCTTCGGTTTAATTGAAAGCACAACCAATCTATCACATATAAGCACTAGGCTACATACAGTTAGCACACCACCGACCGCCATCATTTATTTAATATATTATCGAAGACTGGATTTGTTTTAATAACACCATGATTCTACCCCTCAGTAATTTTTCCAAAAGAATTTCGTTTGTACAGTCCGGCAGCATGCCTATTAATAGAAACATTTATAACACACGAGAATTTTAAGTAATGCAGCCATATTGTTTAGATGTTGCGATAAAATGTCATAGTTTCTAATTAATGTACTTCAAATATTAAAAAATCATTGTGGTGAAAACAATTGCATTTTCAAAATGGCTGTTTCCCGCCAAAAAGCCAAGCTTTATTGTCTATTATTTTTGATATTTTGAAAACAGCGTGGTGAAGTTATCAAAGGGGAGTGGAAAAGTTTTAGCCATGACAGTAATAAATGTATTTTCATGAAATTTAAGTTTTCCTTGACGTATTTCAAATTTGAAATTTGTTACATTGCATAAGGCTTTCACGTTAGGATAGCAAAGGATCTTGGGAAATATCACAAAATGGCGGCTTCCATTTAGCAAAATGTTCCCATTTATAGGAACATTTACATTCCCATTAACAGGCATACTGCCACTGTTGTAAGTGTATAGTTGTGAGCATGGCGAACGAACCTACATATAGTGGTGGTATGATATATTTGACCATCTTATTTTCGTTGTATTCATTGCGATGTTTTAGCTGATATTTGGTATAAGGAAATCCGCAATCAGCCGGCAAAGTAGAACATTGAGTGATAACTATTTTTAGGCATTCTCGATTCAAAACTGTTTCCCCGAACGCTTAAATCAATGGATCGATCAATCGATATTGTCTGAATTTGAGGGGTTAGCGTTCTGTATGGGATGAGAAATTTCCTCATTCCCACCCGTATTCTAGTGTTCGAAGGGAGCCATTTCCAATTAAAATCTTGCACGAACTGACGAAGGTCCGTACATTTCCTTAACTGCAGGGCAAAGTCCGTGTGGTGCCGTGGCCAATTTATATGACATATCTTATTTAGTCAACATTCCCTGGGAAAACCTTTTATTTGTTCTTTGTGTCTAATCACACACCTAAGAAATACCTCTTGTAGTCTTGCAAAGATGTTTTATAATTTAGTTATGATAAATATTCAACGAAATTCTTTGAATAAATTGTTCATATAAACATTAATGATCACCTTTATCCTTAAGAACTGCAAACCCTCTGAAGACCTTTAACCCTGGTTGCCTCATTTCTTCGCTGATGTCTACTTTAAAGCCAAGTCTGCCGTCAGTCTGTTCTAAAATTTCGTCCTTTTCCACTGTTTGAAGAAACTTTTCATTCAGCATTACACGTACCTGAATTGGTTCGCTCACCCATCCAATTATGAGGTCATCGGTGGCAGACACCAATCCGCCACGAAAGGTAAGGTTTCTACCTGTTGCAAGACACGGAGCTGTAGATTGTCGGCAGCGTTCTGAAATGTTCGAGTTATCTTCTTGGATGTTTGTTAGTATGCCGTATCGATTTGGACCAGCGGGACCACGGATAATCACCTGGTTATTTATCATGGTTATGTCCCAGGCATTTGCAGATTCCATGTTGGACGACAGGCCATCTATATAAGCACAGGTGACGTCGCCAATTGATATTCCAACAAGATATATTGCAGAAGAAGTATCGCCACCGCCAGAGCTACAGGAACACATAACCAGCATAGAGTGTCCTGTGACATGGCTGGCATTATCCAACAAAATGGTCGACACGGTCCCATCATAGGTATCAGTATGAAACACCTTGGAATGGTTTGTGAAAGAACGTTCGCGATGAATCTCACTAGAGTGAACATGGAAGAGAGTGGCCCAACTTTGTGGAGGTCCAGATATTACTAAGTATTCATCATCATCGTCAACTTTAAATTGCCATTGTTTTTCTGCATCAGATGCCAAACCAATTGCTGTGGGATTTTTGCAGTCCATGTCAAAATGTACCAGATATGCCTCACTCTGGGTTGCGCCTGAGCTTCCTGTGCTACAAATAGCGAGTATGCATGCTCCTGAAGAATTACTTCTACAAGGTATTTCTGTCTTCAGCTCGGTATATTCTTTAGCATTCGGTAAATGGTACAAAATACCACAAGAGCAGTTTCCTTGCCATGCCAAATTTGAAATGACGAATGCATGAGAGTTTCCATATCTTGGAACTGGGCACAGGTAACCATTTGCATCAGTAGCAATGGTATCAAACTCGTACACGCTATGAACGCCTCCTTTAGTAATCGATTTGGAGCTAAAACTGTTGCCGTCAAAACCACATCGTACCAGTAACAAGTTGCTCCCATTCGTACCCGTGCTTTTTCTTGTCAACATGAGTAGTGCTGTACCACCTCCGTAACCGGCATTTACTGTGAACTCTGTTTTGCAAATTGATGGGTTGCAAATAACTCCAGCAACTGCATTGCCTTCAAGGCACGGAATAGCGGCTAAGTAATAAAAGAAAATTAATGGTAAATTATCGTAATGTAAATTCAAGTTATATCCATGCGTAATAGTAAAAAAAAAATTAAAAATGCAAAGTCAGCCCCGCCTGTAACTAGGGGTGGTCATCCTAATTACCTTATTGCATATTTCCCTTGATATCTGCATAATGCAGTCATATCTCAGAAAATAAAAACATTGCATCTGCCATATTTGTGGATAAAATTTGAGTTTTGCAAATTTGGTTGCACGCAGTCTATTAATATATATCGGTAAGTTGAATACCATTTCGACCGCGGCATTATCTAAATGAGATAACCAAAGTTATTCAGGCCTGTTTATGTTTCTTACAAAGGATATCATATGCAAACAAAACATTGAACTTTAAGAGAACGAAAACTGCAAACGAATATTTACTGTAAAAATGATCAAATAAGTGTCTAAATATTCCTTTCGACTCTTCATTCTTGCCCATTTGCGATTATTTTGACATTTAATTGTTTAGCGCCGAAAGACTTAGCTATTTTTCTGATTTTCCCCATAATTCAAAAACGGCGTGATAAACATATACAAAGGGAATGGATAACACTTTGTCATGAAAGCAATGAAGGTTTATCACTGAGTGTTAAGTCTTTTGCAGAGCAAAGAAGTTTTTCACAGAGGTATTAAATATTTGAAATTTCTAATACTACATAAAGCTTTAACGTTAGTATAGCAAAGCATCGCGGAAAATATCACAAAATGGCGATGTCCTTGTCACGGAAAGTTTCTAATTCAAGGAACCTTTTGGTTCCTTATTTTAAGACCTCTCCCGGACTGTTCAAAGACAAAGTGTTACATTTAGGCCTACAAACATTTTTTTTTGAAATAACTCTTTCGAGCCAACAAATACCTAGTCTTTGCCTGGCTCTCCATTAAAAAAAAAAAAATCTGTGTGGTACTTAATATATAAAAAGGGAGTGGTTTGTCATTTATAATCATTTTAAGATATATCACCGAGTCGTAAGTCCAACAGGTTATCGTTAATCAATTGAATGATGTAAAACTTATTGTTTTAACCGTCTTTTTTCTTCTTCCATTATTGAAGCTGTAAAATTCTCATCTTGTGAATCATTCTTGGGCAAACATGACTCATTTTGTTTGCAAATTACTATCGTGCAACTCACAGACTAATAAGTAGACAATTTTTCATGATTTTTTCTTTATGTTTTCTTCATGTAACTTGCAACGTCGAATTTTTTGCAGAGGTGCGGGTATTGTAAATGTAGTATGTTTTCCTGATGTTTTCATTTGAAAACAGCAATATATAGCTATCACATATAATATGATATTTTAAAAGGTAGGCCTACGTTTCTTCTCTTGTTGATAATGCATATACTTGTCATTGCGTTAATCAACAGAATTCCGCTTATATGCCATAGTATTTTACATACTGATGAAGGACTGGGGAAATCGGGTTGTTACAAATTCTGAACTGGTAGCGTATTTGTCCTATTTACTTGGTTGGTGCCACGTAATATCCGAGAGAGACGTCATATTTTATAGAGTGAAAACAAAGCTTTGCGCTCTGTGTCTGCTCGTGGTATGCAAAGTCGAAAGAAAAACAAATTACGACTACCAATTCTTAATTTAACTCCATTTTCATTAATTATATGCTTCGTTAGTTGGTTGTGCAGTGAAGTATAACAATTAAATGGAAGTTTTTATCGATTTTTACGGACGATCGGACATTGTACGTGTTACTGGTACACCTGCTGGGTATTTGCATATTGAACACACTTGGTTGATATTTGGGTCAGTCGCGGAAATATAAAATTGACCAAAAATGATATATTTTTACCGAAAATTTAAGAAAGCGACTCCACATATTCCGAATCGATATTCATATATTGTCTCAAAGGATTGTAGATCAAGTTGGATCATTGATTAGTCACATATTAGTAATTGATTAGTATATTTTGATGACATGACTTCCATGTCTTATCGTGTCTCCCATGTCTGTAAAACTGCCTCTTACTACTTGTATTGCATTGGTAGAATTAGTCGACTTTTATACCGCTCTAGTGCTGAAAAAGTAATTCATGCCTTTGTTACCTCACTGCTTGATTACGGTAACAGTTTACAGTATGCATTGATGATCAACTCATCTGGCGATTGCAGCGTATTCAGATTGCCGTTGCTCGTTTAGTTACTCACACTTTGAACATGATCACATTACACCTGTTCTCAGAGAACTTCATTGGCTTCCAGTCAAAGCACGTATTCAAATTAAAGTTTTGATACTTGTGGATAAATTCCTAAATGGCAACGCCCTTTGTTTTTCTCTGACATGATATCTCGGGAGGGAGCTTTATCTCCTGGGGATCAGCTTATATCACACGCCAGCTTAAACGCTACTGGCAGGAGTTACACCCTATCCAAGGCAGTTTTAGTCTTAAAACAAAATTTGGTGCTCGCGATTGTTCTTTCACTTGTTTCGCTCCTTATGAGTGGATTTCATTGTCGGTTGAGATTCGCTTATCACATTCGCAATCTTTATTTAAGTTTTAGTAAGTTAAAAACCTACTTATTTTGTCACTATTTGTTGTAATTGTTAGCTTCTTTGTTTTGTGTTTTCCTTATTTTCTCTCACTTTACCTTTTTACAGCGCTTTGGATTGTATTTTCAATGGAAAGTGCTCTTTAAATTTAAGTTGTTGTTATCATTATTAATATTATTATTTTATTATTATTATTATTATTATTATTATTATTATTATTATTATTATTATTATTATTATTATTATTATTATTATTATTATCATATTTTGAAGAAAAAAAAAAATCCATTTTTTTGAAATTCGGGACTATCATGAAATCATGCACGTGTTTGTTTTCACTCCAATGCGCGCGGTTACTAAGCGGTCTGATGATCTCGGGTCACGAAGTCTCGGATATCCAACCAAGTAAATAGAGGTATTCACTATGACGTCAGTGTTTTGTTTGGCGGGTAAATCATGGCAAATGAACACGCATATGTATAGGGAAAAGACTACAATTTCATGATAGAAAACAAGAAGGGAAAACATTTTCATTTCATAACAAAGAAATGATACAGGATATATTGTACGTCTTGTTAAAAATAAGCAAAAGTATCCGACTGTAAGGAAGACAAGGGTAGTTTTTTTAAACTAGGAACTTAACAAACAACAGAAATTAAAAAAACAAAAAATCATCAAGATTTCCAGTTGACCGTCAACCGTCAGTTTATTTACTTTATCATGTATGCTTTGTCTGCGTATAACGAACAATCAGATGGCGTTCACGTAAAAGTTACTCTTCGTATACCCGGTGAATATATACAACGCTAGGAAAATATGAAGTAAAATCGCCGCCGCGAACAAAAACAATCAAATTCGCTGAATTGGTGGGTAGGTGAGCATGTAGTATATTTGTTATACGTGTGATGTGACTAAGCTGTGTGAAGACGCGTGAAACGCAACGACGTTTGCCGGCAAAATGGCTTCCAGATGAGTTAGAGTCACGTGATGAAATCCCTCTATAGGGACAATAGGGCATCATATTCGATCTTTTTCAACGGTCCTCCAGCTTTATTTAATATCTTCGTTTAAAAGAATTCACGATATTCAAAGCCATATTTTTTTTTTTTTTAAACAAATTAATGAAGAAAAAAGCTAATGAAAAAATTACTTAGGTGTTAGTAATGCATCATTGGTTTAAATAGGTCCTTGAATTAAGAGATTTTCACACTTTGGGGCATATTGGAGCAAAAAATATTAAACTGTTTATAGGCCCATCATTTTTAAAAACTTTTTGTCATTATATGTTTTGCCTACCAAGAAGTGTTTGCTTAGTCTATAAGATATATAAACTCCTTATTAGTTTCCATCTGACGAATAACCTTTGATGTTTCGTGGCATACAACATGTTGTTATACAAATGAAAGGCTGTTGATGTACGATGCGATCTGATTGTCAAAGGATATGATTCATTTAAAAGGCAATTCATACACTAGCGCGTAAAGGTGTTATATGCCCAATATGCAAGACACCCAATTCATATATTCTTAATATCTGTCAAAGATCAGGCCTATGTGGTTCTAATATTTATTACATGTAGATTGTTTCGGTTCCGACATTCAATCACTTTTTACATTTTGAGACCATGGACTGTTTAACACTTCTTATTAAAGGTATATGCATATGGGCAGGTATAGAGATTTTAGATTTACAAGTAATAGCTCACAATTCTGAACAGAATAGTTTTGAAATTATAACTTAAGCACTTGCATAGGTTCTGATTTATCGCAAATTAATGTTTGAAAAATTCTTAACGTATGCAAAAGTCATACGGAAGAAAAGAAAACTCAAAATCTTTCAGTATTTTTTTAAATTTCTGTGATAAATTTCAGTCATTGAAAATCATATCCAGCTGAATTTTAATTGAGGGTATAAATGATGAAGTTTCAAAACCTCTTGGTTATATCCATTTCTGTTATTCAAAGAACGCTGGTGTTGAAGTATTAAAAACTTCACAGTTAATTAATATAAGGCAATGCATGGGTTTTCTCTTTCTGATATTACAAAACTAAAATAATGATTTGCATAACATAATATGATATAACGGAGGCCTTAAAATTAAAAAAGTTATTACAGTAAAATCTGCATGGACTTTCATAGACCTAATTATTATGATAATTATTTATCATTGCAAAATACTGTAAAATTTAACCGATTTTGATCAACCCTGTTTAGTTATCTTCGTAGTTCTAGCATATTTCTTTCCAATTAACTAGCTTAGGCTGAAGTAGTTGTTACTTGTCCATACATTTTTAATGATACGTTCAGTAATCACACGTTTTTCTCTTCTATGAGATTCGAGAGAAAAAAAATGACAAACAGAAGTGTGAAGAAGTATTCTGTTCATGAGATGCTTTAAAGATGTCGCAAGTTTGTATGCAAAAATGACTTCTGGTTACCAAAATTATGTTATTGTGATTCTTAGTAGGTGAAAAGAGAACATGATATTAGTATTACCGTCAGTCAATACTTCGTCCCACTTTCCGCATACTCACGATGTCATTTTAGGTGAAACGAAAATTTGTGCGAAATATATTTTCGCATACTGACTCTTTGAAGCTTCATGAAATAGAAGTTTGCATAAAATATCTTTATTGTAAGTACAATTGTCAACAGATTAACATTTTCTCTTTCCAATGATATATAAAGCTACATAATAGATTTTATCAACTTTTATTTCATCAAGCTTTAAAATTTTCCGAATATTCGTTAGTATGCGGAGTTAATAATTTCAATTTAGACATTCGTCACTACACAAATGACATTCGTCACTACGCGAAAAGAGGGACAACTTGATATGTTGATTGAGTAAGCAATTTTTAAAGCAATTTGTCAAGACAAGAAGAATTTGAATACTTTTATAAGCTTATCCCGTTACCATGATATTTCATAAACCGTAACTAAGAATTATCTCATGGTAAAAAAGTTTCATCGAAAAAATCTCAGTGGCCATGGGTGTATCAATTCCTAAATCTTAACATTGAGAATGTATTTCATTAAAAACAAAAAGTTAATCATAATAGAATTTAATATTCTTACCAAACTTAATAAAAGATTTCCATCTCGATTTCGAGAGAAACAGAAAACAGATTCAGTAAAAAAAAATTAATTTTGGCTTGGAGATTTCTACAATTACACCTTTATCAACCCTTTTCACATAAGTAAATCTTACCTATATTTTACCCTGTAATTGCTGTGTAAAAATTAGCATTCTTGATCACCATTAATAAGTCTTTATAGCAGATCAATCAAGTCTTGTGTAAGCTTAAAGATAATCCTACCTTCTAGAATCCCTACAAGTAAGGAATAGGCTATTACAGTGATCCTTGAGATTATTTCAAATTAAGGTTTCTCGCGGAATAATCATAAGATAATGAAAGCAGTGTGGCTCAGTGATATAATCTGCGGCTTCCCAAACAAATTGTTGTCTAGTTTTCCGGGGTGTGGTTTCCCATCTGCAATCCCAAATCATAGACCTAAAGTTTTGTGCGTTACACACAAGACTGGCATCTGCTATCGCTTGGCGTCCACTCCGTAAAGAAATCTTGCCGAGTTCCTGTCAGGGAGGATCATGTATAAACAAACAAACAAACAAATAATGCAAGCCCACGAACAGACGTATTGACGTAGGCTTTACATATAGCTTGATCGTGCTCAACACAAATTTATATCAGTGTCCGTTTCTTCTAGTATTTCCAAGGCTGTTTCAAGAATCAAACCGACATTAAACTGTCCAAGCATTGAAATAGTTAAAATTGGGTATTGAAGCACACATATCTCATTTACCAGGTCATCCTTTGTCTGTTTGTAGACAAAAGCCCATCAAGATCAGATTATATGCAAAGAATAAAAGTATGCTGTTCGATCTGATCAATTTGCAAGCTTTTAGTTTCTGAAATTGCATTAGGCAGTTAGGAAAATAATTAGATTATGGTATTATAGGGATAATTCAGTTTAAAGCATTGCGTTTCTTGTGATCTTGATCAGTTGATAGTTCGATATGTAGAAATATGTAAGACAATTTACAATACATGGGTAATAGAAGCGATATTCAAGGGAAGAACTTCCGCAGAAGGTATGGCAAATTTTGTACAAGTATGTGAGTCATAAGGTTAATTTTGTCAATGAAAATGCTTGAAATTTACTACCATTAATATGAAGGATTTTACCGGACTGATAATCAGATAATGCAAGTCCACTATACTTTTCTCCTGTCAAAATGAATTCCTATCACTACCTTTTTTTCTGGTATTTTGAAGATTTTAAGGATCGAGTCCAAGCATTAAGAATTAAGTATTTAAACGTAAATATTCCAGTTACAAGTTCATCATATTTAGATAAACGTCCATCAAATGGAATTGCAGAGAATAAAAGTGCTATGTTCGATATGATGGCTTTGCAACCTTTTGGAAATTGCATTAGGAAAATGATTAGATTATCATATAGGCTTAATTCAAAATTTTGTGTTTTCAATGATGTTGAGACAATAGCTCGATATAAAGATTATATATAATAAGTGAATTCATAATACATAATTAATAGACTTATAAAAGTGTTGCAATTTGCAACAGCAGAAGGGTGGCCAATTATTTTTGGAGATAAAGGTAATTTTCCGAGGAAAATTCTTGCATGTCTAAAAATTTGAGGTACTTATGATGTTCGTAGAAAACATAAACACAATTACATAAGATAAACGCAAAATCTTATGGTTTTGCTTAAAAAATATTTGAGTTATTTCATATAACAACAGTAACTGCGAAAAAGGCTTAAGCAAAATTTAATAGTGGTAGCTTGCCAATATTTTTAGGGCCGTACATCTACTTCCCGCCTCCTGAGACCCCCTTTAGAAGAGCGAGATAATCCTTGTGCTATCTTTTACCGGGTTTCAAGAATAAAGGTCAAGCGGACATTCAATTTCAGTTTATATTCAGTTTATATTTTCACATAAATTATCACTAGTGACGTTGCAAGACCTGTATTTTATGGGGGCAAAGTGAAAGTTTGGGCATGACAAAAGTACAATGGGGAGGGGGCAATTTCTTCAGCTAAATACATTTAAATGTTATTTTTTATATTGAACTACATTGATCATTCTGATGAATAAACTTTCATTTTGAGGCGGGTGGGGTGACTTTTGCTCAAAGTCCGAATGGCTAGGTGACTGTGACTAATTGTCCAAATCATCTTTGTTTTTACAACATACGTTTGCAAGACATGCAGGTAATGATTGCATATTGATGCTTACCAATCAATGGTTGAGGTTCTGGTTGAGGAGGAAGATTAAAGTTCTCTTTCTTCAACATTCCCGGTCCAACTGAGAAGGAGAAATAAAATGGTCAAAAGCACAACATCTTAAACGATTAGTTCAGTGGACAACAGTAAGAAACTACTTCAAACTGTTTTATTCTGTTTAGGAAATTTTCTTATTTGAGTAGAAACTTATCTTTAATTGCCCTCATCTTTAATGTAATTGTACAGAAAATGGATTCATTGTTTTACAAATTTTCCTCCAAACGTTACTAATTTTTGATATATCGAATTGTGTTTTAGATACAAATTCTCAGGATAAAATATAGTTTTTGATTTTGTGAGACATGACGTCGCAACTAGTCTGATTAGTCGTTTCTATAAAATAAAAAAAATGAGAGAGAACTTTAAAATTGTATATCTCCTTCTTGAAATAAAATTTGTGAATACTTTCTTTTCCAATTTGTTTAGTTTGGGGAAACTCTCTAAAAAGGATGGATTAGCTTGGCCATTGAACTAATCCTTTAATTTAATAAATTGAATATTTATTGCAATGCACATGAAGATCATAGAAACAGTGCAGAGGTAAGATTTGGGGGTGGGGTAATGTCGGTACTGTCGTGCAATACGTTACTCTTCCTAATTTGGGTTACGTGCATAAGTTTATATGATATTCGTAATGTAGGAAGGGTTTAAAGTTACGCAGAGAGAACTGATCTTAACGTAACTTTTAACCAGGTTATTTCAAATTAATTAAAATGAAATAATAAAGTTGGACTATTTTGTTTATTACGATAATGCAAATATACCCAGGGAATCTTATACCCACATCAAGAACGAGGACTCCGCTTATAAGCCCCTCCTCCTGAAAAATGATCAAAATGAAAATATTGATTTCCATATAATATAAAATTGCTTGAAAATAAATATATAAATTTTATTCTTGAAGATATTGACATATAATATAAATTTACAATATTGCTTAAAAATATTGATTTTCATATAATATAAATTTACAGTTATTGTTTGAAAATATTGATTTCTATATAATATAAATTTACAATATTGGTTTTTATTTAAATTTACAAACCATCTTGCGGATCATTTCCTTCCGGACTTTCATCCCCTGTGTCTATGCTGATCATTGCAGCAGTCATCTTGATCTTGGAAAGAAGCTTCTTGTCCATTTTGTCGTTGGGTTGTTGTCATCACCGTCATGTATAATACATATATGAGTATTCTGCAAAATCTGCGAAGGATAACTGGGATAAAAAATATTCCATGAAAGAAAGTGCCTAATCGTGCATAAACAACATAGTTTATTTTATTTCGCAAACAGCGTGTGGTCTTTTTTTACTTCTGGGGTTTATGTTGTCCACTGGTACCAAAGATGTTGTTGGTATATGCACATGTTCACAGTTTCAATACTTATGTGTTATAATGGTTGATTTGGCAACATAGGTACATTGCCAAAACATGGAAAAGCGATTCTGAAGCTAAAAGGAGACATAAAGCCTGGCTTTTCTTCATTTTTATGATAGAAACAATAATTATAAGTCATCTTCAGAAATTTTACATCGTACAAAATAATTAAATTTATATTTTATAATTATCAAAACATTAATTAATGTATTTCTTTATAATCTATTTCAAATTTTTAACTTCTGAAATTTTTTTTCCTTTGCATGGGTCTATGAATTTATATTTGTATATGGTATTAATGGTCCAAGCCCTTAGAAATTCATAGCATTTTGCAAAAAAAACTTCGAAGAAAATTCTAAAGTAATATATTATGTGTGCTTGGGCAAATTATGTCATCATTATCTTGATCTCAACACAAAATTAAAGAAAATGGCAGCGTCCATGTTTCAACTTCAAACTTGGAAGTTGAGAATGGAATAAGACTTTATGATGGGGGTTTTGGTAGTTGGTTTATCTTTAATTATCTATCATATATCAAGCCAGAATATTTGACTTTGTGTCTCATCTAAACACACTGTATGATAATATCAAATTAATTAACAGTTTATATACCGTTCCTTGCAAAACCGTACAACTGACAAGCACACTTGGTGTTGTGTAAGTTTCTAAACAGCAGTTGTGTACTTTTTATACACATTTTACACAACATGTGTTCACTTTTGTTGTTTAACCAGCCCAGTTGTGTAAACATTTTATTATTTGTTCACAACAGCGGCGGCTCCGAAAAGAAAACATTGTCCAATATGCATAGGGCTGTTGGGCCCCAGCTTTGTTCTAGGGAAAATTCAGATTTTTGTATGCGCGTGAAGCGCGTAAAATTTCACATTTTTAGCCTTTTTAGGGCAATATTTGTGTGACTTTCTTAAAATAATAAGATATATATGAAGAAAAATGGTTTTCAATTTTTGAAAGGTCATGTTCCTTCTTTAAAATGGGCACTTTTCCTCTTTGAAAGGCCATTCTTCCTCAGAAAAAGGGCACTTTCCTCTTTGAAAAGGGCACTTTTTAAACTTTGAAAAAAGTAAAAGGAGGGGGCACGTTCCCCATGTACCCCCAGGTTCCGCGGCCTATGCTTAAGCTAATCAACATTCTAATTGTTTCCTTTGTTTGGAAATGCAAAATTACAAGCAAGTAATCTCAATGTGCATAGTTTTTTTGGAGTCTGATAAATTAATCGTAAAATACAGAGCAGTTAATTCCCTCACATAAAATCTTGGAAAACAATAACCTGTTTGAATGTTTCAGATATGTTCTAGAATATATAGTTCTAGAATATAAAGCTTTTAGCATTTTCGGGTTAAATTGTTCGAAAAATTACGTGAATAAATGTGTGATTCCATGTACCTCTCAGGGGCAATTGAATACCCATCTTTCCCGGTTTTAAACGGAATAATTGCATTGGTAGATTACGGTACAGTATATACATCATGCATTCCTACATAATACAATCCTACATCATACATTCCTACGTAAAAAGGGATTCAAAAATAGGCTTTTTGAAAAAAAAAATTTCTTCTGCAAGTTAGATCTGAATTCAACTACCGTAAAAAATCATACTGTTCAGCTGTGGTTGGAGACAACATATCCCAATGTTGGCCTCTTTAGAGAAGACGCATATGCACCAATAGCCTGGAGCTATCACTTTGAAATTATTTCCCAAGTTTTCGCTTACTTCGTCTGATACGTGACTCACAGCGTTTCATGAAAAAGCAATTAAAATGTCTCGAAATCTTTTGTGATTCATGTGAATTGATGGTAACAAACACAACTTTCTTCATTTCTTCACTTTCACCCAAAAGATCGCGAACGCAAATATTTTCTCAAAACATTTTCTAACGTTGAAGCTGGGTTCAAAAAATGGTAAATAGTTGGAAAATGCAAAGGACGTTGATCAAACGTTTAGAGGACCTACATTGCAAGCTAATGAAGGCAGTGGCGTAGGAACCGGGCCCAGTGGGTTAAGGCTCCAATAATTAATAATTTGATTGAGACCCAAGCATACCACTCCCCCCCCCCCCCCACTCCTCTCAACTAATGAATGATGTGTCGAATATTTTGTTCGTTCCTGTGCCCATTGGTGTAACTTTTTTTCCAGCGGAAATAATGATTCTTTAAATACTACTAATAGCTTAGAATTTTCCTTACCAGGTGACATTTTCCCAACTATTTTTTGAACCCAGCTCCTACGTTAGAAAATGTTTTGAGAAAATATTTAATGGCTTTGAAATTCACTGACAAATTAGGCGTAGCAACAAAAAGATTAACGAAAAAAAAAAAATGTATACCTATCGGCTACGAAGAGGTATAAAATGCGTAAGCAGATGACGAAATGTACCTTCTTCACACATTACTCAATTGTGTGAAATGAAATAACATTTGGTTGTGTTGGGACAAAATAATAAAATGTGGCTCCCCATTTTCAAAAATCCTCCTACGCCGCTTGCAAGTTGCCCGGACGCCGAATCCAATAGCGTAGCTATCGTCCTCGAAAAGAGTGTGATTTCAGTCTGCCAGTCGTGCAGAATTGTGATGGTAATGTCTAAAAAGAGGGGTTCCAAACCTTGCTAAAGTTATTTCTGAAGAAAGTGTCTGCGGAAGGGGGAGCGGGGTCTCACTGTCCCCCTAACAAGTGTTTGCTGCATGGAGGACAAAAATCTAGTTACGTTCAAAATAACACATCAAGAATAAAATTAAGACGCAGATAAGAGAGCAGCCGTTGTTAACAAGACGTCAACACGACGCTTGTCCGGCTGCCAAAGCCTATTTAGAAATACATTTCATGAGCTCTTGCAAACGAACTCAAAAACATTTTGTCAATTTCATTTTCACTAGGCATGGGCCTATACCAATTAGTAACACCCGCCAATTCATTATGATAATATGCATACATGTATGGAGTCGACTTGTTCTTTCAAAGAATTTTTCATTTTTTTCGTTCCTGTGCCCGGTGGTATAACTTTTATTCCAGTGGGAATAATAACTTCTAAGAACACTGCCAATAGCTTAGAATTTTCTTTAACAGGTGACATTTCCCCAACTATTTACCATTTTTTGAACCCAGCTCCTATGTTAGAAAATGTTTTGAAAAAATATCTTATGGCTTTGAAATTCACTGACAAATTAAGGCGTAGCAACAAAAAGATTAATGTTTTACGAAAATATGGTATATACGACCTACGAAGGTGTATATAATGCTTAAGCAGACGACGAAATATACCTTCTTCACACATTACAAAATCGTGTGAAATAAAATAACATTTGGTTATGAAGTACCCAGTGAACCAGTTTAATTCTGCCACTCCAAAATTCATTAAAGAACGTCCATAATGTATCCGTTCTCGACAATATACAAAAGCTTAATATTATTCATATCAAAGAGTGGAATTTCCCTACCGAAAGTGTGTGTGTGTGTGTGTGAGGGGAGGGGGAGTCGAAGATGGGGGGGAGGGGAAGAACAATTACAAAATCACGTTAAGATGCAACACATTACTATACAAAAGATACAAAAAGTGGGGCAAGTGCCCCCTTTACCCCTTCAAATCCCGCCCATGAGTATAGACCTACATTGAACAATATCCACCATTTAATTGTGCAATATCTTACACGATAATTTCAACACTCATTTGATGACGTACATTGCTGTCCCACAAAAGATACGGTTGATGTAGACAATATAATGTTATTCAGTTACATTAGCGTCGGCAGAAATAATATATTCCAAAATGGTCTGCCATCGATTAACATATCGTCTCTGTGCTATTATGCGGGATAAATCATTATTTACGGTATGTCGGCCTTGTATATGCGACATGGGAGTTGTCATTTCCAAATCGTGCGCACTAGCAACAGTGCATCGACATTTTTAATTGCATTTTGGGAGAGCATACAACATTGTGACAACGCGGTTATAATTATTTGATATGGTTGATCAAAAATTCATTGTATTTTTTCTTCTTCAAAGTTGTGAACTAGCACTATACTAGGCTAACATTAAGGCTTTATTACTTTATGAATTATATAAGCATTCGTCACATAAAGTCATTCACGGATTTAAGTTTGGCATGGGTGAGATTTGCCCACCGAAACTTCGAAAGTAGGGGAAAATAAAAATTAAGTTTGCGTATTGAAAGTGGAGGGCAAAACAATGAAATCATTAATTAATTCTAATATACAAAAAAACATTTAAAAAAATATCAAAAAAAAGATATCAATATGGAAAAAAGGTGTGTGGGTGTGCCCGCTTTGCACCCCTAATTCTCGCCTACGGCTTTTCCTATAGTATTCTTCGATATTGAAAATCCGTTGGGACACCAATCAAAGGCGATGTTTCTGCAGATGTGTGGGTGGGTGGAGAGGGAGTAAGGGGGAAGGGGAGGGGGAGTACGATTCCTCCGTTTGGATTACGAAATGTGGATATCAAAGTTGATTTTCTTTGTTATGCATAGAGCCTACGAAATATTTGATGAAGTGATAAGATTTGCAGCGGGCGCGATAGGTTTTGATTGAAATACAAAAGTGGAGCACTGGATGCAAAATAACATTGTATAGTAAATGAGCAATTTGGCCATATTATCTACTTTCATTAGAAGTGTATGCATATGCTGCTTAAATGGTTTGGCATTAGCCCATACTGCCATAGGCTTAAATCAATACCTAATAATGCAGTGTGGTGTTAAGTCTTTAATTACCACACCCTATTTCTGTATCTTAACGATTGCTTTCGAATATACTTTTGCCCTGATTCGATATTGTAATCACTTTACATGCCAGCAAGTGCACTCAATCTGTCAATCATAATTCAGGGAAAGGACGTAATAAGTACAGATCTAATGTAGAATTATTCTCTATTGCCTGATTACTGTCACTGTAGGAATTGTTATCAGTGGCGTAAGTTACATGCGCTGCAGCGCCGGGCCCGACCGAGGGGTTCCCGGCCTCAATGAGGTACTAGGAACAAGAAAAGCCTCATGAATACTAGGGGCCCAACTTACGCCAGTGTATTATATTGTTAAGGGATGCTACTTAAATCCATCCGAGCCATTAGGCTCATCTGTAGGGCCAATGCTTATTCCCGGTTTCCAAGGCGCAAGCAGATACGAGTCCATAACTCCTTCTGGACGGGACGCTAGTCCATCGCAGATTAAGTCTCCAGAAATGCTGGCTACTCATTTTTTACAGCTCAGTGGACTGGAACAAGTAGAATAAAGAATCTTGCACAAAAGTCTGATAAAAACATTGTTCTCATCCAGTAATAAGTTTATCAAGGTCCCTTCAACACCCACTTTTCAGAGATTATACGTTACCCAAATCAAGGTGCCTTCGATCCGACTATTGTGTATCCTTTCGAATAATTATGATTGAAGAATCTACATAAGATAATACCAAGGTCGCCTTTCCCCAATTTGCATATTAATGGCTAAAATATAAAAACGTTATAAAATGAGCTAATTTAGCATTTATTGCTTCTACATTTCTTATAGATAGACAAATTAAATCACATGGATATCGAATTGTACCCCCCTCCTCCACTAGAGCAACCACCCAAGCAGCCCCCTCCCCCACCAGAGCAACCACCCGAGCAACCCCTCCCCCCCCCCCACCGAGCAACCCCTCCCCCAGAGCAAGCACCCGAGCAACCCCCCCCCCCCACACACACACCAGAGCAACCACCGAGCAATCCCCACCAGAGCAACCACCTGAGCAATCCCCTACCCATACCAGAACAACACATGTAGGCCTATATATAACATCAACAATACATGTCATATACGCATACAGATACGCATACAGCTGGGTAGTGTGCCGCATTTTAAAAGAAAGACAAATGTAACTCACCACTAGCACAGGTTTATTGTATACGCACAGTCTGCTCCAAAGTGAATGAATTGAAGCTGCCCAATATTGTGATTTCGAATCGCGTGCAAGAGCAGTCAAGTTGCTGTCGTCACACAAGGCATTTCAACACAGATATATAGGTTAAGGACTACAGTTCATCTCAAGGACAGGATGTACATAATAGGGAAGGTCTTATAAGTCACTTTAAAACTTATTAAAATGAAAAATAGAGCGGGAAATTTTAGAAAGTGTGAGACGAAAAGAGATTTTAAGAAAAAGACGTCAAAGCTAGTATATGCGTACACAGGGGCGTAGCGTCCGGGGAATGTGGTATGGGGATGTCACACAACCGCGATTTTTGTCGGGAAAATTGTGACTTTGTTGGAAAATTTTCACCAATCTTCCCTAACGAGATGAACAATCGGAAAAGAAAGTCATGCAAAAAAAAAAATTGTTATCTTGGGGAAATTTGAACTTTGTCGAGGAATTTGATTATTTATAACCTTAAAACAAACTTCATCAACTCATGGTGGCGAGGAAGATATCCAAAACAAAATTCTAAAGCAAGAGAAGCATTTATGGAATTTAATATAAAAAAATACGACTGTTTAATTCTCTTGTTAAGTCTGTACTCTTGTATGGTTGCGAGACATGGAGAGTTAGTGTGGCAGATAATAAAAAGCTGGATACATTTATGTTCAAATCTTGCAGGAGAATTTTGAAGATCAGATGGCCATATGTTATATCTAAGGATGAAATACTGAGAATCACTAAACATGACAAAATTAGCACTGATGTAAAAAGAAGGTGGAGGTGGATTGGTCATGTGATGTGCATGGACACTATTAAGCACTGTGTGACAGCTATGACATGAAAACCAGAGGGAGAAGGAAAGTTGGTCGTCCAAGAACGACCTGGAGAAGAACAGTCGAGAAGAAGAGGAAAGTGATGGGATGGAGCTCGTGGACAGAAGCCAGACAAGTTGCAAATAACAGAGTGCACCGCAGCCTTATGGGCCAGAAGGCCTGAAGAGACTAGGTGAGGTGTGATAACCTTAAACACAAATTTCATTAATTCATGTTCATCGATAATCAATGCACATTTAAATTTCTTTTGTTCTCAATTTACAGAGAGAAGAAAAATATTCACATGAATAAACACACACACACACACATATCAACTAACTCCTTGTCTGTATAAGACTGCAGATTTTGTTTGCAACTTGTTGAATTAAATCACTATTGTTTCAACTAGTGAAGCGACTGATAAGAGATCAGATAAAACCCTCGTCCCTTATAATTATGGCTGCAAGTTGGCAGGTAGAGGATTTCTGAGTCCCACTTTCCATCAAGTACGTCAATTTCGTTTATTCGAATGATATAATCATATTATCCTGGTATATAACAATTACGAGAAAGCAAGTTTTGTCAAGGTCAGGATGGAGAAAAAACGCAAAAAACCTGTCAGAACTAAGTTACAAGTGTGGACTGTGTAACCGACAATTTGATGATGACTATCGGAAAAACCATAATGTGAAATATCATAAGGATCTATTTTCAAAGGAGTGCATCCCGGGGGGCACTTGGGGCGGGGACACTTGATACTAAAAGTGGTAGGGGTGTGCAGCCCACCAACCGAAAAACATACCCGCAGTAAGACAGATTTGTTGGTAACTGCAGTATAAAATTATACAATTTTCATACCCGCAGTATGAAAAAGAATTTTGATACCTGCAGTATGAATATTCAACGAAAATATTGTAATAATGGACCAGCAGTACAAAATTAATACAGTAAAACCTCATTTTGTGGGAACTGCACTATGAAAATGATGAAAAAAGACAATTTTTTTACTAAAAAAAGTTTTAGATAAATTGTTATTCAATTTTGTTTTTTAATAGTAAAAAAAAGACACCTGTACTACAAAAATGGAGTGCATATACCATTTGAAACTATCAATGCCCCAGGTAATCCGTTTGTAGCAGCCGTAGCTGCATCAGTCGTCTTTTATATATATGAAGAATTATTTTTAAGTAAAGTTGTCAGTTTTGCATAAGTCCATTCAAAATACACCTCTCTTGAATAACGTTGAAAATAGGCTGTAGAATATATGAGTATGGGTTGATGGGGGCCCTATGGCAAAGCTACAGATGAGGGTCTCTTATATCTTAAGTGTGGGGTCCTTAATTTGGAAATGGAAAATTTGGCATTTTTTCTTTCCTCCATTGTGAAAACTTATACTTTAAGGATTGTTGATTTTGTAAATAGTTCCTACTTACAATTTCCTTGGCATAATTTCTAAAAATTATACTCGAAATTATACTCGAATTTTTGCAACACGGGGCAGTTGCACTCTGCAGTGCTCCATAGTAACCAGGCTCTGACAGGGGCACACGAGCCTAGCTACCATTCTAGATCTTGTTGATGTTGTTATCTAATTTAATTATATGGAATTAATCACAACTGTCCAGGTTTTTATGCAAAATAGTTTGTGCAACTTACTAACAAGTTGAATGACGCATGTTGAATGTTGAGTCCCATACACACATGAATATTTAATTATCAGACATAAAGATAAGTTACTTAACTCGGAATGGTGATCTATTATAAATGTCGGGAATGAGGTGTTGATATTATTTAATTAGGATTTTCATACACCAATGGCTTCCATCATCAATAGTGAACAAGCTGACTGGTATAAGATAAAGTCAACAAAAGTGTTTGTAGAGACAATAGTGATGAGAAAAA
>JAIGNY010002010.1:482500-635000 GCA_020152595.1 Chiridota heheva
TAAAACACTTACTTTACTTACTCAGAAACAAGTTATAAAAATATACACCAGAAAATGTATCTAAAAACCACATGTAACTTAATCATATGACTGAGATTAACTCATATTATTTATGAGGTTCCACAGTGTACACTAAGGGTAGGATGAAACAACATGTTGGGAAAGTGCACTAAGATGGGATCATGCATGAAACTTTCCATGCAATTTCAAGCCTGGGAGAGAATCTTAAAGGATTAGTTCAGGAGTCATATGGAAGAGGACTTCAAAAGAAACAAATTAGTAAAGTAAACATTCAAAATTTGTACTCCATTAAGGAGATATCAAAGTTTCAAGTTTGGTATCATTTGTGTAGAAATGACTGAAATCAGACTAGTTGTGATGTCATAGCCTCAGATTCCTCACAGTCTTTATGTATTATATCATATATTGTCATGTGATTTTGTGGCTTAAAGGCTGTTACTTGCTCTGTGCTGAAAATATTTCCAAAATTACAACTAAAGTTAGTCATGTATGCTCTCTCCAGACGAATCACTTAGCTCTAAATGCTTTAAACAGCCAACTATTGTTGCTCAGTAAGCTTTCTGCTTCACCACCCTGAACTAATAAGACAAGCAAATACACTGCACTTGCTAGTTAACAATAGATCCTTTCATTAAATCAGTGGAGTGGAAAGTTGAGACATGCTAGTATCACAGAAATGGTTATGGTTTTTGACAATACTGCAAGATTAAGCTTTCTGAAATCCGCCTATGGCAGTTATTTTGATAAATAGTACACAGTATTTACACAGCATATATATGTCAAAAAAGTGTTAAAATTGAATCTAAAGCTAAATCCATCCAAGCTATTAGGCTCATTGAGCCGGTGCTTGTACCGGGTTTCCATGGCGCAAGCGGATAAGAGTACATTACTCCCCCAGCCCATCGCAGATTAACTCCCCAGCAGTGCTGGAACTCATTTTACAGCTGAGTCAGTGGACTGAAGCAAGTAAAATGTTTTGCTCAAGGACACAATGCAGAGCTCATGACGGAAACCAAACTCGGTACCTTCGAATACGAGCATGACTCCCTACCCACTGAGCCACAGCACCTCTATAAAATTGAATATAGGAGGGTATTTATAATATACCACCTGAAGAAAAGTTTGAAAAAAAGATTTTAAATAGTGAACAAATTAAATAAACTTTTTTTAAATACATTAAAAATAGTTAGGAATGTGAGAATGAAGATGCCAACTTTCCATAGTAGACTTACTACACCAGTCACTTCTACACAGATAAAACAGAGCTTTAAACTTGCTTATGTAGCGGAATAAGATTTTTGAATGCTTTCTTCACCATTTTGTTTCTTTTTCAGTCCTCTTTCATATAAGATGGACATGCTTGACCACTGAACTAATCCTTGAAGTGATAAGAATTTCAAATACTTCTAAATTTAGAAATGGTTAAGATTGACTACAAATAAAAAAAAGATCTACAAATGTAAGAAATTTTGTGAATAGTTACACTTAATAAAGAAATAAATTTTTGGTTAATTTTCTACCATGAACATACAACAGAGTTGAAACGAGCTTAAATTTTAATATTGTGGAAAATGCTGTAAGGTTTATGTATAACACACCAGACAACTAGTGCATCAACCCCAGTTATATTTCAATTTGGCTCTCACCCAAGTAATTCACAACATTAATGAAACAATTATTCAAATGTCATGGTAGGCAACTAATTCATACTGAAATTACTACACTAATGGAAGTATAGCTGATTTTCATAATGAAAATCTGTTGCAATGGATTTTTAGTCCAAAATCCTCAAAGCCTACAAGGTTGAACAAAAACATCACTTAAATTCACTCATCAATAAACAAACAAAACCTTCACTGTCAAATACCATCCTATTACTTCAAGCCAGACACATTGACCACAGGGGAATACTTATGTCATTGTTTGAGTGTGAAAGTTAGTGCAGCTGCAGTGAAACGAGTTTACTATCAATGTCGGATTATGACAATGAAAAGTGAGGTGAAATGTGTGGAAATCCCTGGTGTAATTGCTAAATGCTTGTCCTGGATTGTGGTTTCTGTTGTGAGCAATAGGGACCCTGACAGATTTGAGATTTTGGCGGGGTTTAGACACAAAATGTATTGCGAGGTTTAAACTTAATGTTTTTCAATGACATTCCCTACATTCAAAGGGAAATGAAAAATTACATTCATGTCCTGCAAAATTCTTTCAGCAACTCTAGTTAGAGGGTTCATTGCACTTAACCTTGATTCGTCTGAAAGCTGGTTTATGCAGGCATAGCACAACACACATGGGCACTGGTTATCTTAACTAGAACAGTCGGAAGGACTATTCAAAATTAAGTATAGAAAATGGGCTTATAGAGGGAAGTATATACAGAAATATTTCAAATTACTTGATCTTTGAAAGATGCACTTACATTTTCATTTGCACTACAAGCTTCCTAATAGAGTTTTCCTGGATATTTCAAGACAAAAAAAGCTCAAGTAACTCAGAAAACATGTAAAACCTAACAGTCATTATAACAACAACACCTCTTTTAGTTCTATAAATTGAATAACAAAAAAAGGAAAGGCACTCACTTGCAATGTCAATGAAAAAGTGTCATTAAACCCCCTTTCCAACCTGTACCCTCCCCCAGCCCCTACACATTTCCAGAACTACATCCTGGATTGTAATACAACTTCCAATTTAAGAAAATATGTGTGCCAAGCAAAGTCAAGCATCCTGAAAAATGTAAAATAAAATTGAAGCAAAATTATGTGAAACATTATTGCTTAACGTATGACAAACTAGACATTGGAAATGATACAAATCCCCTCACTGCTAATAATGCATATTCCAGACTGTCCCACATTCCATCCCAACCTGTCCCAAATGTCATCCCACATCTATACTCCATGCAATTACACCTAAAAACCAGATGCTGTGTCATTAAGTGTAGACAATGCTCTTCACAAATATGATCATTTGTGCAAACAAAATCCCCATCCACTTTAATCTAAGAGATATCGTAGATACAATTATTTTATTTTTTATGCCAATAAGCTAATTAGTATGCACACACAACCCCATCAATCATGCTCATTTGAACAGTATCCATGTCCTCTACCCTATGCCAAGTCACATGAATGTACACTATTCATAAGTTATGAAAACTTTAACCTGACAAATATTTTCATTGTTATGCAAATAAGCTAATTAGTATGCACACACAACCCCCAAATCATGCTCAATTTGATTAGTACCCATGTCCTCTACCCCTATGCCAAGTCACATGAATGTACACCATTCATAGCTTTAGTTATGAAAACTTTACCAGACGCCAACGTTGAGGCCGGGGGTAGTGGAATAGCTCTACTATTTTTCGAATAATCGAGCTAAAAATTAGATTTCCGCCCAAAGAGTTCATCTACTTCTCTCACGGTATTAATGAAATAATCCTTCAAATCTGTTGACAAGTAAACTAATTCATACTGAAATTATGAGCTGTTGGAAATGTAGATGAATGTTATTCAATGATATCCGTTCCTTCCTTCAAAGGAAATTAATTAATCTATTCATGCCTTCTGAATGTCCTTGAGGGACTTCTTAGAGACCTGATTGGTTTGAAACTTGGTTTTTACAAACACAACTAGTAGGGGCCTACATGAAATTGAACCCTGGTTATCTTACAAATTGGTTCTCCCCTAAGAAGGCCTATCGACTGATCTCATAACATTAACAAAATAATCCTTCAAATCTCTTGGCAGGCAACTAATCCACACTGAAATTATGCACACCTGGAAATTTGGCTGATAATTTGTTTTGAATGACATCACTACATCAAAAGGAAATGAATAACAACAATAATGTCCTGCACATGTCCTCAGCGACTAGTTACAAGGTTGCATTGCACTTTACCCTGATTCGTCGGAAAGCTGGTTTATACATGTATAACACAACTAGCACAAGGAATTGAATTTGGTTACCTTTCAGATTGGTTCTCACCCATTTATGCCCACCTAACAACTGTATTCTGGAACTATCAAAAGTTGTATTTTTGAAACTCTTCAAACAAAATGTGCAAAACAAAAATGCTGAAAAAATTACCACTGTACTTTCAGTTTCTCTTTTTACAAATCTGAATCATGATACAAAATCAATCCTTTAAGAGGACATGGAAATGCCAGTATGGTTTTCTCAACATTTTCCCATATTAAATGACAAAAATGTTGGTTTATTTATTATAACAATCTCATAATATTTAACTAGAAAATGTGGTTACGAAAATGGTAACCACCGTGTTCTTGGGCATCACACCACGAAAATGTGAGGGTTTTTGCGCAATGACAATGTGGTTTACATTATGGGAGCATTCAACAATTCAAGACAAATGGAAGCTTAATATGAAGTCACTATGATAAGGATTTTAATTTCTTTGCCAACTTATGAACCGCAAATTTATTTAAGACAAATCTTGTGATAAATGGAGAGGGAAGGGGAGGGGACACCCTTACATTTGATGTAGGTAGTAGAATCATCATAGATTACAGTTCAAGTCATTTTGTATCTTATAATTTAGTAACTATTTACTGCACTTACTAACATTTTACAAACCAAAATCTATTAGAAGGGTGATACAATTCTCTCCCCATTATTAAAATCAGTCTAAATATTCATTTAAAAAACATTTGCGAACTTTATTTTATGCCCAATACTTTTAATTTACGATATTCATCTCATTTGTTTCTTCACCCTTTGTAAATTCTAGTTTTACTGTTATGTAGTTTGAACTCACATTTTACAGTTTATGCAACTTGCTTTATTGCGAAATTGCTGTAGCTACAGTACTTCTGTCTGATCTGACTGTAGTAGTTTATTCTACTGCACTAGTTGTGCACGCTAGCTGTACCGCATACCATATACTGTACCAATTTTGCACTGCTGGCCTGAATATCGCGGAAGGCATGTTGAAAATGGTAGTCCACTGTCAAGTCATTAAATATGATTTTACAACAATATCTTGTAATCTGATGTTCAAATACTTTCACAAAATGCCATCCACTTCCTCAAATAAATGCTATCATCATACATCAGATTCGACTGTGTTACTGATAGCAAACTCGAGATATGCTTGACCAGTCACATGACTGGATCCTTGGTAAGATCACAATATGTTCTCAGGAATTCTGTTTCCCCAGAACATAATGAGATAATCCTTCAAATCTCTTGACAGTCAACTAATTTATACTGAGTTTACACACCCCTGAAACGTAGCTGATTTCTTTTCAATGACATCCGTACCGTCAAAGGAAATGAATGAAATTCATATCCTGTGAGATATGAATGTCCTTTAGGGACTTAATTGTTACAGGTTTTATTACCCTTGCCCTGATTCGTCTAAAAATTGGTTTATACATGCAAAACACAACTACAGTAGCACAAGAATTGAACCCTAGTTATCTTACAAATTGGCTCTCTGTCAATCATGCCCACCCTAATGATCTCATCAAATTAATGAAATAATCTTTCAAATCTTATGACAGTCAACTAGTTTATACTAAGTTTATACACGTCTGGAAACGTAGCTGATTTTCTTTTCAATGACATCCCTACCTTCAGAAGGAAATGAATGACAACATTAATGTCCTGCACATGCCCTCCAGCGACTACTGACAGGGTTTCAATGCACTTTACCCTGATTAGTCTGAAAGCTCATTTAGCTTCACTTTTAGCGAATGTGAAATTTGTGATGCAGTAAGTTGAAGGATCCTAATGCTGTTATTATGTCAATGTGGTTCTTAGATCCAGTCACTAATGGCTTGAAAACTGTTAACAAAGATTTTAATCACAATTCAATTTTTTTAACATAAAATATGCTGCTTTTTGTCAAACTGTACATGTTTGTTTGTTTGATGAGGTCTTAACAGCACCACAACAACAAGGGTCAAAGAACTGTACAAATTAAAAAGTTTTGATATTGTAAATTTTTGACTGATTTTGATATAATTCAAATTTTCTGTGCATTTAGAAAGCCAAACTCAATATGTTCGTTAATCATCACATGGAGTTACTATAATACTATAGTAAGTCCAAGATTATAAGGATACACATTATTGAGCATTTAAAACAAGAACAACCACAAAACTGCAGGGACTTCCACATTTTACACATACACAATGTGTTAGTTGTACGTGACATGAATGCCAGCTTTTCTAATTTTGTTCAGAAAACTGATCTGCATAAAAAAAAATATGTAACCTATAACACACTTCTTTAAAAGAGATGCTGACAAAACAGCTTTCAAGTTCCATAATAATAGCAAATATCCAATACAGACTCTCTGCAAAATATTACTAACAAAATCTTGAATATTCATGACTTCATAATAAAATTTTACATGTAACCTATAATATACTTCTTTAAAAGAGATACTAACAAAACAGTTTTCAAGTTCCATAACAATAGCAAATATTCAATACAGACTCTACAAAATCTTTCTAACAAACTCTTTAAATATTCATGACTTCACAATGAAATTTTACTTGAAAAGATATGACACAATCTTAATTTTAGGGCACAAAATTTAAAAAACAATATGTAACCTATAACATACTACTTTAAAAGAGATACTAACAAAACAATAGCTTATAACAGTTCCATAACAATAGCAAATATTCAATAGACTCTACAAAATCTTTCAATATTCATGACTTCACAATAAAATTTTACTTGAAAAGACATATCACAATCTTAATTTTAGGGCACGAAATATTATATGTGGGGAAATATAACAAGGAAACTTTAAAAAATGATATAAAAAGGTAGGTAACCTATGAATGAAAGACCATGATATGGAATAAAAATAGTATTGTGTTTGATCCTTTGGTATTTAGAA
Source organism: Chiridota heheva (assembly GCA_020152595.1). Classification (NCBI taxonomy): domain Eukaryota; kingdom Metazoa; phylum Echinodermata; class Holothuroidea; order Apodida; family Chiridotidae; genus Chiridota; species Chiridota heheva. The sequence continues at coordinate 489,402 of JAIGNY010002010.1, forward strand.
AACACATGCATACACATCCCACATGCATACACATCCCACATGCATACACATCCCACATCCTACATGCATACACATCCCACATGCATACACATCCCACATCCTACATGCATACACATCCCACATCCCACATGCATACACATCCCACATCCTACTGTACATGCATACACATCCCACATCCCACATGCATACACATCCCACATCCTACATGCATACACATCCCACATGCATATAGAATGTTGCTATGATCTTTTTCTTCTGTGTACATGTGATTCATTTTTCAGTAAATATGAAAACTGACGATAAACAGAAATCTTTTAAAGAAAATACATTTAACTGCAAATGGAATAAAATATTATCACTGTTTTCCAGAAAGACTTAAGGGAAAATGAAAGACGTATTTTGTTTAAAAGACCAATGTATCCATGAATTTGTTTTTAAGAATGAATTCCTAATTTATTTATAATCCAGCTCAGATACACAATGAAATATATCACAATTTTAAGCTAAATCAAAATATAATTTATTATAAAAGTAATCTGCAGCTGCAGGGATAGACAAAGATTTGAAAATATTATGAGAATCTTGACTAACAAATAATCTATTATAAAAGTAAATTACAGCTGCAGAGATACATTTAGACACAAGGTTTGAAAATATTATGAGAATCTTGAATAGAAAATAATATATTATAACAGTGTTCTACAGCTGCAGGGATAGAGAAAGGTTTGAAATTATTATGAGAATCTTGACTAACAAATAATCTATTATAAAAGTATATTACAGCTGCAGAGATACATTTAGACAAAAGGTTTAAAAATATTATGAGAATCTTGAATAGAAAATAATTATATTATAACAGTATTCTACAGCTGCAGGGATAGACAAAGGTTTGAAAATATTATGAGAATCTTGACTTACAAATAATCTATTATAAAAGTATATTACAGCTGCAGAGATACATTTAGACAAAAGGTTTGAAAATATTATGAGAAACTTGAATAAGAAATAATCTATTATAAAAGTATTCTACAGCTGGCAGGATAGACAAAAGGTTTAAAAATATTATAAGAATCTTGATTACAAAATAATCTATTATAAAAGTTGGAGGGAAAGACAAAAGGCCTACAATTATTGCCCCAAAAGTGAAACAAAATCAACATGCATGCCAAAAAATTCATTTAATTCAGTAATACAATCACCTTGTATTCCATTAACTTTTCTGTATGATTATGATCTATTTTACAATGTATTTGGAAATCCTGCTTCCCCTGCATAAATATTTGCATAATCTTCTAGCTTTCAGGTTTTTTAAATATAATATATGCTTTAGTTGGCTTAACTTACTGCTTACACAATCTTCCTGGATATACAAGCTAAACCCAACCGAGCCATCAGGCTCATACAGCCAGTGCTTATTCCCTGTTTCAATGACACAAGCGAATGAGAGTACATGACTCCCCTGGACGGGACGCCAGTCCATTGCAGGTTAACTCCGCAGTGCTGGTACTCATTTTACAGCTGAGTGGACTGAAGCAATTTGATTAAAGTGTCTTGCTCAAGGACAAAATGTAGTACTCATCTTGGGAATCAAACCCGGTACCCATACGAGTATGACTTCTTACTGAGCCACTGCACTCTTATATCGTCCTGAATAGACAAAAGATTCCCTTTTGGTTAGCCGGGGTATTTACGAGAATTATGCTTATCTTCTATTCTATAAAAATATACAATCTGGTCTCAGAGACCTGATTCACTGCACTATATAATCAAAACAAAAAAGCTACCGCTATAGCGCCCCCCTCTGTGGCTGACATATCGTGACACGTATTTACTGAATTACCACCGAGGCCTGAACCACAGGGGAGGCGGGAGGGATGCATCGAGGTTGAACTGGTGCATGAGGAAATCGGCTATAACCCCTCAGTCACCAAATGCGGAGAAGACTCGCTCTCATTCGGAAGATTCCAAGTCTTAAATTATACATGCCCATAATGGAGGCCCTTTGGGACTGTGCCGCCATTTCGGCAGCATCCTGTGAAAGACCTGGTGAAGCATTGATTGGCAGACAGTCAAATGTAGCGTCCCCAGATTGTAGTGGAGCTCGTCCAATCCCAGCATGGATACCATATCCATGCGGTTTGGAAACTTGTGGGGGTACCCCACTACTAGTCTCAGCAGGTGTGGGTACCAAGACTGGCCTGGCCAGTTGGGCACTACCAGAAGTAGAAGATGACATTGGTCTTGCTCCACTTTGGCCAGTACTCTTGGAAAGAGAGCGAATGATGGGAAGGCATAGCCTACAAAGCCATCCCACCGGAAAATTAGTGCATCAACCCGCCACACCCTGGGGTGCAGGGTCAGGGGGCAGAAAATTGGTAACTTGTGGGTTGTTAGAGAGGCAAACGATTACACGTCCAGGTGACCGGAGGTCGACCAAATGGTCTTGGTTACCTGGGAGTGTAACGACCACACCGTTGGCATCCCCTGCAGGCATGATAGGAGGTCTGCCAGTGTGATTTCCTTGCCTGGTAAGTGAACGACTTGGAGACGAACATTGTGTACCTTGCACCAGTTCAGTAGGGGTTTGGCGTAGAGCCAGAGCATTCTGGATCTTGCACCACCCTGTTTGTTTACATATGCCACTACTGTCTTGACCCTGACCTGTGGCAGAAAGTGTAATAGGGCCCAGTATACTGCCTCCAGTTCATGCAGATTCGGTGACGACTGTCACTGATGGCTTGGGGAGGAAAACTCACTCCCTGTGTAACAAGGCGTTGGTCTTACCACCACCACAAGTGTGGGACCACGTCCGGGAAAATAGTGACTGGGGAAACCATGTCCCTCTCTGACGGGACGAAATGTCTCGGGAGGTGAAGCTGGAGGTCCCTCATGTGAAACCTGCACCTGAGGACAATGTCCACCAGACTGGTTAGGTATCCCAGGAAACCAGCCATGTCCTTGCTGGTGAGGATGGGCTGGATATGATAAGGCTCTCCCCAGTCTTCACAGCGGCGACCCTTGTCGGGGCTGGAATGCCCTTGGAGAAATCCAGGGTCACCCCTAAATAGATCAGGGTCTGAAAGGGGACTACTGTAGGTCCAACTTCTCATCGTTGAACAACCAACCCAGTCTCTGGGCTACAGAGATCACGGTGTCCGTGTGTCTGGCCACTGGCAGTGGGTTGTTTATGATGATGAGCCAATCGTCCAGATAGACAAAAATGGTGATCCCTTGCTTATGCAGGTAGGCTGCCACGACCCTTGTTACACTAGTAAACACCCAGGGTGTGGTCGAAAGACCGAAGGGGAGAGCCTTGAACATGTAAAAGGTTCCCTTGAACATGAACTTGAAGGTAAGGAATCTTCTGTGGCTGGCATGGGCGGGTACATGCAGGTAGGCATCAGAGAGATCAAGCGAAGTCACCCACAGGCCTTGGTGTACAAGGGGGGAAATGCTGTGCAGTGTCTTCATTTTGAATTTCATGGGGCAGATGAACTCATTCTGTGGTTTAAGGTTCAAGATTGACTGCCACGAACTAACTCTCTTGGGGGTCAGAAAGAGGGTGGACATAAAAAAGTCTTTCATGATACCAAGGTGATTGCCCATTTTATTGTCAGTTCTTTGATCTTCCCGCATAATGTTGTACAGATACAAGTCTCTTTAAGTTAAAGTGGCTATGAAGCCATTGACGGCCGTAATTGGCCGTTAACAAAGGTTATCTAAGTTACCTTTAACTCTAAACGTCTATACAGCCATTAACGGCCGTAGAAATTTTCACTCTATGGCTCTGGAGCCATCAACGCGTCTGTGTACGGTAAAGAAAATTATGCCATGCACAGAGCCGTAAATGGATCCGTGAATGGGTATGGAAGTTAAAAGTCCAACTATGGAGCCATAAGCCGTACAGCCATAAGTAAAGACTAAAAACACCTCAAACATGTGGCTAGGTAGCAAGGAAGCAGGTGGAACTCCTCGGAAAATATGGAGACTTTTGCGGATAAAGAGCTAGGAATTTCATCAGTGAAATCCAGAGATCTTTGCGGTCTAGACGCGCAAAAAAGTAGTGAATATGTATTGCAATACCTAAGCCACAGAGGAGGAGGGGGTGGGGGTGGGGGGGGGGCGCTATAATGGTAGCTTTTTGTATTGGTTGTATAGTGCATGAATCAGGTCTCTGAGACCAGATTGCATATATTTATAGCATAGAAGGTAAAGTATAATTTGAAATAAATATAACAGCCATAAAAGAATATGGATCAAATTGATTATAAATGGCTGGCTTGTTGGTAGTTTCAATAAGTTAACATGATCTCATGAAACTTGGAAGAAGAGTCAGTGGCATACACTCAGGGGTCCTTGTCGACAAAAGCGGTGACCCCCAGCCTCTATGGGGGCCCCAACAAAACATAACAAAATCCTCTAAATTTTAATTTTACCTCCGTCAGAAGTGTCTCAGAATCCTATTTTGAAACCTCAAATCTGCTAGAAATACTCCACACAGTCTGGACCACACCGGAGGAAGGGAGGGGGAGGGGGGTCCTAGGTGGCTTGTCCACTAAGAGGAGTACCAATATGTGTCTCAGTCAAAAATTACAAATCAAAATGTTTTCCCAGTTTGTTCTTCTGCCCTTTTCAAATCAATGGGTGCAGAAAATACACACTGGGCATTGTCATAATCAAGGTAATTTAGTATATCACTTAAATATCAAAATTATAAGATAAGTTTTATATCTACTACAATATCAAAATTATATAACTATTTATATTACTTCAATATATCTTTGATAATCATTGCATTACATGATAGAGCTAAAACAATCATTACAACAGATTAAAATTAATTCACTTGAAAGAAACATAAACAAAAAAGTTAAATTACATTATTTTCTGTGTTCAGTCGCATCAGTTGATGAATTCTTTCAACTTCTTCAAAGCCAATTCAGCATTCTTAGTGCTTGCGTGCTCCCCGCCTAGGAAGGCCTCAAACACCCGTTGGGACTCTATGAACTGAAACTTGGCTCGTTGATACATGTTGGTGGCAAAATAAAATGCTCCCAAATTATATCTGAAGAAAAAAGGGAATTACAAAAGAAAAAAAATATTCCCAATTAAAACGTATATAAATTAAACAATTTGATTTTAATTTTTGAATGATTTATAAAACAAAATTGAGGACTTTTTAAATGATTATATCACAAATTTAAAAACAAGGCAAGTTCCTCACAAAGATTTGCAAATTGAAAAACCTATGATCAGTTTTTAAATGATTTTGTTTGTGGAAACAAGGTACCTAATGGTGTCTCCAAGTCCTTTTACTCCATGTGTTTCAGTCTACAGACCTATCATATGAGCATCCACTTTGCTGGGGACTTACCCTGTGCTGCATTAGTGTCACACATGGGAGAGCAAGTACTCTCATAACCTTTTAGAATAATAACTCAGGATATTTACCAGCTCTATAGAGACCCCCTAATATGGGAAATGGATATTTGATTAAAGCTTTGTCTTGTAAGAATTAAGCTGCTATTCACTTTCAATTCCAACTTCATAAATTTTCAAAATGCAAATCAATTTATGAGAGAGTGTTAACTGAAATTTGTACATACAATTTGACCATACATTTGAACTTGTATTCTCTACATAACCAACCCCATATAAATACAACAAACAAATTCCATGAAAGGGAGGGCGATATTCAACAATATTTACCCACCTGACAGCAGCTACATCCACATGATTCATGCCATATGCCTCCAGAAGAATCACCAGAACTGCCCTGAACAGCTCCCCTGCCTTCTTGTCATTCATGTCGTCAAAGACCAGAGCAATGTTGTTCAAGATGGCCGCCACACGAGGGTGGTTCAGTCCTACATCACTCTGGGTCAGTTGCAAGTCCCACAAATGCAGAAGTACGGCTTCATCAAGACGGCCTTGATCATAAGAGAGCTCTCCAATCTGTTGATGGTAGGAAAAAAAGACAAAATAATAACACCAGAAGTTATGAGGTAATAATTGAATAATTTCAGTAAAAAGTTCCAAATGTTTGATAAATGATCATTAATTTTAATATGGTGAGAAAGATATTAAAATGTAAAGTTTTTTTCTTCATCATTAGAAGAAGTTTTTGACAAATTCTTATTCTTTATACCTTAAACTGTGTATAAAACAAGGCTAGAAAATTCTTTAAAGGCATGTTAAAAAATAAACAAATTATAAGGAAACACTAATTTGAAAGAAATAGATCTGAATAATTCTTGTTTTATAAAGTTACTTAAGAGGAAAAAGTTAAATGTAGAAAGAAAAAAAAAGGCACTGGTCTCCTACAATCCTGGACAAAAGTATTTGACCCTTTTTCTTCACACTTCTACCCCATTTCAATGTTGGAAGTGAATGTTAATAGATGCAGGTTCAAGTTATGTCCCAACATTGAAACAGGGTAGAAGGGGGAAACGGGGTCAAGACTTTTGTCCAGGATTGTAGTATTCAATAAGATAAGTTTATAGTAAAATAGGTATAGCTATAGAAACATTTACTGGAACGCACTGTTTGGGAAGTCCCACCTCTTGCTTGATATATACCAATAAGACATATACAGTACAGCCTAGAATAACTGCACACGCTAAGTGCAAGGTATTATTGCAATTAGCGCCATGATGAATGGAGCTGCCCAAGAGCAGATTCATGCTGAATGTGGGTTACCGCGCTAAAATCACTGATCTTCCAACCAAGCAGACTCTATCCATCTGTGCTCGATTCATGATGTACCATGCTAAAATTGATCAGGCATTGTGTGCAATATGTCAATCAAGATCAAAATCAAGAGCTGTGAAAAGGGACTCCTATACATTACAGTTACATGAACCTGTTTACCTGAATTGGCCTGGTAGACTTTTTCTTTAGCAAAATATATTAATGTTAGGCCCAGAGGAATTAAAAACTAATAAAAACTTTCATAAAATAATTATGTTTTTGCTCAGTTTCACGCTTAACTCTTGAATATATTTTTCACGCTGCACAAAGTTCCCATTTCTACCAATAAAAGTGTCTCGTAGCTGCGATTGTAAATAAGGAAAATTTATACTTTTAGTGAATGAAACACAATTACCATACATTCCAATAAAAGCAACTCACATGGTAATTACATTTTAACATATAAAGGCACTAAAGTTATGCTGTAGTTTTGAGCCTACCGCAAGTTGACAATCTGAACAAAAATAGAAGGTTTGCAAATGTACTAGACCTTGACTTAACAATGTAAAATATATTTTCTAGGCTTGCCACAATTTTACATAAGCAGAAAACTTTTTATCCCAAAAAGGAAGATGAAATTTCGCTCCAGAAAATTAATGTAATAACGTTACACATCCTGCGAATAACACACAACTTCTGCACACCCTACATTTATGATGATATACAATGCATGCATATGTGATTCATACACACAGTACATATATGCGCTAAAAAGCTTAGCGCATGAGATTACAGCTTTACACCAACTTGTGTACTAATATTACCACGCTAACCTCTGAGATGGAGGAAGGGAAAAAAATGTGATTCTCGTACACACTTAGCGACGAGTTAGGCCAAGTGTCATCAGCACATTAAAAACACAAATATAATGGCAGTGCTAAGGGTACTAATCGCAGTAAAAAATCTGCGCTTATTACGAAATTGGTACGGTTATTATAGGCTGCACTGAACCAAATACAAGCAATGGCCAACTGTCAAAGCTATGAAAAGGGTAAAGGAACCAAATTTCATCAAAAATATTGTCCTCTGTTACACACCTGTCCAATAATAGCAGCTACATAATGATGGTTTGGGCCAAGGACCTCTTTTGCAACCTCAAGAGCTCTGGTTAAAAATCCCTTAGCTCGATCCAGCGCAGATCCTTGCAGACGAATCACAGAACTGCAATGCAAAACATTGATATAGATCTTTCTCAAATTAATGAACAAACCATCTTAAAAGATCAGGTTAACATAGCTAGCTACAATCTTGATCACACATGTTGGAAAAAAAACTCACTGAAATCATTTCTGCAGCACTACCCCCAGCACTTCAATAATATGTACTTTGTACAAAACCTGGGAGAGTGCATCTTATAGCATTGATGGAAGAGAGTTAGGATTTTGCCCAACTACTTTTGGTCATGATTGTAGCATGATATGATCATGATAAAATCATATCATGACAATGATATTTCTTGCTAAAAATGGTTGTGTGAAATTAAAAGCTTAATTTAGAAAAACTTGAACATTTTATTTCAAACTCTCATGATCCCTAACCAGATATGAGATACAAACAAACATACATACATGTAAATACAAGACATGTAAACTTATCAAAGCTCAAGACAAAGTCAAAATGTGTAAAAAACAAAATTTCCACCTGATGCCCAAAATTTGGTGAGAAGCAGCAAGGCTTACTAGTTTGGTATTGGTATGATATGATATGGGATTTAACTGGATTGACCAGGTGTAGTACTGTTGGAGCTACTCTATTCATTCCATTACTTGTTTCTAATAAAATAACCAAAAAGTTTAATGATCCAACAAAAATTTTAGGCTGACAAATATTTAAAAAAAATTCAACCCATTGAACAAACACAAGAAGATTACTAGTAGAGTCCTCAAAAAATATTCAAGCAAGAAAATATTTGTTGATGTTTTAGTGTACTATAAAGTCTAAAGAACAACATATCAAACGTTTTCCAAAATCAGACAACCGCAAAGGGTCTAATTATGATGTCATAAAATGGCCGCCAGTGTTAAAAAATGGCTAATAGGCCATAGGCCAGATGCACTCCACACACTTTCCCCCTCCCCACCCACAACTATCCGAACCAATATTTTTCTGAAACCTTAGGGTTCCTGAACACGTATTCAACTAATAACAGTAAAAATATTGGGTCTCACTATGCAAAATAATGGAAAAAGACAAAATTCCCACTATTATATGAAAAATGCAAATAGATAATCATCAAAATTAAATTAGGTACCATGACATTACAATTCTATTTTAATTTCATGCATATTAACACATATTTCATATCTGACACCTTTTTGGAACATTTCTTGTCATCCAAAATAGCAAAAAACCAAAATGGCTGACAAAAGGGGTATGTTTCAAGTGTCATTCCATGTCAAAGTTAGCTTATTTTGGACTTTTTATTGCGGACTTGGTGGCCATTTTGGATTTTTATCGATTACAAAAATGTATGCAATATTTTGCCTGGTACTTGCTGCCAGATTGTTTTTTGAGATGTAGAACTCAAAAAGGGCACTTAAAATTCTCCCAGGGTAAGCATAAATGTTGATATTTTCATTTAAACTCAATTTGTTCATGCTTTCAGGTCTTCTAGGGTTCCACTAGGGCCTTTCTCTGGCTTGTCACAAACCTATCGTACCAGAAAATAGACCACATCACACCCCTGGGGTCAACGGATAACTGGAAGTCCCTAGGTGTCTACAGGTTGCCTATTCTCTGGTACGTTATGTATGTGAAGAGCCAGAGAACGCCCCCAAGGGATCACTGGGAGACCCAAAGGATCGCTGGGAGACCCCAGGAATGTGCAGGTGGCCCATTGTCTGGCCAGAGTACAGCCCTAAGGGATCTCAGTGAGACTCCAGGGGTCTACTGGTTGCCCATTATCTGTTACGTTATGCATGTGACAAGTCATTTTATGGCCCAGAGGGATCACTGGGAGATCCAAGGGATCTGCTGGGCCAATTCCCTGGTACGTTACCACATTTGAGTAACCAGAGAATGGCCCCAGTGGATCCCTGGGATACCCCAGGAGTTTGCCGGTGGCCTGTTATCTAGTAGGTCAGGTGTGTACAGAAAACAAGGGATCCCTGTGAGACCCAGGGGTGTTCAGGTGGCCCATTTCTTGGTGGGCCACCAACACACCCGCATGCGTAGGGAGGCAGAAAATGGCTCTAGCATATCCCCAAGACCCAGGGTCTGCTGGGCCTATTCTCTGGTATGTTGCACATGTGTGACGAGACAAAGAACTGGCCCTGGGGAAACCCAGGCTTGTGCAGCTGGCCATTTTCTGGTACATAACAAGTGTGACGAACCAGACAATGGCCCTAGCGGATCCCTGAGAGACACCAGGGGTGAGCAGGTGGTCCATTCTCTAGTTCGTAAAGTGTGTGACGAGCCACAGAATAGCCCCAGTGGATCCTTAGGAGACCCCAGGGGTTTCCTGGTGGCCAAAACTCAGGTATGTTATGTGGGTGATGAGACAGAGAATGGGCCCCAAGGGATCTCAGGGGGACCCAGGGGTGTGCAGGTGGCCCATTTTCTAATATGATATGTGTGTGACGAGCCAGAGAATAGCCCTAGCGGAATCCTGGGAGACCCTAGGGGTCTGCAGGGCATAGTCTCTGGTACCTTATGTGTTTGAGAAGCCCGAGAATGGACCCCCCCCCCCCTCCCCTTCCTGCATCACAAGTGGATCCCTGGGAGACCCCAGAAGTTTACCACTAGATGTGTGACAAGCCAGAGAATGGCCTTTGCGGAAACGTGGGAGACCCGAAAACATGACAAATTGAGCATGAATGTGAAAATATCAACATTAATGCTAACCCTGGGAGAATTTTAAGTGCCATTTTTTAGTTCAATATCTCAAAAAACAGCCTGGAAAAAGATTGTGTACATGTTTTGTGTGTGTACAATCAATCAATCAAGTTAAATTCTTTACGCCCAATCCTTCCTATAAATTTTCAGTCTTTCACCCACAAGAACCTCCATTTAGGTGGATATAACTTTTAGTCTGTTTGTTTGATGAGGACTTAACGGCACCATGACAGCAAGGGTCAAATTGTGCCTGAGAAGTTAGATCATTCCAAAGGTAGGAAGGAAAGAACTTTTAGACTCTGCTTAATGCAATTAAGAAACCCACCACAGATAGTCCAGTGATTTTATGCATCAGTAATTACACTCCCAATCATCTATATATTCACACAGTGCAACTGATTGTGAAGAGCCAGGTATTGTAGATTTCATTACTGCAGGCCGGGCCAAATCATGCATGTAATGTGGGGATGAGGATTCATTTTGGCTCTTAAAAGGATGTTTTCATCAGTGAGTTATAAACACTCTGGTAAGTTTGGATGCATTGCACTAAAAATTTACAGCCAGAGTTATTCATCATGTTGACAACCAGAAGTGATGTTACCAGCACGGCGACGTTTATTTCAGACTTTATTTATGGGAGGATACTTTTCCTTTCAGTTGTTATCTCAGTTAATGGAAGCTGGAGAAAATGACTCAAAACGGGGATATTTAAATTTTTCCGTACACTTTTGTAACCGTTTGAAAGTTACAAAAACAATATGACTTCATGACATCATCAATGGTGTCATTAATAGAATTAAGATGTCACCCTACTCTCTCAATGATAGATATATGATAAATAAGACGTTTTTTTATCATTGTGGAAAGCAATCTGAAATTACACACAATTATGTTAGGCCTGGCTATGACGTCATGAAAGACATCATTACATCATATTTAAGGTCATGACTACATGTGGAACACTTTTGTCAGTGCTGAGAATTATAACTTTACCTAATTACTAATGTCTAAAGATAATATTCACACATAGAGTTGTTACAAATTGATGATTTTAAGCTCTATATGCAGATATTAGCCATTTTTAACAATGGCGGCCATCTTTTTTATGACATCATAATTAGACCCTTTGCAGTGGTCGGATTTCAGAAAATTTTGATATGTTATTCTTTTGACTTTATAGCACATGAAATCACCATAAAATGTTTACTTGCAATTTTGGGGGGGTTATGTGTCAAAATAACTCTACTATACATCAAATAAAAGACTTTAGATACCACTTCATCTTACCCCATTCCCAGTAGCGCTTTGACATATTGTATCTTCTGACCAGGGCTAGTGACCTTGGTCAGCCTGGACAAAGCATCCTCCAGGTACTTTGAGGCCATGTTCAAGTCTCCTAACTTTCGACTAACAGTGCCAAGCTCTATCAAGACCTACATGCAAGAAAAAATAATTAGAATATTGATAAGTTCTTATCTAAATAATCTCCACTTCCTTCTGAAGGTTATTCAACATTAGATGTTTACAGACATTGGAAGTAAGATAATTTTTTTTGAATTGTTCTAAAATTTCAACCAAGTCTAGCTACGTGGTAATTGCCATCTCAATAAAAACAATATTCAAGAAGCCTTGACAATGGTAGAGCTGGAAAAGAACCTTTCAACTTGACTCTACTCAGTCAACCATTTATGACCAACAGTTCATATTTGCTCTCTTATTCATTAAGCACTTCCCCTAATTAGTGCATGATAAATGCTTAAATGAAGTCTCGGTCAGAAAGTGAGCGCACATTTTTAACTAAGCAATGAGAACTTTGTCATATTTTGAAAAATTGCTGAGGTATTCATTAGACATAAAAATGGTTGAAATAGGGAAAATACACTCTCACACTTTGGTTCAGTATTCCTTTAATTGACTGACTGATCTATTGACAATTGAGATTGAAGTCAGACTTACATCAATGGCTTGTGGGTGATTGCATCTCAACTTGCGCTCATACTTGGCATGGTGTTGCACGATAGTCGAATGGGTCGCAGTGTAAAATAATTCCAATTCTCGTAGCAAACGTTTGAACAACAGCCTGCAATGATATATATACAACAACTATAAGATAATCATTTAAAACCTCATTAAAAAAATTGAGATTATTAGCAAATATAGCAATGCCTACAATTTAACTAACTGGTTAGCTCTATTGGCATAGCACCCACTTTTCAGCCAGAAGGTTTCCCTGCTGAGTCACGCCACAGACTTAAAAAATGGGACCTGTTGCCCTCTCATGTTGTGCTCAGCATAAGAGATCATAGCAGGGTATTATATTCAGTTGAGAATAGTCACCAGAGACTTTCTTTTGTGAGAAAATTACGGCAAAATCAGAACTTGGAGCATTAGCAAAAAGGCTCTAAAAAAATGAGTATTATCATAATCAAAAAGATAGAACTCTTCATGAGAACTTTGAATACAAAATGCAAAATAGGAAATAAGATAACAAGATAAGAGGCTAAGGGTTAGTTACCCCATAAAAAGCCCAAACTAACACCGTCACCACCATGACAAAAAAATAAAAAATCACATCCAGAGTTAGTAAAGAATTTTATCAATGTTGACCTTGAAATTGTGAACAGAATTGGAGCTAACTATCCACTCAGGCAAACCATTTCCACTCATTAACAACTTTTTGCAAAAAGCTAAAATGCTGAATATCTATCCGTGAGAACTCTTTGGTCAACTTTAATCTGTTACCACATGTCACATGAGGATTAGCTGAAACATGCAAGAAATAACAGGAAGTCAAAGCATCACTACCAGATAGGAACCTAAAAACCTGAATCATATCGCCACATACTCTTCTCAACTCAAGCATGGGCAAACCAAGAATTCACAACCTAGACTCATAAGATATCAAATTGCAAAGTCAAGTCACCACAAAGTAAACAGAACAACATGTAAGACTACAGATGGCTGTCTAAGTGGCTATCTTTTCATGTTGAGAATTGATTAAACTACTGTCCAGGTCATGTAACATCCTACTATGACAAGCACCTTTTACTAACCTTAACATAATTATTCAAAATGAAACTAAACTACTGCCATGTTCGTAAGTGATGACCAATGCCAAATAAATATTTTTTTATCTATTTTTTACCCCACCTTGCTCCCTTAAGAAGCCCCAGCTGCATGAAGAACGCTGCCATGTCCTTGACCAGTCCAGCTTTGTCCTTAGTCTGCTCCCACTGCACTGATTTATGCAGGACATTCAGGTACAGGTCTTCCACCTGCTCAAAACCCCGAGCTAAGTCAAGAAGTGTTCAGAGAAAATCATGATTAAGAATTAGCTACTTAGGAATTGCAGGTAATAACAAAATGATGTACTGTCTTGAATGTGGTCTGTAAACCCTAACATGCTGGTCCAAGTGGGTGAGACTTTAGGAATTGAAAAAGTGGATGTGTTTAACACTAAGAACTAATCAGAGGAGATATGTCACGTAAGGTGCTGACTTTGGGTCAGGAATGGGACTAGGGAGAATAATTCCCCATTTTCTTTGCAGTTCAAAATATTTAATAACAAATATAGGAATAGATTCTGCACATTCAAAATGCCCCAAATCCGCTGCATGTACAGTATAGGCTACAAATAGTGCATACTTAATGCAATCAATAATTATATTTTTAGCATACTTCCAAAATTCTGATATAGTTCCACAATGACAATAACTGGAAGTATGCTTGAGTTTCTTAACACATGTGATGATTCCGAGGGTTTTTGCATTATGAAGGATTATTCTTTAAAGCCCACCTCTAAATCTACACATACCACCTGACACATACCTGTCTCCAGGCCTTGATGAGTTGGAACCTTCCGTCCTCCGTCTTCATCAGCCTCCGGAAGACAGAAATGTTCAAGATGGTCGCTTTCAATCTTTGAAATTCTTTGGCTTGGGCCAACAAGTACGGAACTTCATCTGCCTGTAAGAATAAAAAGTTTTCGCAGGAAAAATGAATATGTGGTATAACACTAAAAAACAACAGATTACGGTAAGACAGTAGTCTTAGTAAGTGGAATGGAGATGATTACAAAAAATAAAAGGTCATTATAGCTTACATGCAAGCAAGGAACTTTTTCATGAATATGCATTAAATGCCCGTTATCATGTTACCATAAAAATAAATATAAATAAACAGTACAATTCAACATTTGTGATTAGGCGAAATATTTATGGAAATAATTAAAAGCAAACCAACAACAACAGAGGAAGTTACATTACTACTATGTATTGACTTGCTGGAGACATTTCAAGCAATTCTCTTGGCAAAAGATTCTCTCTTTACGATCATATTTACTACATTTTTATTGCGGTGGTAGCAAGTTTTGTGCAAGGAAGGGCCTGTCACTTGCCATTACTTTCATAAAGGATTAAGTGCTGAGTAAGGTAATGTCAAAGTAAGATTAAAAAAACAAAAAAACATTTCTCTGACTGTCCAGTAAGCCTGAATCCTGCCAGGACAGACAATCACTTTGCAGGATGTACAGAACAACATCAATAAAAAAACAAATTACACTTCAATCACTTACATATCTATCATCAATATCCCTGGAATTGAAGAAATTAGCCAACTTCAGGTACGCTGCCCTCTTGTCCTCATCAGTTGGAAGGTATTTTCGTTCCACCGCTTGACGCAAATGGTCGTGAAAGAAGTTGACGATGCCATTGCGATTAATAAGATTCTCATCAAATGAGAGGTAAAATGGACACCACACAGTAGAAGGGATCTGTTGAACAAATAAAAAATCATCAAACTAAAAATTAATTGTCAATCCTTCAGGTACCTTTATAGCACACTGTATTGGGTTATCTTAGGTGACAGGTTGGTATATGTTGGGTTGGAACAATAACATTGAGCAATCAAAGGGCCACTTTATTGTAGCCATGGTGGGGCTATATACATTGCTCCAAAATTAATTATTTGATGGTGTTATGTTTAAAAAAAGGTTTTTATACAAAACAACAGGTTGGGCCTTTTGGAGGCCGACAAGGGACAAAAATTGCTGACAGCCAAAACTATTTTCCAGCAATCTGTTAAGATGGCAGTCTATTACACTGTTTAAAGTCTAATTTATTGAATAGCAAAATAAAAGGTCATCACTTCAAAATTTGAACCTTTTTAGCATATTTTCTGTATCTTTTGACCTCAAGTTTACTTTTTGGGAGGTCAACCCCTGGCTACACAATGACCAATGCACCTTTAACTGCAGCCAACCTTCTCAACAAATTCTTTAACAATTTAATTACTATTGCCTCTAGATGTCACTAGCTCTTTAGATATGACATGTCATATTAAAAGGTCCAACAGCAGCTTATTCCGCAACAGTTTGCGGACAATAACCTCAAAAGTACTAAATACAACCAGTATAAGAGAAAACTGTAAGAAGTAAACATGCTGTGTAAATACCGTTACTACAATTGATCAAAAAATCCGCCATTCGGCTGATTTCGGAAAGCTTAATCTTCGTGCTTATCAATAACCACAACCATTTCTGAGATATTAGTCCCATCTGAACTTTTTGCTTCGCTGATTCAAGGAAAGGATCTATTGCAATGTTAACCAGCTTCATCACACAAGTGCTTGCCATATTAATTCAGGATGGTGGAGCAGAAAGCTTATTGAGCAACAATAGTTGGCAGTTTATTGGTATTTACAGAATTAAAGGATTTGTCTGGAGTAGGTATGTATGACTACCTTTGTTTGTGATTGATGCAGTTAAATCCATCACAGAGCCTAACGGTCCTTACACCTCATAAATTGAGAAAACTATGAATCATAATACAAAGATCTACTGAAGTTCTGGAGGATGTTTTGCAGCCATACCTGTAACAGATCCAGGAGTTCTTGCTCAGTCATACCCCTGTGTGAACACCATATAGCAGAGGTTGCATCTCGAACAAGGTAAGGCCTGAGAATTAAAACCGCAATTTGATTACTACACAATAATATACATATACAAGACTAACTACCAAAGAAACTTATAGTTCACTTGTCATGCAAGTTTATCCTAAATGAAAAGAACTTTAAAAGAAATACAACGGAGAAGAAGCTACTTCAGTATCTTATTGTGTTAAAGCAAAGATTGCGTTTTACGTCGGAATGGCTGTTTTTTGTACGCATCACTGGTACATACCTACGTCCAAATAATTGCTTCCGACGTACAAAATAAATATCAGTTAAATGAACTAACGTCCAAAAATTTTGTATAAATTTTACCAAAATACTAAATATACAGCAATTGGTTAATCAAATCATTATAAAATAAGAGTTTTATATTACAATTATAAGCAAAATATGATCAAATATCTAAATGTTTTACCGTTTATTTCATTTTGTTGTTGTTGTTCCCTACGCATTGTATGTATCACGTTTATAGGTAGCTACTGTAGCTGCTATTAAACAGTACGGCCCTGTACTCTGGCACAATGTTGTTATGCAATGCTTGTTGTTTATACTGTACATGCACTGCACTGCACGTACTGTTATGTCATGTGTGTATGGTGTATTAGCGGCAGACATGACAGTTGTTGGTTAAAAAATGGAATAATGTGGATGTTATTTCCAATTTACTTAAGTATGTTTACTGCCATTGGTATTCTTAAAACGTTATGTGATAAGGATCGTTTTCTGGGACATTTTATTGCTACAAGAGGGTAAGCAACTTTGATTCTGCTAGGCCAAGAGTAATGTTACTTTTTAATTTCCTGTGATCGTTAGTCCGTAAGAATACATGTACTAACATGAGGCCTAGTACAGTATATCAGAGCTCTATTTACACCTAAAATTGGGAAACTTATGACCAAAAATTAAAGTCTGGCATAAAAAAAAAAAATAAGGGAAGTTACAACCATGTTTTTTTGGGAAATGCAAACTTTGTGTTAATGGGATAATCAAGTTTAAAGCTTGTCTCAATTGTGTAGAAAGAAATGACAGGAGTGAAAAGTACACAGTTGGCGCCCTCATCCTCACTTTTTTCACAATTAATAATGTATTTTTAATAAAATAAAAAAAACAATGCAATATGATACCTTTACTAACTTGCAAATAAAGTAGGATACATTTACTTGTTCTAACCTAAAATACGATATCCTTAATAACATTCCATATATTTTGAAATAATACCAAAATTAAGCCTTCAGTCTCACCTGTCCACAGTACCATGCTCAAAATCATTTTCAAACCTGTCCAGAATCTTGACAAAGAGTTGCCCTGGATCATCAGCAGATAAATAGGACTTGATGGCATTCGTCAGCTGACCAAAGTTACCATACATTCTCACCTGGACAAATAAAAATAAATCAAATAGAAGTTCTCACTTAAACTGGACTGAATGTCAGATACATTATCTACTTGCACTGTATCTACATTATCTACTTGCACTGTATCTACATTATCTACTTGCACTGTATCTACATTATCTACTTGCACTGTATCTACTTACACTCTAGTACTGTGATGCTTTAGAACTGGATCCCAAGTTTGCACACCATTTTAAAGGTTAATCTGGACCAGGCAAGGTTCAAAATTATCACAATTTATTAAAATTTAAAAAGGTCCGACTTCATTGAAGTTGTTTTCTTTTTACATATGAATGGACCGTATCTCCCTCCATGTTTACCATAGCAAGGTCTACCCAGACCCGACTAGACCTTAATCTTAGTAGTTAAGATACCAGGGTCCAAAACCTGCACAGCAATTTATATCCTGTGATTGTTCTTGAGGTTCTTTCCCGCATTAAACTCATATGCCAAGGGTCAGTGATTTCATGGGGAGACATCAAATGTTGGAGGAAGCAAACATGTACACAGCATTGCCATTGCCTTTCATCTTCTTAGATATAGGATAACCAGTCCAATACGACATGTAAGTTTTCAATTTGACTTATTGGGGACATCATCAGTTGTCCACATCATTTCACAAAATTATGAGCGGTCATGTTCTTCCCAGAAATACCACATATGCTTGTTGCTTATGTCCAGTGGTGTTGCTAAAAGATTCAAACCAGAGGAGGGAGGTGGGGGTTGCAAGTAGCTTACAGGACCCAAGGATCAGGTCATAAGGCATCACTACATTAACTTAATTTATCAAGAGAACATTTCTTTAACAAAACATATAATAACCTCCTTTAGCTTTACTTCTGCTGACTTACAATCAGTGGCGCAACTTGAGTCCTGGAGCCTGTGGGGAATTTGGCGCTTGGAACCCCATAACAAACATCTTGCAGTGTCATTGCTTGGGGTCCCAAAATCTCGCCGCTTGATGGGACCTGTGGGTTGTACCCACCCTTTCCATCCTATCCTTGTGCCAATGCTAAAAATAACCTCTTTAAAGAATAACATAAAGAAGTTGAAGACAAGAACCTAACCTCATCCAAAAGGGCTTTGAGATAGAGTGGGTTGCTGCTTTGCTTGGCTTCCGAGATAAGGGCTTTCTGTTCCTGGGTGAGGGTCTTGCCGTAAAGATGCATGTACCCATCAATGATCTCCTCCTTCTCATTAGCATTCAGAGGAAATACTCTGAATGTAGGCCATCCTGCATCCTCAACAGCATCCATCGCCTGTTGTACAAAAATGATCGTTTTGGTTAAATGCATTATCAATACAAAATATTGTGATAGATGATGGTGATGAGGGGAAAATAGAAAAAAAGTACAGTAACCTCATATTTGTTTCCAAAATGGGGATAAAATTATGTACCAGAAATAACTTAGTTTGTAATTTACTTTGTACACTGATAACCATTAAATTTGGAGAGAAAGACTAAGAATCAACTACTTTGATTATATTTAAAAGGACATGATAATTATGTTTCATATTTCTTAAAGCATTAGGCCTGAGTATTCAACAAGGGGTAAATCAGCCAATTTCTAAGCAGGTTTGGTAGGATTTTTGACCATTTTATGACTTTTCATACATTAAAAAAGAACAAGTGTTGCCTCTAGTCCTGGCAAATTATGCACAGATTGTAAATTTTATAAATAAATTTCTTAGTTTTCATGTTTACACATCAGAAAAGCCAAAAATACAGGAAACACAAACTAAGCCAAAACTGCAGTAGACATACTATCAATTTTCAAAAAGATGTCTTACCTTTCCAGGCAACGTTGACAGCAGCATGTGAACATTTGGAGGGAGTTCTTTAGGCAGCCATTTTAACTCTTGTTCATCACCTGAAATCAACCAAAGGAGAAATCTTTTAAGTGGAATCAAAACTAGAAGTCAAAATAATCAAACCTTCTCTAAAAGAGTGGTGACTGTGAGCACTTCTTACCCAGGCTATCAAACAGGACCTACCATGCTATACACCCATGGTTGTAAACCAGAGTACAGGCAGGTGAAAGATCTTTTCATCTCATGAGTGGAATAAACTCTCACCCTACTTATCAAAGTGTACTATTTGTATCATTTTCATGAAGTCCTTGAAAACTCATTTCTTTGTTTTAATTGTTTATTCTTACATGAAACTGTTTTTATTGGTAAGGATTATATCAATTCAAAATAATTTAAAAAACATCTTAGGTAAATTATGCATTTAACCAAGGAACTGCAGGGCATAATATACATTTCAAATGGGACAATCCTCCTATCTATACATTCAGATTATGATCCCCAAACTAACAAGGACAAACCATATATTTGGCTCTGCAGCTCATATATTCAAATTATAGTCCCCAAACTAATAGGGATCAACCATATATTTGGCCCTGCAGCCCATATATACAAAATTGTCCCCAAACTATTAGGGGACCAACCACATATTTGGCCCTGCAGCCCATATATTCAGATTATGATCCCCCAACTATAGGGGACCAACCACATATTTGGCCCTGTAGCCCATATATTTAGATTATGTTCCCCCACACTATAGGGGACCAACCACATATTTGGCCCTGTAGCCCATATATTCAGATTAGGACCCCCTACTATAGGGGATCAACCACATATTTGGCCCTACAGGCCATATATTCAGATTATGATCCCCAAACTATAGGGGACCAACCACATGTTTGACCCTAAAGCCCATATATTTAGATTATGACCCCCCCCCCCCTCCACTATAGGAGACCAACCACATATTTGGCCCTACAGGCCATATATTCAGATTATGATCCCCAAACTGTAGGGGACCAACCACATATTTGGCCCTGCAGCCCATACAATTAGATTGTGATCCCCAAATTGTATAAGATCATCCACATATTTGGCCCTGTAGCCCATCTTCAGTCCAAACTGCTCTGCATATGGCGCATGCTTAAGTCTTACCTGAGGCCCCAGATCCACTGTCCAGCTGGTTTAGAGCATCCAGAACAATGATGCACTTAGCTGACTTGCCAGCAATCTTCAGCCAACAGGGCAGGTCCAGGACCATGTTTCTATCGGAGGAGGGCACTTCCAGCGTCAACTGAAAGAATTGTTTAATCTCTTCGTACAATCTGTAAAACAGAAGAAAGAAGCTGATAACTTAAAAAATCGCTCAAATAAGATCAAAAGAGACACAGTTCCAGGAAAGGAATACCATTTCTATCACTAGATGTTGAAACACTTTTTCATTCTGAGACAAAAGTACAGCAAAAGGCTATAATGAGAAATACATTAAATTATTACACAACAGCTTGCAGTTTGATACAAAAGATGAATAAATTAATAATAATTAGGTCTAAACTATGATAGTTAGATATTTCAGCATTGGCACTGTGGAAAAGGACAATAATCTAATGATAAGTTGGAGATGAGTGAAATTGAGAAACATGAAAAAGCTACGTAATAGTAATCATAGATAGGTACAGAAACAAAAAGGAAATACTGTATATTCCCTAATACCCCCCTCTAATAAATGCACCCTCCCCCATGTTTTTTTGCAGTGACAATCGTAAAGTCACACATAAATTGATTGGTAATATCGTAATATCAAATATACAGTGTGATTTAACACTTAAAAGTTCGTTTAAAAACTGTAAAACTCCCCCAAAAATACACAGTCAAAAGAGTTGAACTTACTATGCACACAAGATCTCAATGAAAAATTACCTAATGAACAAATTAATCATGCCACAAAAGGGAAACAAATCAGAAAATAAAGTGAATAAAATGTTTCAACAGCGGTGAAGTTCAGCATAGTTATGAAGTGATTGTGGCTATTTTGAAGAGGCAGGTAATGGCATACTTTAACAATTTATTAATCAGAATGAAGCTACAGTTCTGGCTTACGGCAAAATATGCCAGGAGAGGTGCGTTTCATCGTAATGAAAGTGTACCATTCCTTTACTTCTAGACAATGATTCTTCGCATTTTTTTCATGAAAATGATCAATCGTACTAAAGAAGTAATTTTTCAGTTTAGAAAGCCAAATTAAAGCAATTCAGCCATTACACTTCATATACTAGTTCGGTAGTTCCGCGATTTTTTTATATTTTACCTGCGGTTCCGTAAGTACATTTGAAATTGAACCTCAAATAAACGCCCCCTTTTTGAAAATGTAAGGCCCCCTCCGGGGTTAAGTTGCTACATATATCACAGCAACATTAAAAACTCATGCACATTTGGTTGTTTTAAACTATAAAAAAGGAAAAATGCTTCAAAAATTAAGCAAATCAAGGTATCTCCTAAAAATATTGCATAACTTTACACACCACAGAATATAAATATTTCAATATCTAGATTATTTCAAAACTTAAGAAGGTCAAAATCTGAAAAATGCACTGACCACACTTCATTTCAACATTTAGATGCTGTAAAATGTCAGATACCTAATTATACAAGAAAGTTGCACACAAATGCAGACAGTTAATCAAAGTTTATATTTTTAAATATAGACTCGATTAAGTATGTTTTACAGCTATTAATGAAAATACAAAATTCTTTTTTAATATATGAACTTTATTTGTGTCTCTCTATAGAGCAACGAGAGCGGCGATTCTTAAAAGGCATGATGAATCTGGCCTGCCAGACAATCCAATCTGGCCCGTGAACAGTAGTCATATTGGAAAAATATATTATACCGATCAACCTGAAAGAGATCGATAAAAATCACAAAATACTTGTTTACTTTGAGTTTTTCCTAGGCAGATCAGCAGCTTATCAAATAAAATGTTATCTTCAGTGCCGATACAAATTGGGCAGACTTGCAGCTTGTTTAGTGGCATCACTAAGGATATGAAATTTTCTTCCAGTCATCAATTTAATTTTGGAATTTCTGTGTTTGATTTTAAGTCATTTTTGGGCATTAAGAACAAAAATCTGCAGAGCTTCCAGGGGCTTTGTTTGTCACATGACGCTGGTTTTGCCATGCAATTGGCCCGCAGCCTGAAGCTGTTGTAAAATGATGGTCCTTGGAAAAAATTAGTTCAGAACCCATGAACTAGAGGCACAAAGTGTCATCAATTACCTTCTCAAAAGTCCAAGATGAGATGCGCTTTCAGCCGAGCTTCCAATAAAATGCATAAACATGAAGTCATTGGGGTTCCTCTCTTCATATCTCCCGCACCAATTGGCCACCAAAGCTGACTTTCCAGAACCCGACTCACCGAGGATAACAAGCGGTTCTTTGGGTGCCTGATTGAAAAAATCATCAATGCGGGTGAAGTATTCCTCCCGCCCAATGTAGATTCTCCTGCGAGCATCTGCAAATGCTAGATGAGCATCACGCTCTCTTTGAAGCGCTGTGAGTTCTGTGCCGGGTGGAAAGTCTTCGTTCACAGCACGTTCAAGATCCTGCAGAAAAATGGTTGTAAGTGACAAGGATTCTCGACAACATCATTCAATAAATTTTGATGAATATTATTGAAGTCAAATATAACAAGACTCTTGTCGCATCTAAAACCACCATTGCAATAAATTCAAACCTGTGTGTGTGGAGCAGACTTGGAATTACTTATAAAATTTCCCACGGTTCTGAATAAAGGTGTCGAAAATCTACCCACAAAAAATCATGACAGAAACAATAATAATGTAGTGAATACATATTTATATGCTGCCCTCTTTCACAATTTAATGTTCTTTTTATCGCACAATTATTATGGGGACGTTTTTAGAGCACATATTTAAACACATACTGTTTTTTTACTCAAGAAATGTATTTAATTTTTTTATAATTATTTCCCGCAAATTCCCAATTTTCCCAGGGTTATAACCGCAGGAACCGTAGATATTTACCAGCTCCAGCGTAGAGAATTCTACATAAGAGCTACCCACTATCATTGTTCACTGCATCAACATCAAAAACAGTGAGACCAATCATTTCAAATTTCATTTTAAGTAAAACTATCTTAAACTTTTGCAGATAAACTTAAGAAATTTAATTTTTTCTTGATTGATTGATTGATTTCTTGCTTGCTTGATTGATTTCTTGCTTGCTTGATTGTTTTCTTGCTTGCTTAATTGACCAATTGATTGATTAAAAAGATTTGTCAGCAAGTCCACAGTACAGGTTACGTAGTGCCAGAGGGTTTCATGCTGAAATAACGGAATAGAAGATGCATTCAAGGAGAGGCTACATGAAGAGGAGTAGAATGACTTGAGGCCAGTAATAGACGTGTAGGGGTTCCGAGGGCAGCAGATTTGACTAGTTGATATGGTGAATGAAGGAGAGGAAGAAGCTTCTCCTTACCTGTTTTATAAGAGCACATCCATCCTCTGCATTCTTAAACATCTTGAAGGTCAGTCCAGAGTGCTTGACTTCTTCTCGCAGCAGACACTGTTGGTCAAAGTGCCACTGAGTTTCTCCTGGGTTCTTTGTCTTCTCACCATCTTTCTTTTGCTTCTCGTTTCCATCTTTTTTGTCTTCATTTTCCTCTTTACTACCTCCTCCATGGGCAATTACTTTCTACCAGAATAAGGAATTAAGAAAGACAACTGTAAAATTAAACGAGTTATAAAAACTAAAAACAAACATCTCTCTTGAAATTAACATCAAAAGGGGATGTTCCTATAAAAACTAAAAACAAACATCTCTCTTGAAATTAACATCAAAAGGTGATATTCCAATAAAAACAATACCCAAGTGTAAAATATTTCTTAGCCCTTGACCGTCATCAAATTGCTACCAAGTAATGAAATAATCACTTTTAAAAGTCTTATAATTTTGAGCCTTCAAAGAATTCTTATATCTGAAAATACAATGAGCACAAAATACATTGCAATCATAATCAATGGCACAAATAGTGGGATTGGTGGCACAAATATATAGAATTTGTGGGCCCGGTGCAATGACTGTGTGAAACGTTTCTATGGGATCTCAAATGCTAAATTTTTCAACTAATGACTCAACCTTATTTCTTTAGCAGTGAAACTAAGATCAATAATAATGTTGCCAGATTACAAAGACTGCCTGCTGAATTTTTCAACTTATGCCTCAAGCTCATTTCTATGCCAGTGGAACCAAGATCAATAATAATGTTGTCAGATTGTAAAGACGACCTGCTGAATTTTTCAACTAATGCCTCAAGCTCATTTCTTTGCCAGTGGAACCAAGATCAATAATAATGTTGCCAGATTGTAAAGACGGCCTGCTGAATTTTTCAACTAATGCCTCAACCTCATTTCTTTGCCAGTGGAACCAAGATCAATAATAATGTTGCCAGATTGTAAAGACGGCCTGCTGAATTTTTCAACTAATGCCTCAAACCTCATTTCTTTGCCAGTGGAACTAATACCAGTAACAATGTTGCCAGATTACAAAGAGTGCCTGCAAACAGAGAAATTGAAGGTCTATGGACATGTGGCAATTTCTTAATTGCTTGAAAAAGTATCAAAATCTGATCAGAAACTGAAACTGAAAGATAAAAAATAATAAAAATATGTTAATCCAGTAAAAGCAATAAACCAAGCAAATACAGTTACTCTTTGAAAAAATAAAAAAAGCAAGGATACTTTGTATTGTCATACCTTTATTTATTGATAAATGACATCAAAGTTCATATTTTGCAAAGCAGGTTTCATGTAAAGCATCACCCACTATCCTTTCTAACCAAGAGCTAGTCCACACAATTAATTGCACAAACCACCCACAATCCTTTCTAACCAAGAGCTAGTCCACACAATTAATTGCACAAATCATCCACTATCCTTTCTAACCAAGGGCTAGTCCACACAATTAATTGCACAAATCACCCATTATCCTTTCTAACCAAGAGCTAGTCCACACAATTAATTGCACAGATCACCCACTATCCTTTCTAACCAAGAGATAATCCACACAATTAATTGCACAAACCACCCACTATCCTTTCTAACCAAGAACTAATCCACACAATTAATTGCACAAATCACCCACTATCCTTTCTAACCAAGAGCTAGTCCACACAATTAATTGCACAAATCACCCATAATCCTTTCTAACCAAGAGCTAGTCCACACAATTAATTGCACAGATCACCCACTATCCTTTCTAACCAAGAGCTAGTTAGTCCAAACAATTAATTGCACAGATCACCCATTATCCTTTCTAAACAAGAGCTAGTCCACACAATTAATTGCACAAATCACCTACTATCCTTTCTAACCAAGAGCTAGTCCACACAATTAATTGACAAATCACCTACTATCCTTTCTAAGCAATTATCAAACAATTAATTGCACAAATCACCCACAATCCTTTCTAAGCAAGAGCTAGTCCAAACAATTAATTACACAAATCACCCACTATCCTTCCTAACCAAGAACTAGTTCAAACAATTAATTGCACAAATCACCCACTATCCTTTCTAAACAAAAGCTAGTCCAAACAATTAATTGCACAAATCACCCACTATCCTTTCTAACCATGCTAGTTCACACAATTAATTGCACAAACCACCCACAATCCTTTCTAACCAAGAGCTAGTCCAAACAATTAATTACCCAAATCACCCACTATCCTTTCTAACCAAGAGCTAGTCCAAACAATTAATTACCCAAATCACCCACTATCCTTTCTAACCAAGAACTAGTTCAAACAATTAATTGCACAAATCACCCACTATCCTTTCTAAACAAAAGCTAGTCCACACAATTAATTGCACAAATCACCCACTATCCTTTCTAACCAAGAGCTAGTCCACACAATTAATTGCACAAATCACCTACTATCCTTTCTAACCAAGACCTACTTCAAACAATTAATTGCACAAATCACCCACAATCCTTTCTAAGCAAGAGCTAGTCCAAACAATTAATTACACAAATCACCCACTATCCTTTCTAAGCAAGAAGTAGTTCAAACAATTAATTGCACAAATCACCCACTATCCTTTCTAACCAAGAGCTAGTCCAAACAATTAATTGCACAAATCACCCACTATCCTTTCTAACCAAGAAGTAGTTCAAACAATTAATTGCACAAATCACCCACTATCCTTTCTAACCAAGAGCTAGTCCAAACAATTAATTGCACAAATCACCTACTATCCTTTCTAAACAAAAACTAGTCCAAACAATAATTAATTACACAAATCACCCACTATCCTTTCTAACCAAGAACTAGTTCAAACAATTAATTGCACAAATCACCCACTATCCTTTCTAAACAAAAGCAAGTCCACACAATTAATTGCACAAATCACCCACTATCCTTTCTAACCAAGAGCTAGTCCACACAATTAATTGCACAAATCACCTACTATCCTTTCTAACCAAGACCTACTTCAAACAATTAATTGCACAAATCACCCACAATCCTTTCTAAGCAAGAGCTAGTCCAAACAATTAATTACACAAATCACCCACTATCCTTTCTAACCAAGAAGTAGTTCAAACAATTAATTGCACAAATCACCCACTATCCTTTCTAACCAAGAGCTAGTCCAAACAATTAATTACACAAATCACCCACTATCCTTTCTAAGAAAGAAGTAGTTCAAACAATTAATTGCACAAATCACCCATTATCCTTTCTAAGAAAGAAGTAGTTCAAACAATTAATTGCACAAATCACCCATTATCCTTTCTAACCAAGAGCTAGTCCAAACAATTGCACAAATCACCCACTATCCTTTCCAACCAAGAACTAGTTCAAACAATTAATTGCACAAATCACCCACTATCCTTTCTAAACAAAAGCTAGTCCACACAATTAATTGCACAAATCACCCACTATCCTTTCTAACCAAGAGCTAGTCCACACAATTAATTGCACAAATCACCCACAATCCTTTCTAAGCAAGAGCTAGTCCAAACAATTAATTACACAAATCACCCACTATCCTTTCTAAGCAAGAAGTAGTTCAAACAATTAATTGCCCAAATCACCCACTATCCTTTCTAACCAAGAGCTAGTCCAAACAATTAATTACACAAATCACCCACTATCCTTTCTAAGAAAGAAGTAGTTCAAACAATTAATTGCACAAATCACCCACTATCCTTTCTAACCAAGAGCTAGTCCACACAATTGCACAAATCACCCACTATCCTTTTCCAACCAAGAACTAGTTCAAACAATTAATTGCACAAATCACCCACTATTCTTTCTAACCAAGAGCTAGTCCAAACAATTAATTACACAAATCACCCACTATCCTTCCTAACCAAGAACTAGTTCAAACAATTAATTGCACAAATCACCCACTATCCTTTCTAAACAAAAGCTAGTCCACACAATTAATTGCACAAATCACCCACTATCCTTTCTAACCAAGAGCTAGTCCACACAATTAATTGCACAAATCACCTACTATCCTTTCTAACCAAGACCTACTTCAAACAATTAATTGCACAAATCACCCACAATCCTTTCTAAGCAAGAGCTAGTCCAAACAATTAATTACACAAATCACCCACTATCCTTTCTAAGCAAGAAGTAGTTCAAACAATTATTTGCACAAATCACCCACTATCCTTTCTAACCAAGAGCTAGTCCAAACAATTAATTACACAAATCACCCACTATCCTTTCTAAGAAAGAAGTAGTTTAAACAATTAATTGCACAAATCACCCATTATCCTTTCTAACCAAGAGCTAGTCCAAACAATTGCACAAATCACCCACTATCCTTTCCAACCAAGAACTAGTTCAAACAATTAATTGCACAAATCACCCACTATCCTTTCTAAACAAAAGCTAGTCCACACAATTAATTGCACAAATCACCCACTATCCTTTCTAACCAAGAGCTAGTCCACACAATTAATTGCACAAATCACCTACTATCCTTTCTAACCAAGACCTACTTCAAACAATTAATTGCACAAATCACCCACAATCCTTTCTAAGCAAGAGCTAGTCCAAACAATTAATTACACAAATCACCCACTATCCTTTCTAAGCAAGAAGTAGTTCAAACAATTAATTGCCCAAATCACCCACTATCCTTTCTAACCAAGAGCTAGTCCAAACAATTAATTACACAAATCACCCACTATCCTTTCTAAGAAAGAAGTAGTTCAAACAATTAATTGCACAAATCACCCACTATCCTTTCTAACCAAGAGCTAGTCCACACAATTGCACAAATCACCCACTATCCTTTCCAACCAAGAACTAGTTCAAACAATTAATTGCACAAATCACCCACTATTCTTTCTAACCAAGAGCTAGTCCAAACAATTAATTACACAAATCACCCACTATCCTTCCTAACCAAGAACTAGTTCAAACAATTAATTGCACAAATCACCCACTATCCTTTCTAAACAAAAGCTAGTCCACACAATTAATTGCACAAATCACCCACTATCCTTTCTAACCAAGAGCTAGTCCACACAATTAATTGCACAAATCACCTACTATCCTTTCTAACCAAGACCTACTTCAAACAATTAATTGCACAAATCACCCACAATCCTTTCTAAGCAAGAGCTAGTCCAAACAATTAATTACACAAATCACCCACTATCCTTTCTAAGCAAGAAGTAGTTCAAACAATTAATTGCACAAATCACCCACTATCCTTTCTAACCAAGAGCTAGTCCAAACAATTAATTACACAAATCACCCACTATCCTTTCTAACCAAGAAGTAGTTCAAACAATTAATTGCACAAATCACCCACTATCCTTTCTAACCAAGAACTAGTCCAAACAATTAATTGCACAAATCACCTACTATCCTTTCTAACCAAGAAGTAGTTCAAACAATTAATTGCACAAATCACCCACTATCCTTTCTAACCAAGAACTAGTCCAAACAATTAATTGCACAAATCACCCACTATCCTTTCTAACCAAGAACTAGTCCAAACAATTAATTACACAAATCACCCACTATCCTTTCTAACCAAGAAGTAGTTCAAACAATTAATTGCACAAATCACCCACTATCCTTTCTAACCAAGAACTAGTCCAAACAATTAATTACACAAATCACCCACTATCCTTTCTAACCAAGAAGTAGTTCAAACAATTAATTGCACAAATCACCCACTATCCTTTCTAACCAAGAACTAGTCCAAACAATTAATTACACAAATCACCCACTATCCTTTCTAACCAAAAACTAGTTCAAACAATTAATTGCACAAATCACCCACTATCCTTTCTACACAAAAGCTAGTCCACACAATTAATTGCACAAATCACCCACTATCCTTTCTAAACAAAAGCTAGTCCACACAATTAATTGCACAAATCACCCACTATCCTTTCTAACCAAGAGCTAGTCCACACAATTAATTGCACAAATCACCTACTATCCTTTCTAACCAAGACCTACTTCAAACAATTAATTGCACAAATCACCCACAATCCTTTCTAAGCAAGAGCTGGTCCAAACAATTAATTACACAAATCACCCACTATCCTTTCTAAGCAAGAAGTAGTTCAAACAATTAATTGCCCAAATCACCCACTATCCTTTCTAACCAAGAGCTAGTCCAAACAATTAATTGCACAAATCACCCACTATCCTTTCTAACCAAGAAGTAGTTCAAACAATTAATTGCCCAAATCACCCACTATCCATTCTAACCAAGAGCTAGTCCAAACAATTAATTGCACAAATGATACTTTGAGACTCAGGAGAAATGCTATGAATAAGTAACAGCATTGGCCCTCTTTCATGCATCCCCCTTCAGCATTCAAATACTGTGGACTAATCAATGGGCAGTAATCAATGTCCTTAGAGGAAGCTAAAAAGGTAACACCTCGGTACCTTTGTCTGTTACTCTGAACACTACTCAAACCTAGTTAGGGTGAGAATGTGGACTTCATCCACTTTTGCCCCCTTCCCCCCTAACGTGATTAATATCAAAATGGCCTAACGGTGCAATCTCCCCTCCACCTCCCCTTACATGATTTTATGGATCAATCCTTAAACTTAGAGCCAAAAACCCAATGCATGAAGTTTGCTATTCTACAGGTGATATCTCAGCTAGTTTCTTTCTGCACACTTTGTATTTGCCAGTAATTATAATTTGGGTGGTGGAGTTTAATTGCACCATGAAAGCAGTGGTCAAGTTAATTATTAAACCTGAATAATCATGAAAAATGGGTTTAATGAATCTCAAAAATGAGATATGACTGCAGGTTTGAGACAGAGATTTAAGGAAAGGACAAAGATATATTTTAAAAATATCTCTTCTTCGTTCACATACCTCCTCCTCCTCCTCCTCCTCTTCTTCCTCAATGTCTACCGGAGGGGGTAGTTCATCTCTGGTGACCCTGGCTTCTCTCTGATAGAAAAAGATTCGGTTTGGCTTTTTGTCATCATGATCTCGCATGGCACCATGCAGAATTTCAAGCTGTGAGTCAAACACAGAAACAATTGATCAAAACTTTATATCCATGTGTGATTGAATTCAAATCTTTAAAATACAATGACTCCAAATTAGTATAAGATATTAATGTTTTTGTTTCTTTCACCAATTAGTTTCTTTAATATAGTCCTATTTCATACAAATGTACATGAAAATTAAAAGGGTATTCCTTTAAGTGGTGAAAAGATCAATGAAACTAATCAAAATGAAGTTACAAAGACAATCCATCCATCCATCCATGTTTATTTGTAGTAGGCGCCTTTTCCATAGGATACAAAGCGCCCAGAATGCTTCCCCAAAGTTCAGTAAGTAATACATGATTAAAAAAGAAAAGTCTTGAGACGTGTTTTGAACTGTCCAAGTGAACTGGCATGGCGAATGTGTGAAGGCAAAGAGTTCCAAACATGGGGTGCTGCAGCTGAAAAAGCCCTAGAACCAGCTTTGGTTTGTGCAGTAATTTGTCCAGTGATCTAAATGTCCCAAGCATTTGGTGTAGTTCCTGAGACATCGCAAAGTGTGATAACACCGGAAAAGATTTATATCATGTCTATAATGAAGGGTACAGGAAACTATAAACTAATTCAAACTACAATTGGGTGTCAAAGGGTGGTTATCTAATTATAATTGGAAGATTGGAGATATGAGAAAAAGTTATAGGACTTGTACACCTAATGAAATACTCGCAAGGCAATTCCACACTTTGTGACTGACGTTAAAATCACCCCCACATAACCCTGGGATCTTCACAGGGTTAAGTGGCTGTGATTCTATACACGCTTCATATACGCTTCATAACAGATGGTACAATCATGGAATCACTCTTTGTTAATTGAAGACAAACTTGTTCCTACACTACTTTAACTTTAAACCAGTCTTACCTTGGTAACACTTGTATCAAATCTAAATTCATCAATCCACTTGAACTCCTTGAAGTTGTCAACGGCATAGTTGTAGCTTTTGTCCAGCGTCTTGTCCTTCTTCTTTACCCTTTGATTCCACCCGTATCGGTCTCCCATCAGACAGATGAAGTAAGGCCGGCAACGGTCAATCTATACATGGCACAGATACAAAACACGTTGTAAGGCTAAGTAGTTTTACAACTCAGTCATTTCTTCAAAACAAAGGACAATGTGCATTTTTATTTTAAAGACTTCATCTGATTCATTGTGCCGTGACATCACTTTTGGAAAAACAACGATTTTTCTCATATGAGGGGTGATTGTTAATAGAATCATGATTTTTTTCATACCAACAAGGAGATGTGAAAAGTCACCTGAAAATATATAGTTGAATTTGTAGTTGGTTTGTGAAAGTTCCTTGATAAATAAACTCACACTAGTTCTCACGTCACATCCTCACGTTGCTCAGAATCTGCGTGTATTCTACAAAAAACATTCTGAAAATTCGGGGCTTAAAACAATCAGATACTGTATGTCAGAAAAGTAGTAAAACAGAATCTAGTAAGGTAATTATAATTTACTACCTGCAGAATGTTGGTAAAAAAAGTTAAGATTAAGGTTCTCCAAAATACACTGACATTGCTAACAAAGTGAGAATGAGTGTGCCATCCTTTTTTGGTATGCTTTTTAATAATCCTTTCTGAGCAATACAGAATTTTAGACTTGAATATCTTCTTGAAGATGTTGAAGTAGCTTCTTCATCATTTTGTTTTTTGTAAGTCCTCTTTCATATAAACTTGCTTGACTACTGTAAAATCCTTAAGTCAATCATAATCATACTATGCAAAATATAAATTTTCAGAATACATCATACCTCTCTCAAACAGATGGAAATTGTCTGTCCACTCTTTGTCTGTTTCTCTGTGATGCCCCATCTCAGATCCACGTAAGTGAAGAAGACTCCACGGTCCACGCACAGACGGTTAAGCTCACGGAACGCCTTTTTGATGAGAACCTCCCGCTCTTCAACAAAATCCCTGAAGGTGCTAGAAACAAACACACGGACCTCTCGCTTCTTCTTTCTGCTCTTATCAACAGCAACTCTTCTAGAGGGAGGTTCTCCGCCTGCAAAATTGACCCTGATTTCTTCCTTCACCGGGTCTTGATTCTCTGAGGATGATATTATGTGCAGATATTCAGCCCAGAAGTCAAATTTCACACTGTTCTGCTGTTCTGAGAACAGTGCTTTATAAGCAGGAACAATGAATTTTTGTACATCACTGTTCCTGTGGAACAGTGTTTTTGACATGTGGCATCAATGATCAATAACTTGATTATTGCTCAAAAAAAATTATCATAAAAATATTTTCTTTCAGTAAGAAAAAAGCTTTTCCCACCTTCCCTGCAATTGTCTGCACAATTAATTAATAATAAATACACAAATGCAAGGCTGCTTGCACGAATGTACATAACTGGATGTTGGCTGCTTGCACAAGTGTGCTAACTGGATGCTGGCTGCTTGCACCACTGTACGTAACTGGGTGCTGGCTGCTTGCATGATTGTACGTAACTAGATGCTGGCTGCTTGCACAACTGTACATAACTGGATGCTGGCTGCTTGCACCACTGTACATAATTGGATGCTGGCTGCTTGCACGACTGCACATAATTGGATGCTGGCTGCTTGCACAACTCTACGTAACTAGATGCTGGCTGCTTGCACGACTGTACACAACTGGATGCTGGCTGCTTGCACAAGTCTACGTAACTAGATGCTGGCTGCTTACAGGACTGTACATAACTGGATGCTGGCTGGTTGCACGACTGTACATAACTGGATGCTGGCTGCTTGCACGGATGTACATAACTGGATGCTGGCTGCTTGCACGACTGTACATAACTGGATGCTGGCTGCTTGCCGACTGTACATAGCTGGATTCTGGCTGCTTGCATGACTGTTTGTAACTGGCTGCTAGCTGCTTGCACAAGTGTAGTAAGTGGCTGCTGGCTGCTTGCACGTAACTGGATGCTGGCTGCTTACACGACTGTACAGAACTGGATGTTGGCTGCTTGCACGACTGTACATAACTGGATGCTGGCTGCTTGCACGAATGTACATAACTGGATGCAGGCTGTTTGCACGACTGTAGCGTAACTGAATGCTGGCTGCTTGCACGACTGTACGTAACTGGATGCTGGCTGCTTGCACGACTGTACATAACTGGATGCTTCTTCATGTAAATACTAATAACCAACAAATACATTTGCGCATTTGATTTTAACCACTAAAGTAGTAAGTGAAGCCCATTTTGAAGAAAAGAATTTATCCTGTTATTGCAAAAAAGTTGGAACAGTGACATCTGATCTGGAACAGTATCATTTGAGTGAGTACTGTTCCGTGGAACAGTGTAGTGGTAAAAAATGTAAATTTGATCCCTGCAGCCATACAGAAGAATTATCACCAAAGAAAGAAGCAGTTTAAAATAATATGGTATAAGTTAAGGCTTAGGTTAACCAAAGTTTATAAGGTCCTGACAGAACTCCATTGCAGTATATACATCAAGACGTCCACAACAGTCAGGGATAGAACCAATGATGCTAGATTGGATACATAATGATGTAACAAATAAATGTGCCCACTACTTCATTTTATACAAAATTGACTCATTAGAACTCAAATTGATGGTGATTGCGTATGAAGAAATAAAAGAAAACTAACCACTTGATCAGAGGTTGCGTTAAAAAATTTTGTCTGGCGTATTTGGTTACGACAAGCCCTTGAAGTTTGGCGTATTTTGTAAATTTGCCGTCGTATGTACAGGCCATTGCGTAATGTACAGGGCATTGCGCGCTAGCGAAGCATGCAAGTAATTGTTAACACACACACTTGTGTAGGCCTGCCACGCTAAAGTGAATGGAAATTGCGCTTAAATTACCAAAAACAATAAAAAAATCGGACTATCATTATCATAAAAATATTAGAAAGAAAGTTCATACCCAATCCTTGTATAATGTTGATTGTTGAATCATGAAATTTGGGTTAACAATCCTAAAATAAACTATAAAATACTTTTGTTTATCGTATCCAAACTTTCATGAGGTTTTAGTGAGCTTTGACCAATTGTCAACAATAATATACTATTCAGATCTTG
Source organism: Chiridota heheva (assembly GCA_020152595.1). Lineage (NCBI taxonomy): Eukaryota > Metazoa > Echinodermata > Holothuroidea > Apodida > Chiridotidae > Chiridota > Chiridota heheva. The sequence goes on from JAIGNY010002010.1 coordinate 524,747, forward strand.
AACATGCCTACTTCCTTACAGTATAGCAACTTGACTTGCAAATTGTGATCACTTTACAGATACACGATCAACACAATACAGGGGGAAAGTTGAATCCTAGCTAATAATATCGTTGACAATTGTCAGTCTGCATTTAAAACAACATCAAAACTTTCATGTACACGGTACAGTGCACGCACATCATGCATAGGGTCTATGTACTAGCCTATGTGTTTATGACAGCACTACAAGCATGTTGAATCATTCAACCGTTAGTCTCGTAGTTGTGTCATTTTTCTTTTATTTAGGAGTAATTCAAAATCATTTTGTGTGAAATAAAACTTTGAATCTCACCACAGAGGTAAGATGTTCATGATTCTTATTTATGGTAATGAAAAACGCTGGGGAAAAATTCCCCATGCTATATCTAAATCTTACGACGCAGGTAAACCTGTGTCGTAAGAAATTTCAGCCATGGCGTAATATACGGCAAATTTGTTGTTAACGCGATCTCTGCACTTAATATATAATCTTTAATTTCATAACGCTTGCATGTGTAACTTGGCAACGTAGTGAAACAATCTTATCATAACTAACATTAAATCCCAACGAACACAAAATCAAGCAAAATGTATCAAAAACAAAAAAGAATCCCTCAAAAAGAGAAGACCCATAAAGTTATTTTAGAGAAGTAAACACCTCAAGTTTTTCCCTTTCTACAAAATATTACAAATAGCATTGGGGAATGCAATACTCTAATGTCACCTATAGTCTGAGTACGTGTCATTTCCACACAAATCTTGCACACATTTCCTCATGGAAATCCTGTATCAATTTCAAAAAACTTTCTTTACAATTTGGTTCTTTGGTTGTCCTATGTTATTTAAAATATGAAATATGATTCCATTCAAAGAGATGATGTCATGTCAGGAAGACAGATAAATGATACCCTTTCAAGTCATCAAGCACTCAAAACTCACCCTGGGCAATCTGAAGTTCTGTAAGCTCATCTTTGTACTTGCCACTCATTTCTTTCACCATCCCATCAATCATCTGAGTCTCCTCCTCTGGTGGTCCCAGCTCAAGATCAGTGTATGCATCACCGGAGGCTGCAGCCACCTCGCTCTTGACACGAACACAAGCGTTAGATATGTATGTCCCGAAGTGTCCTGCCCAAAACTTGTCATCTTTGCCTAGAATGGAAGGGTAGTTTATTTTCAGTAAAACACAAAGCTTCTATAAAACAGGCATGGATACCACACTTATCTAAAGAAAATGGAGGAGTCAGGTAGCTCAGTTGGTAGAGCACACGACTGATGTGCTGGAGGTACCCGGTTTAAGCCTCGGACAGGTCTAACCAGTTTTTCCACAGCTATGCACACAGATACGCTGATCATCAAAGCGGAAGTACGTCGTTTGCAGCTCCTGCTCCTCATTCAGCTGTTGAGACCAGTGGCAATGGTTGAATGGTGCTCGCCGTCCTTCGGAGGGGACGTTAAGCCGTCGGTCCCGATGGTAGGACATTCACACCCTACCTGGCTCTCTGAAAACTTCTCGAAAAGAGTCAGGTGAAAACCCGGTTTTTATCCACTTCCGTCCCGGTCGCACGAGACTGACATCTGCTATGCAGGCTATAGCTTGGCATCTATGCTCCATTTAGGAGTCTTGCTGAGTTTCCGTAAGGGAGGATCATGTACAAACAAACAAACAAACAAAATGGATCCAATTTTCTTTGCTCTCTGTGTACAATGAATACACAGACAGCTACATGCATGTTCGTTCAGTTATATTCAGAGTTTGAAGCATACTTTATATCAATAGCTTTATGTTTTTTTTTTTTTTTTTTTTTTTTTTCATTACAGAGTGGGCCTTGTCAAGAAGTTTTACCAGCGATTTAACAATGTAAGTTGAAGTAGCGATGGAAATTCAGAATGAAATCAAGTATATAATTTAATGTGTCACATTGTTTCTTTTATTTATGTTTCAAAAAAATGTGTTGCATTTTCATTTTATACTTGCATTTTCATTTTATACTACTAAACTGTTTTATCAGTAGTCTAGGAAATCATCACCAACAAAGACCTATGAATATCTTGAATGACCAAACAAATTTTTAAATAATTTTCCAATAAAAGTGTTAAAGTGAACTTGTATATGAAATGTTTCTGTAAGAAAGAAATGGCTCTTTACAAAACAAAAACTAAATTCCATGCAAATAATTGTTTTTTAATTTTTCAACAAATACAATACAAGACTTGCACTTTTTGTCTTAAAATACAACATCACAGCACACATACAGCTGAGCGTCTGTAAATGGGCCCTATTGTTTTTGTGGTTAATGTCATGCATATTAATGAGTACACAAAAATCTTGAAATGCACATATCTGAACATCTGCATGTCTGTCTTGTTTCATATTTTGTTTAATTATGATGTTACTGTAGCTATTGTATTCACGATCACCGTAAAACAACGTTGCCACATTAAAACAAAAAAAGGCTTGATTTACCCATAGACTCTATGGCAACAATCCTGACACCAGGGCCGTACCCTTCAAATGAGAAACTCTCTTGGATCCACCCAGGGTTGTTTAAGCTCCCTTTTTTACCAGTTGTCTTGGAAGTAATCGTTGCACCATCATAGGTCAAAAGGGATGCGGTCATGCTGTAATAGCCACCCTTATTACAGCCCTCATGGAAAGACTCTGACACCTGAAAAAATGATTTCAAAATGCTTAAAAAGTTAATCTTCGAGGAATGTTTCAGTGAATTTTCATTCATATGAAAGACGACAACTAAAGAAATACATTTAACAAAAATTTAAATCCATCGTTAACCATGAGGCCCATAGGACAGGTATTTATCCCCAGTTTCCTTGGCATAAGCTGAAATGAGAGTTGCAGTATTCCCCCTGGAGGGGTCGCCAATCAATCCATTGCAGGTTAACTCCCCAGCAATGCTGGTACTCATTTTACAGCTGAGTGGACTGCAACAAGTACAGTAATGTGTCTTGCTCAAGGACACAGTGCAGCACACACAGCGAACCTGGTACCTTTGGCATACTAACAAGACTCCTTGACCACTGCACCTCCACAAAGAATTAAATCAGTGAAACAGAAAACCAAAAGGCTCAGTGGTCCGATGCATTCTTTCATTGTTGGTTGATTTTCAAGTTTTATGCTAACTGGCATTGCATACCATGATATTCTATAACATATTCATAAGCTATGCCTGCCCTTCATATCAACAGAAAAAAACCTGTTGACAGCACTTGTATGATGCAAGCCATGTAAACAGTTACACATTTATCACTGTTTTAAGAATTTTTTTGACTGGTTATATAATTTATTTAATTAATTTGAAGACTTGAATTATAAATTTGTTACATTACTTGCTTATTTTGAGTCTGACGTTAACAACATTTTGTGGTGGTTATTGTGTGGCTAGTATAGAACCAGTTCACACAATGCAGTTTGAATGCTTCCCCAGAGCATGGGCGCTTTGGGTCTAAAGAGTGGTGCAATGTTATTTTCATAAGGGCCTGGGACACTTATTACGTCGAATACAGTAAATAGGAAGTATCCTATCAATTTCTCACCTGTATTTCAGGTCCTGAATCCAAATGTTTATCAGAGAAGAGCTTGGTAAGATCAACTTCTTGGTACTTGATGCACGGCATGTGAGATGTTACAAACTCTTGAAGAAAAATCATAGATGAAAATGCTTACACACCTTGAAGAATGGGGTATGCATGAAGGCCTTTCTATTTCTAACATCAATTTGCTTACACACTTTAAAGAATGGTGTATGCATGAAGGCCTTTCTATTTCTAATATCAATTTGCTTACACACCTTGAAGAATGGGGTATGCATGAAGGCCTTTCTATTTCTAACATCAATTTGCTTACACACCTTGAAGATTGGTGCAAGAAGTGCCAAGGTATCTTGCTGTGCCGTTAATTGCACAAATGAATAGACGTGTGTAGAATCCACTGATTTAAGATTACTTGAAGTAATTGGAGGGTAATTTTATCTTGAAAATAACATTTTATATTAAAAAATTAATTCATCTAGCCAATTCATTTTAACCAGCAAGTGTTTATATGCCCAGCACATGTTTTACATGCCCAGTGCATTTTTTCATCACCAGCGTATGCTATCGCATGTTTTAGACCGAGTCTGTTTGTTTTACGTGTGATGTGAATGAGCTGTGTTAGAGATCAGATGTGTGAAATACTTAACGTGCAAAGTTCTGCCCTGAAAAATGGCTCCCAGTTGAGTTAGAGTCATGAGATAAAATCCCTCTACAGCATATCATGCATGTTAAAATTAGAATTAACCCTCTGCAAATTACAAATTTTGAGATTTCTGAACTTACTTGTCTCCACTCCATCTCCACCGTCTCTGATGATCCAGTTGCCGGAGTAATCCCAGTGGGACATATCACCCAACTGCAAACAAAGCACAGACGGACAAATATTACAGAAAAGGTGGGCTTAATTGAAGAAAAATAATAATAATCCATGAATAAATAGATAAATACTACGGAAGCGTATTGTTGCCAAGAGAAAAAAAAAAGAATTATCTTGTTACCAAGAAAAAAAAAAAATTATATTGAAAATCTTTCCATAATTTTAAAAATATTTATGCAATTTTGAAAAGTTGCCCCAAAACTTTTCATAATTTTGAAAAGTTGACTAAAAACTTTTCGTAATTTTGAAAATTTGTTAATTTCAATTTTTTTCTGACAACAATACTCTTCCATAAAATATATAAATAGAAGAAAAAAAATCCAAAAATTAAAATTGATTAAAAAATTAAAATTAAATAAAATGAACAGATAATTTGTTTGTTAAAGTGTAAGGTTGATTGATTGATTGAATCAGACTTGCCAGTACCTCAACAGCTAAGGCAATATACTGCCAGAGAGGTTAGAATATATCACAATAACTTAAACAGGCAAATGGTGCAATTTACAAGAAGGTACACTAAAAGGGAAAGTGGGTAGCTCAGTGGTAGAGCATCTGACTCGTACAACAAAGGTTCAATTCTACCTCTAGGCTCTGGATGGAGGCTCTGGATGCTATGATGTGTTTTTGAACAAGATACAGTAGTTATGGTTCATTTCAACAAAATAAACAAGTGCACTAGCTTTTTCAAAGATACAGTTCAGTTTGAGTATGAAAGAAATATCACCCACAGCATTCTAAGAAACTAAATTTTACTTGAACTGCTATATGAATACTGCTACACTATGAAGTAAGAATACACATATCATTAAGCTTTGATAAGAGTACTTTTATGATTGCAAAGTACACAATAATAGCACTAGAAATATGCTTTGCAGTTTGAATAAACATGTGGCTTTGAATTAAAGATATTTAGAAAATTCAACTTAATTCAAAAGTAATAAGACACACCTATAATATTTCACAAATTTCTGACCCTTAACCCATTTCTGACCCTTAACCCCCCCTCCCTGCCAATTCTCAATGTTGGACAAAGAAGTGTCCACCATGCACCTTCCAACAAAAGCAAGGGTTGCAATGAGTAAAGAAAGAGCACTAAGTACCTCAGTACTTTTGTCCATGACTGTAGCTTGGTTTACTAACTTGTTTCTTGCTCAAATGAATTTGTTTTTCAAATTCATATTGGTACTGATGGTTGCTGACATCAAAACCTGCACTAGAAAAGAGTTTTCATAAAGATCTTAAAACTAAGATTTTCTATAGCCTACTTTTAACACCCCGCTTAAAACAGTACAGGAGGGTAAAGGATTTTGTTGTACCCTCGGATGGCCAGACATCACCAACGGCAGCCATACTAACACGGTTGACATTAGTCCGACGGTACTACGAGTAATACTCGTAATGCAGATACCCCAAGATTCAGATATCTTGATCACATAAACCCCTTCACCCAATAACTAACCTCTCCTGTGGCATTTTCTAGCAGGTTGGATGACCAGCCAGCGATGCTGATTTCCTTTCTTGCAAATGCTCGATCCAGGGGAATAAGTTTATCTGCAAGCTGTTGGTTATTAGCCAAAAGAAAATATAACAATTATGATGACTTTTCTGGTTCACTTTTGATTAAAATTGGTTACAAATTGATAAAATCTTTACTATGACCTACATGTATGGCTGCTTAAAGCTCACATATATTTATTTTGTCGAGGCTGAGAATAAGTATGCACACACAGCCTTGGCTTTTCAAGAAGTGCTTTCTTTTGTGTTCTGCCTACTAGATTGACCATCATCAAAGTGGATGGTGTAAACAAAAATGGCATAATCACATCACAATAATTTAATAATATTAATTAATGTATATAGCATTTCATGTATACAATCATTTTCAAAAATGCTTAAAACTGAACACAATAAAGGAAAATAACCCATAAGATACCTCACCAATCCAAAGAAAAGTCAGCATCCAAATAAGATTGGACTGATGTTTCTGGCAAATGGTGAGTCCCTTGGCCCTAAACACATGAGTCCCTTGGCCCTTAATACATATATGGAACTTAGGGGCCCTTTAGAAATATTGCATTATACATTTTTCCATGGGACTATAGGAGCAAAGGCTTACTTCCAACAGGTGCCTGAACCACATCTTGTATCAGTGCAGACAATGTCAATACCATTACTGCCAGATTAGACAAGAGTAGAAGCTGGTAACCTTTACTGTATTAACACAAATTAATAAAGTTTCCTAAAATCAAAGGATGTATTGAGCAAGTGACACATGTACCGTATTTGACATAATAAGCACCCAGGACAAATTGCACCACTTTTTAGACCCAGTAGCTTCCTAATAAGCACCCATGCTCGGGCCATGTTTGAACTGTATTGTGTGGACTGGTCCTATACTAGCCTCACAATAACCACCACAAGAACATTGTGAGAGTCATACGCAAAATACATATAGCATGTAACAAAACTTTAAAGATTTTAATGTTTTGTTTGTTTGATGAGAGTTTAACGGCACCACAACAGCAAGGGTCAAATTGTGCCTGAGAGGTTAGATCATTCCAGAGGTTGGAAGGAGAGTAAACAGGGGGAGATTGAGAATAACACAAGAACTATAAGCCAGAAAGCTGGGATCGTGAGAGGAGGTGTATGGGTGGAAAAATAATGTAGAGAGAAAAGGGGTGGGGAAGGAGGACTAAATATGGTTGTAGAGGGAAGCATAATGAAGGAAGGAGATAATTTTATCCGGAGGTTATTTTTGGAAGAGCTCTGCCACTGAGTTGTGGGCAGCGAGGGAAGCTCTGGAAGGTTGTACAGGGAGCAAGCAAGGTCCATCACATTCTCCTTGCTTGCCTCCTGCACAAAGATTTTAAATCTTCAAGTTAATCATATAAAATTATGTTATCAGTCAAAAAATGTTGGGTGAGTGGTTATTAGAGCAGGGTGCTTATATGTTGGGTGAGTGGTTATTAGAGCAGGGGTGCTTATATGTTGGGTGAGTGGTTATTAGAGCAGGGGTGCTTATATGTTGGGTGAGTGGTTATTAGAGCAGGGGTGCTTATATATTGGGTGAGTGGTTATTAGAGCAGGGGTGCTTATATGTTGGATGAGTGGTTATAAGAGCAGGGGTGCTTATATCTTAGATGAGTGGTTATTAGAGCAGGGGTTCTTATATCTTAGATGAGTGGTTATTAGAGCAGGGGTGCTTATATGTTGGGTGAGTGGTTATTAGAGCAGGGGTGCTTATATGTTGGGTGAGTGGTTATTAGAGCAGGGGTGCTTATATGTTGGGTGAGTGGTTATTAGAGCAAGGGTGCTTATATGTTGGGTGAGTGGTTATTAGTGCAGGGGTGCTTATATGTTGAGTGAGTGGTTATTAGTGCAGGGGTGCTTATATGTTGAGTGAGTGGTTATTAGTGCAGGGGTGCTTATATGTTGAGTGAGTGGTTATTAGTGCAGGGGTGCTTATATGTTGGGTGAGTGGTTATTAGAGCAGGGGTGCTTATATGTTGAGTGAGTGGTTATTAGTGCAGGGGTGCTTATATGTTGGGTGAGTGGTTATTAGTGCAGTAAATGTTTAACAGATCTAAAATACATAGTAGGTATTTTTCCATGTTATCATCCCAAAAATCAAACCAGACAGCAGATAATGTCACTTAAGTAAACAACCTGTCTGGTACTCATTTATCTTTCCATATGCAGGTTCTCATGTAGAAAAGATGAATAAAATCTACTACAAAAAAGAAATATTTTTTCTACCTTCCAGTCCAGGATTTTGGGAAAATAAAATAAGAAATTAGCATACATTTGATTATGGTGTTAGTAATATTTGTACAATAATGTAAAAGAGGTCTGTGACAAATACATCAGTATTAAACATAAGATGATAATGTAACACAAAAGCTCACCATGGCACACTCTTTGACTTCCTCTGCTTTCTTTTCTCCTGTCTGTGTTGGTTCCTGATATGAGCTGTCATACACAGCGATAGCACTTGGCCTTGTTCCTGGACTGTTCGGAGCTTTGGTTTAATAGAAAAACAACAAATAATAAGCACTTATCACAATATTTACTGATAAAGATTATATATCACACTTATCTGGCAACAACAATGGCAATCCAGAGATCATAATAAAATTGATATCACACTAATACCACTAATGCAGGTCAACTTCATGGCATATGCTGGTTCTCATATTTACAACAAGGTAGACTGAAGCAAGTGGATTAAAGTGTCTTGCTCATAGACACAATGCAGGCATCATACCGGGAACTGAGCCCAGTACCGAGTATACCTTTGGAATACAAGCTGGACTATCTACTACTGAGCCACTGCGCTTCCATTGTTCTATCATATAATTAAATCCATACTCATGCCATTAAGGGCCATCAGGCCGGTGCTTATCCCCAGTTTGGTATCAGAGCACATGGCTCCACCTGGATATGACTCTCGTCCATCACAGGTCAACTTCCCAGCAGTGCTGGTACCCATTTACAAGCACGTACAGTATAAAAGTGTCTTGTTCAAGGACACATTGCAGCGTTTGCGACTGAAGTCAAACTCTGTAGCTTTCACATGAGCTGTGTCCCTGCAACTATATTATATGACATGAGTATAAATTACCACAAACAGAACAAAACAGTATTAACCCTTACTCTACCAGGGCTCTGAAAAATGCGAGCCCAATTTTCGTAACTTTTTTTGCATATGTATTTTTGACAACATTCCTTTCATTTTCTTTCATTACAAGTTTAGTTGGAATGGAAGCTAAGATATTTATCTTTGAGTAATGAAAGCCAAATCAGGAAATATTGGACAAAAATATGCAAATTAAGCAATTTTTGGCAAAATTTGGTCAACAAATAGCCAATCTTTGCACAAGTATAACTTCTTGTCGATAATGAAAACAGAAATTTGTGTTACATATTAGATTCTTTATAAAATTTCCTTTCTAATGATGCTAATCTATAATTTTTAGAAATAAAGGAAAGATGAAAAAACACTAAAATAATTTTAGTCAAATGACCTCTGAAAACTGCAGCAGAAAAATTATAACGCCGTAGTCAAGGTGGAACTTAAACCTGGTGCGCTAGTGTGCTGGCCACGTTCATACCCACAACACCACAAGATCATTGAAAATGATGTGGTGAAATTTAATTATTATAGGAAAGGGTCCAAATAGAGGGGGTATGCCTGTATCTATACATCAGATGAAAGGAAATTGCAGCACTCTTGAACAACAGTTCAACAAAGCATGTGTGATGTACGGTCTTTGAACACAATTTTTTAAGAATTACAAAATGGGTCAAAAAATGGCAGAAATTCATGAAATTTTAAAGAAATTTCTCCAAAACAAAAGATTGTAGGTAGGTATTATAAAAATTAGACCAAAATCAATAATATAATGTCTTCAGATTTTCATGTATGATTTTGAAAAATGTGATCTTGAAATTATTGTAAGATTTAAAAGAAAAACAAACATTTTTTGCCAATTTTTGAGTTTTCCCTTTTTCAAGCAAATTTTTCTCAAAATTCTGTAATATGACCCTATAAAAAGTTACATTTTGTTAAAGAAATATAAGAGTATTTTAAAATGATACCAAGATTACTCCATAGGACTTTGGTAAAGTCCAGATTTTATTTTTGGGAAAATGTGATTTGAAAACAGTGATAATATCACTGTGTGGTAGAGTAAGAGTTAATATAAGAACAGCATTTATCAATATAGAATCTTTCAATTTGATAATAAATCATCATAAATTACCAGTTCCAAAGTGTATATGAAGATTTCCATTAGTTACTGTAACAGGAATGGATACGACTCGTGCGGTAAAAGCTGGTACAACCTCTTTGATAGCCTTCAGCTTGGTAGAGAGCTGACAGAGCAAAATATAAAGCCTTTACTTAGGCATAAGTTACACTTTAATTTATCCATTGTATATCTATATGAAAATAATATAAAAATGGTTTCCACTTACAAGGTCTCCAAAATATTTGACAGTAATACTTGTTTTTTTTGGCTTATTTCTTGACCCTCAAAGCATTGAAATTATTTTCATTTTTTTTTATATGAATATACATATGTTTGATAAAATTTTATGGTAAGTAAATGTTCAGTTATTCATTCCCATATTTTGTGGTGGCACAAAGTTCCTACCCTTTAGAATTTAATGTTATGTTTCTTTTTGCTGTGTAAAGCCTGTAGTTTATCATAATTTTCTGATTGATTTAAGTCCGTATATTAAAACAGCTGTACAGATTCCAGTGATCTGGGATATAAGTTCAAATTGTATATTCAAGGACAATGAGTACAACAAACATTTTACTGCTTAATTCAGGAATATTTTAAATTCTGTGGATATTGCATTGATTTGTCACAAATTCAAACTTGGCTCATAACAGGCATGCATACCTCGCTTGTTCTATCTGCCCGTTGATAACTGTTTCTGCATCAACCAGATTCTGAGATAAACTGTGGAATTGCAGTGTGAAGTTACCATTTGGGAGAGGAATCTGCAAAAAAAAATTATTAAAAAAAGAAAATAATGCAAATCACTCATTTCAATCTTCAAGATCTGTCATCCTTATTTACTGGTACATTGGTATATATACTATGTCTGTCATCCTTATTTACTGGTACATTGGTATATATACTATGTCTGTCATCCATATTTACTGGTACTTTGGTATATATACTATGTCTGTCATCCTTAGTTACTGGTACATTGGTATATATATACTATGTCTGTCATCCTTATTTACTGGTACATTGGTATATATACTATGTCTGTCATCCATATTTACTGGTACATTGGTATATATACTATGTCTGTCATCCTTATTTACTGGTACATTGGTATATATACTATGTCTGTCATCCTTAGTTACTGGTACATTGATATATATATATATATACTATGTCTGTCATCCTTATATACTGGTACATTGGTATATATACTGTGTCTGTCATCCTTATTGACTGGTACATTGGTATGTATACTATGTCTGTCATCCTTATTTACTGGTACATTGGTATATATACTATGTCTGTCATCCATATTTACTGGTACATTGGTATATATACTATGTTTGTCATCCTTAGTTACTGGTACATTGGTATATATACTATGTCTGTCATCCATATTTACTGGTACATTGGTATATATACTGTCTGTCATCCTTAGTTACTGGTACATTGGTATATATACTATGTCTGTCGTCCGTATTTACTGGTACATTGGTATATATATATTATGTCTGTCATCCTTAGTTACTGGTACATTGATATATATATACTATGTCTGTCATCCTTATATACTGGTACATTGGTATATATACTGTGTCTGTCATCCTTATTGACTGGTACATTGGTATATATACTATGTCTGTCATCCTTATTTACTGGTACATTGGTATATATACTATGTCTGTCATCCTTATTTACTGGTACATTGGTATATATATACTATGTCTGTCATCCTTATTTACTGGTACATTGGTATATATACTATGTCTGTCATCCATATTTACTGGTACATTGGTATATATACTATGTCTGTCATCCTTAGTTACTGGTACATTGGTATATATACTATGTCTGTCATCCGTATTTATTCGTACATTGGTATATATACTATGTCTGTCGTCCTTATTTACTGGTACATTGGTATATATACTATGTCTGTAATCCTTATTTACTGGTACATTGGAATATATACTATGTCTGTCATCCTTAGTTACTGGTACATCGGTATATATATACTATGTCTGTCATCCGTATTTACTCGTACATTTGTACATATACTATGTCTGTCATCCTTAGTTACTGGTACATTGGTATATATACTATGTCTGTCATCCTTAGTTACTGGTACATTGGTAGATATATATATACTATGTCTGTCATCCTTATTTACTGGTACATTGATATATATATATATATATATATATATATATATACTATGTCTGTCATCCATATTTACTGGTACATTGGTATATATATACTGTCTGTCACCCTTAGTTACTGGTACATTGGTATATATACTATGTCTGTCATCCTTATTTACTAATACATTGGTATATATACTATGTCTGTCATCCTTAGTTACTGGTACATTGATATATATATATACTATGTCTGTCATCCTTATATACTGGTACATTGGTATATATACTGTGTCTGTCATCCTTATTGCCTGGTACATTGGTATATATACCATGTCTGTCATCCTTATTTACTGGTACATTGGTATATATACTATGTCTGTCATCCTTATTTACTGGTACATTGGTATATATACTATGTCTGTCATCCTTATTTACTGGTACATTGGTATATATACTATATCTGCCATCCATATTTACTGGTACATTGGTATATATACTATGTCTGTCATCCTTAGTTACTGGTACATTGGTATATATACTATGTCTGTCGTCCGTATTTACTGGTACATATACTATGTCTGTCATCCTTATTTACTGGTACATTGGTATATATACCATGTCTGTCATCCATATTTACTGGTACATTGGTATATACACTATGTCTGTCATCCTTATATACTGGTGCATTGGTATATATACTATGTCTGTCATCCTTATTCACTGGTACATTGGTATATATACTATGTCTGTCATCCTTATTTACTGGTACATTGGTATATATACTATGTCTGTCAGCCTTGTTTACTGGTACATTGGTATATATACTATGTCTGTCATCCTTATTTACTGGTACATTGGTATATATACTATGTCTGTCATCCTTATTTACTGGTACATTGGTATATATACTATGTCTGTCATCCTTATTTACTGGTACATTGGTATATATGTTATGTCTGTCATCCTTAGTTACTGGTACATCGGTATATATACTATGTCTGTCATCCGTATTAACTGTACATTGGTATATATACTATGTCTGTCATCCTTAGTTACTGGTACATTGGTATATATATACTATGTCTGTCATCCTTATTTACTGGTACATTGATATATATATATATATATATATATATATATATATATATATATATATATATATATATATATATATATATATATATATATATATATATATATATATATATATACTATGTCTGTCATCCTTATATACTGGTACATTGGTATATATACTTATCTGTCATTCTTATTTACTGGTACATTGGTATATATACTATGTCAATTGTTGCAGTGTAGAGTTTTATTGTGATTTTTGATTATTAGTTAGAAAATTTGTATTACTCTAATAAAGGAACACTGTTAGCCTTCTGAGCAACAGGTTTTTGTTTTTTTACTTTTAGAAGTGAACAAATTGCAAAATTTGGGATAAATCACAATTTCCAGAAAATTGTACATGTACATTTTTCTTCTTACTTACTGAATACTGAATACTGGGAGAATTAGGCAATGATTCCTCACAATTAAAGAAATAGTAGTTTCTGAGATAAAGGCTTGAGATGAGAGTGATTAAAATAATATAAGCTTTTTATTGAAATCACAGAGGGGAAGGCAACCTTATATGCTAAATCTTGACACCATTTTTTCCCCTTCAAATTCATGCCTTCTAATGGCATAAATTGTGATGGCTCGCCCAGGATGGGATTTTTTCCCTAAATGAGACAGCAATTCACACATTTCTACTTTCCTGATTAGTTAAAATTCTGAGGACTGTGTGAACGAACTTGTATGGTGTCTTGTTTATGGGAGGAGTATATGAACTATATCAAATGCAGAATACTTTATAGTTCCTAGTACAAGATAATACCATCAGCAATATGTTATTTTCAGGTAAATGGAACTGTCATGCAAGGTCTTCAATCCTGTTTTATAGCGCAGAACATATAAAAGTCAGTTTGAAGATAACTGTCATGTCAAAGATATTTTCAATGATCACACACTGCCAGTTTGCGAAACTTTTATATAACTGGTAATTAATATTTTGCATAAGTTCATGCACAACTAGCTGCAGTGTTAGGTGATGTCAGTATAAAAGATGAACTACAAACCAATAAGACAAGGAACAATGCATTAAATTAGTATCCAAATTGTGAAAGGAAAAAAAATCCGCCCAGGTCAAGTCTGAATGAAGAATCTTTATTGGCACCTTATGCTTCACTAGGAGTGAAAAGAATTGAGTGAAGGCTTGAAGATATATCTCCTAAATATCCACACTTACACCAAATCTCCTTAGCATAGAAACTTAATACATCATTATCTCCTAAATATAGAAATTTACACCAGATCTCCTTAGCATAGAAACTTAATACATTATATCTCCTAAATATAGAAACTTACACCAGATCTCCTTAGCATAGAAACTTAATACATCGTATCTCCTAAATATAGAAACTTACAACGGATCTCCTTAGCATAGAAACTTAATACATCGTATCTACTAAATAAAGAAGCTTACACCAGATCTCCTTAGCATAGAAACTTAATATATCATTATCTCCTAAATATAGAAACTTACACCAGATCTCCTCATCATAGAAACTTAATACATATCTCACAAATATAGAAACTTACACCAGATCTTCTTAGCATAGAAACTTAATACATGTATCTAATAAATATAGAAACTTACACCAGATCTCCTTAGCATGGAAACTTAATATATCATTATCTCCTAAATATAGAAACTTACACCAGATCTCCTTAGCATAGAAACTTAACACATCGATCTCCTAAATATAGAAACTTACACCAGATCTCCTTAGCATAGAAACTGAATACATCATATCTCCTAAATATAGAAACTTACACCAGATCTCCTTATCATAGAAACTTAATACATCTTATCTCCTAAATATAGAAACTTACACCAGATCTCCTTATCATAGAAACTTAATACATTATATCTTCTTAATATAGAAACTTACACCAGATCTCCTTAGCATAGAAACTTAATACATTGTATCTCCTAAATATAGAAACTTACACCAGATCTCCTTAGCATAGAAACTTAATACATTGTATCTCCTAAATATAGAAACTTACACCAGATCTCCTTAGCATAGAAACTTAATACATCGTATCTCCTAAATATAGAAACTTACACCAGATCTCTTTATCATAGAAACTTAATACATTGTATCTCCTAAATATAGAAACTTACACCAGATCTCCTTAGCACAGAAACTTAATACATAATATCTCCTATATATTGAAACTTACACCAGATGTCCTTAGCACAGAAACTTAATACATCATATCTGCTAAATATAGAAACTTACACCAGATCTCTTTAGCATAGAAACTTAATACATTGTATCTCCTAAATATAGAAACTTACACCAGATCTCCTTAGCACAGAAACTTAATACATAATATCTCCTAAATATTGAAACTTACACCAGATGTCCTTAGCACAGAAACTTAATACATCGTCTCTCCTAAATATAGAAACTTACACCAGATCTCCTTAGCACAGAAACTTAATACATCATATCTCCCAAGTATAGAAACTTACATCATAGTCCAAGTCATGAACAAACCCTGGATGATTGGTGGAATAGGTGGAGTACAGGTAGGTGTCATAGGTGTTTGCGATCATAGCATGATGGTTTGACTCAGGGCTGATGTGATACCCAAACTTTCTTAAACATTGCAGACCTGGGAACAAGATAATAATTCTATAAAATGATACAATAATCCTGAAAGATTTCCTGAGAATTTGTAATATACTTCATTCTTTCTTGTATGTAGTTTTAAGAAATTCAATTTTATTTGAATTTTTACTGCAAAACACATTACTGCCTAGACTACACTGCAAAACATAAGACTCAAGTGGATGCTAGAGCATTACAACCTATGGAACACGCTTGGAAAAAAAAATATTTGGTAACTTGCTGAAATTTACTGCATATTTTTAACCAAATAAACATGAAAATCAAACCAGTATTTCACTGCAAACATAATGACACTAAAATTTTCCCAAAAATTAACCTTCATTAAGCCTAAATTTGATGGAAGAAATAGGCTGTTTTTGGCACTCCATACCATCCACCGGTGGGACAGAGTAAATGTTTATGCAAATTAGTTGTGTTGCACCACCGTGATTCAAGCGGACTTGATACTGTAGGTGACGCGCAATTGGCCAAATTTTTCAGTCAAATTTTGGGGTTAAAAAGGTACGCTTTAAAATGTCAAATGTCACTGTCAATTTGTACCTCATAAGATAAAAGTTAGATTTTCATCTAATTATCAGTATTTATCAGTGATATCCCAGAGAAGATCATTTTTTCTGAGCATGTATCACATGCTGTTACATTGTAGGAAGTTACTCTGTCTTACATTTCAAGTCTATGTGTACCATGTAGTTGTTATATGCTGTAAAGCCTGCAGAGAAATTGGATACTACAGGTAAAACAATCATTTAAAATTGAAACAAAACTTAAAGAATGTTCTACTCTGAAGTTCATGCTCTATCCATATTATTTGCTAGACCTGTTACACTAGTTCAACCCAATATAGACCTTTGCAAACCGAGTTTAGCCGAATGTGATTTCTTCAATACTTCGACCAATCAAATGCTATGGGAGCTTTTCCTTTGTTTCCCAACCAATCAGGTGCAGGTTTGAGGGAAAAAATGTAAGCAGTAATACAATCAAATGCATATGTCCTTCAAGTTTGAGGAAAAAAATTTAAGCAGTATAACGCATACATGTATAATGCATACGTCGGCGCTTGAAGGATTTTTTCATACACTTGGTCCCATACCGTGTGTGAATTGTGCAGAAGGCCAAGATTCCTGCAATATTTCAATGGTCAATAAGATTCCTCTAGTATACAATTGGTCCATTATGGACATGTAAATCTCGGCCATGTGACATTATTTTAATTAATTATACAGAAATTGCCGATTCAGATTTGAAAAGGTCTATAGCCCTATGATACCAATGCTTAAAAAACACTAAATTGAAAATCTACACATGACTGACCTTTGACGGGGTGATATTGATATAAGGAAGAGCAGTCATTGTAGGTTACACCATTAATGGCCTCGTAAGCAGGACCACCCAGATTAACAGCAAAATGGACGCCTGGGGGTTGTACAATTCTTTCATGAGGGGATCCTTCCAGCTCAATCAAGATCTCACTGTCTTCTACAAAAGAGGAATTTCAAAATGTATGAAATCTTTCTTTAATAATTCTGATAGACCTTTCTCTTTTATTCTTTAATTTTTCATATTATCTACTAAAGTAAAAACAACTCTATAACATCTTTTAGTAAGAATGTAATCAAGATATACTAATATTGCAGGTCTTTCACATCACTAATACAAAGTACAATAAGAACCTCGGGGAGGGCAGATACAGTACGTGATTATGTCAAAAAACTGTAAATATCTGAACTGATTATGTTAAAAACTGTAAATATCTGAGGTGTAAATATCTGAGTAAGTTCTATAGTGCTCTTAGTGTACAAGATCATTTCAATTTTGCAGGAGACTGCAATTCATAGCATAAATTCTATAGTGCTTATTTGTCTCATAGCAGCTTTTGTCTCTTTTACCATCCATTAAAAAACAGTACAGAGATCAAAAAGCTTTTAATGTTTAGCCTCATACCAAATCATCAGCACATTTAAAATAAGATCAATTCAATAGTTCTCTTCCACTCAGCAACTTTGTGTACATTTCCAAATAATCACTCTACTGTACCTTCATTTTGACATTTTTTTATTAAAAAAAGACATTAGTTTATAAATATTCAAATCAGTAAAGTACAGTACATGAAATACTTAACTAAAAAAATGCAAATGCATTCAATTCAAATATCATCTTTAATTTCTACAGAAATGGACTGGTTAACTGGAAACTCCTACTTATGCAATCTCCTATTTATGCAATGTATCTAGCTAAAAAAGCATTTTATTTACTCTAGAAAATGATCATTTTCAATGTTCTTCAAGCATTTCATCATAAGAATTTTATTCCATGAACACCGGAACGGCAAAGAGAAGCGAAAGTGAATTACTGTAACAAAACTGAAATCATTTAGTTCAGTACCTTGACCTGGTAGTACAGCAAATGCTCTGATGACCTTCAACCCTGGCTTCTTGATATCTTCAGTGATGTCAGCTCTGAACCCTAGTCTGCCATCTGGTTGCTCCAATAACCCTCCTTTTTGTACATTGATGACCACCTTCTCATTGACCATGATACGCAGGGGTACTGGAATTTTCACCCAGGCCGTCAAAGCAGTATCTGTGACTGATGCAACTCCTCCACGGAATGAAAAATCATCAACTGTTACAATGCATGAAGTTTGTTGGCAGCGTTGGTAAAGGTTAGGGGTGTCCTCTGGGATGTTGGTGAGGATGGCATAACGACTGGGACCAGCTGGACCTTGTACAACCACCTGATCATTCGCTAAGGACATGGTCCACACTTGGGAGGAATCAAGATTGGATGACAGGCCATCAATGAAATGGCAGGACACATTTCCTTTTGATATCGCCACATTGTAGATGGCAGACGTGGTGTCATCTCGATCGAAACTGTACGAGCACAATACCAGCATAGAGCACCCGGCAAAGGCACTGGCACGGTTAAGCAGAACAGTGGAAACCGCACCATCAGAGGCCTCTGTATGGAAAACCTTACCATGACTTTTAAAAGATCGTTCCTTGTGAATTGCCTCGCATTGATTATGGTACAAGGTAACCCTGCTTTTGGAAGGTCCACATACGGAAATGGTGCCATTATTATTTGACTTGAAGCTCCAGGTATCTTGTGCTTGTGTTGTTAGGCTGATGGTTGTTGGGTCATTTCCATGCATGTTTATATGAACCAGAAATGCTCCACTGATGGTGGTGTTTGAAGATGGTGCACTGCAGATTGCTAGCATGCATGCCCCACCAGATTTACTGGCGCAGGGTATGTTTGTATTCAGCTCAGTCCTTCCTCGTCCTTGTGGTAAATTAAATAGGATACCAAATCCACAATGACCCTGCCATGCTAAATTTGAGAACACACATGCATGGGAGGTTCCAAACCTTGGTATAGGACTTAGATGACCATTCCCGTCAAGAGCCATGGTATCATTATCATATATGTTATGGGTACCCCCTTGTGCAATAGACTTAGATTCATAGGCATTCCCATCTACTCCACAACGGATCAGGTACAAGTTGCTTCCTTCAGTATCACTCTTGCTTCTTGTCAATAGCATTAGAGCAGTTCCACCTCCATAGCCAGCATTCACAGTAAAGTTGGTCTTACATAATGATGGAATTGGGAAGCCTGATGATGCATTCCCTTCCAGACAAGGATACTCAGCTAAATAACAGATAACAGAAAAGGAAAACAACTTCAAATAAGCCCCAATATGATTAAATGTAAAAGTTTTCAAAAAATCTTATAACCAAGAAAATAGTTCTAACATTATTTTAAACATTATTCAAGTAACTTCAGTCACCAAATAATCACTTGGAGTTATCTTTTACTAAAAAAGAAAATCATTTGTCAGTTACTATCTGACACTAAAGAATAAACATTTCCTTGCCATATTAAAATTAAAATCATCAAAAGAAATCCAACATATGTTTGATTTTACTGAACATACAGTATCTGAGTGATATGATGGTTTTAACCAATGAAATTACTCGAGATTGGCCTATATCACTTGAAATTGACATATGTCAACTAATAGCACAAGAGGCTGAGCTCCTACTGCTTACATTCAGCATTTTGTTCACATATACTGTACTGCATCCTTAAATGGGTGAAAGTGTATATGAAAACTGTTAAAAGCAACAGAAGGGTAAACTATAACACCACTTTTTAATACATAAA
The DNA here is from genome assembly GCA_020152595.1 of Chiridota heheva. Classification (NCBI taxonomy): domain Eukaryota; kingdom Metazoa; phylum Echinodermata; class Holothuroidea; order Apodida; family Chiridotidae; genus Chiridota; species Chiridota heheva. The sequence continues at coordinate 545,003 of JAIGNY010002010.1, forward strand.
ACTTTAAACGCCAAGATAAAATTTTGCTTACCAATACAAGGACGAGGTGATGGCAAAGGTGGAAGATTGAGATCCTCTTTTTTAAGGATTGAAGTTTAAACTCTGGAATAGAAAAAATCAAAAATAAGAACATTGATAAAAACATGCGTTAATGTTATTTCCCTTACAATAATTCATGTTATTACCACATTAGCAGTACTATATCTTGTTTCATTCATTTTATGCTGAATTGTATTAAAGTTAAATTTGCATTACACCCAATTCTCGCTATAAATTTTCACCCGCAAGAACCTCCATTTCTGCAGGTATGACTTTTAGACTGCTAGAAGTAATTAAGAAACCCCACCACAGATAACCTAGTGATTCTATGCATAAGTTATTACATTTTCTTATCATATGTAATGTATGCAAACAAAAGAACATCTTGTGAAGAGGCAGGTTATTGTGGATAGGGTTACTGCAGTGCCAGACCAAGTGTGTGACCTGTGGCAGAGGATTTATTTGGATTTTAAATGGATGTTTTCATCACTGAGTTATTAACGCTCTAGTGATTCTGATTTTATGGGCAATAGACTAAAACTTTATAGCCTGAGTTATTCATCGTGGTATAAAAACTGCTGGCGTACACAGTCTACAGTAGAAAAATGAAGCCCTCACTTTCATAACAATTGTTAATACAGTTTATTAAGTTATTTACATTTTCTATACTGTTTTGAAGGTTGCAGGCTTTTAAGACACATGGTTCTTTTTCACTTTTACTTTGCTTCATCTTTACATTTAAACACAAAAAAGCAGACACTTTCCCATTTAATACCAAACTGCTTGCATATATACATTATCATATAATTGTGATGGTAAATTGTAACATCATCTCTTACTGTCTTATTTCAAAAGAAACGGGGAAATTGTTTTCCAATTTTAGGCAAGTTTATAAAAAATACATAGTTTCTGCAAAATGTTGCCCCCCCCCCTCCCTCTCCCCACTTTCTCCACCCCTTCCCCGAAAAAACACATTTTGGGGGAACGTTGAAGCCATTTTGTCCCCAACTTTGTGAAGAATTATTACAGTCACCCAGGGATTGACAAATCAACCTGGCATGAATTTGTGGTTGTACTTAAAGTAAATGGGGTTGCATGCCAGTGGAATTTATTTTTGTATACAAACCAAGATTGTCCATCCGGGCAGGTCAAGTAAATGTCATGGTTGCCGGATAAGATTTTTGGTTGTCCCTGGCAACGGGACGTATGATTTGTCCTATTTTATTGTGATTATTTGTTCATATTCTGGCAACATAATACTCAGACATTTGATGATGTTCTTACTATTCTCTTTAAGTTGTGTTGCTATTCTTCTGGAACTTGCATTCTTTGCAACTACATTAAATGCAGTGACCACCTTGACCTTCTTGGACGCTGCTGGACCTTGTGTTTTGGACACTTTGGTTCCCATTCTTCTCTTATTGCTTCATATCACTCCTAAGATTAGAAAAGAAAAAGATAACACTTTTTGTTTGTTTGTTTGTTTGATGATGGCTTAACGGCACCACAACAACTAAGGTCAAATTGTGCCTGAGAGGTCAGATCATTCTAGAGGTAGGAAGTAAAGGAAACAGGGGAGAATGAGAGAAATTTAAGGACAAAAGGTCAGAAAGCTGTGATCGTGAGGGGAGGTGCATGGTTGAAACAAAAACAAAGTAGAGAGAGGGGTGGAAGAGGAGAATTAAATATGGTCGTAGAGGGAGGCATGATGAAGGAAGGAGATAATTTTATCCGGAGGATTTTTCTGGAAGAACTCAGCAATTGAGTTGTAGGGAGCGAGGGAAGCTCTGGGAAGGTTGTACAGGGGCAAGCAAGGAGAACGTGATGGATTGTGAGGGTGCAATGGCAATTGTTGCAGAGGGGTTGGGGGAGCCAATAAGGAGGTGGGAGTGGGTGAGATGAGTGTGACCAATTCTAAGACGGGTAATATGAACGTTGTCAATACGAGAGAGGTTGTTGATGGTGGCTTTGATCGGAATTGTGGGCTGGATGACATGGAGTTTGTTATCAATTTGGGACTTCCATGAGGTTTGCCAGCGGTCCCGAACAAGGGAAGCGATAAGCGGTTTGATGTCAGAGAGGGTTTTGGGAAAAGGGGCAGGGAGGAGGGTGAGGGCAAGCTTAGCGGCTGCATCAGCCCTGTCATTACCCGGGATGCCAACATGGCTGGGTATCCAGAAGAAAAGAATACTTTTCCTGCAGAGGGTGGGAGAAAGGAGTTTGCGGAGGAGGAGGTGGCATGTGAGGTTATCCCATTTAAGGTTGAGTAAAGAAGTAAGAACAGCCTTTGAGTCGGAGAAAATAACAAAGTGGCTGAGCGGGGAGTACTCAATAAAGTTGAGGGCAAGGAGAATGGCCTTAGCCTCGGCTGAAAAGATGGATGAGTAGTCGGGAAGTCTGCTACTGAGGGTGATGTCTTGGATGACCGCAGCAGCAGCTGTCTTGTTGCCCTCCTTGGACCCATCAGTATAGATGGAGGTGTAATTTGAGAGTTGGTCTTTGACTTGGTTGTGGAGATTGATGAAGAGGTTAGGATGGGTTTGAGCTTTGTGATGAGTGGAGAGGCCCAGGTGGACAGAAGGGAGGGGGTGGCCCAAGGAGGAAAAGTGGGCCAGGAGAAGGTGCCGAGAGTGGTGGGGTTGATGCCGAGATGGAAGAGGTCTGATTTAATGCGTAAGCTGAAGGGAGGGGATAGGGTTTTAGTCCTATCAAAGAGGGTGGAGAAATTGGGGTACCTAATGAGGTTGTAAACAGGGTTCTGGGTGTTGGTGAGGACCCTAAAAGCATAGGATAGGCTAAGCTTTCTACATCTAAGTAGAAAGGGGGTTCGTTGGCTTCAACATGAAGGCTGGTGATTGGGGAGGTCCTGTAAGCACCTAGACAAAGCCTGAGGGCTTCATTTTGGATGGTGTTGATGTGGTTGAGGTATGAGTTGTGAGCGACACAGTAGACAATATTGCCGTAGTCAAGCTTGGCACGAATGGTGAGCCTGAAAATTTTGAGGAGAGCAAAGCGGTTTGCACCCCAAGTGGTGTTGGAGAGGAGTCTGAGGATGTTGAGGGAGCTGTTGCATTTCAGTTTCAGGTTGGTGATGTGTTGCTTGTAGGTAAGCTTAGGGTCTAGAGTTAGACCCAGAAACTTTGTGTGTTCAACTTTTGGGATGCGATTACCATTGAGCACAAAGTTCGGGTTGGGGTGGAGGTTGTTGAAATGACAAAAGTGCATGCAGACTGTCTTGTCTTTGGAGAATTTAAAACCGTTTTTGTTGCTCCAGTCTTGCAGCAGGTCGAGGCTGGTTTGGAGCCTACTTTCAACAATAGGAAAGCTAGGGGAGGAGTAGAAGATGGTGAAGTCATCCACATATAAGGTACGTTTGATGTTGGGGCCAAGGTTATCCGCGATGTCATTGATGCTCAGGTTGAAGAGAGTGGGAGAGAGGATGCTGCCTTCGGGGGCGCCCTCATCTTGGGGTACGGGTTGGAGAGGGTGTGGCCAATACGAACTTGGAACCGCCTGGATGAGAGGAAGTTTTGAATAAAGATGGGGAGATGGCCTCTGAGGCCGATGGTGTGAAGTTTGCGGGTAATGCCGTATTTCCAAGTAGTGTCGAAAGCTTTCTCAAGGTCAAAAAATATGGCAATGAGGTGTTCCTTTTTTGCAAAGGATTCCCGGATAGCGGTGTCGAGCGTAATTAACTGGTCTAGGGTATTGCGACGTTTTCGGAAGCCGCTTTGGTCAGGGGAGAGGATTCTGTTGGTCTCAAGAAACCAGTTTAGTCTCTGATTAATGATCCTTTCCATAATTTTACAGAGACAGCAAGTTAGGGCGATGGGGCGGTAGCTGGAGGGGTCGGTACCGTCTTTCCCCGGTTTAAGGACGGGGATGACAATAGCTGTCCTCCATATAGGGGGAAAGGAGTGTGAGGTCCAAATGTTGTTGAAGATTGTGAGTAGGGTAGTGGTGGCCTTGATGGGGAGGTGTTTCAGGAACTGGTAGGGGATGTTATCTGGGCCCTTGGAGGTACAGCCAGCGTCGTGGATGGCTAGGTTTAATTCAGAGAGGGTGAGAGGGGCGTTGTAGCTTTCGGAGTTGTCGGAAGGAAAAGTGATTTTCCGGGCTTCATCAGAAGCTTTTTTGGTTTTGAAGGCATTGGAGTAGTTGGTCGAGGATGAGATGTTGCTGAAAGTGGCGGCGAGGTGGTTAACGATGTCCTTTTTTGCGGTGAGAAGGTCACCATTCTGAGAGAGATGGGAGATGGGAGATTTGCCCACTCTGCCGTGGAAGCTGTTAACCATTCTCCAAATCTTCTTTGTGGGGGTGTTGGTGGTGAGAGAAGAGATGAAGTTGTTCCAAGTGTTAGTTTTACTGTCCTTGATAGTGCGTCTGGCCTTGGCACGGCTGATGCGAAAGAGGTTGAGGTTATGGGTGGTCGGGTTAGTTTTGAAGTTCCTGAGGGCTCTTTTCCTGTTCTTGATGGCGGTTTTGCAGTCATCAGAGAACCAGGGGTTGGGGGATGATTTGGGGGTTTGGAGGTTTTGGGAATTGAGCAGGTGGCGATGTTGATAAGGATATTACTGAAGTTTGACATGGGTTCCTCATCCTCAAGGAGATGAGGGAGAGGTGTGAGTCACAAAGGGTTTCGAAAAGGGGCCAGTCAGCCTTCTCGAGGTTCCAATTTGGGGTGTGGTCAGTGGGGTTTGAAGGTTGGAGTGTATAAGAAGAGGGTAATGATCACTACCACAGAGGTCAGTAGTGACTCTCCAGCTAAAATCAGGGAGGAGGTTGGGGAAACAGATAGACAGGTCAATACAGGTAAGGGAACCTGTGGCAGGGTGAAGGTAGGTCGGGCAGTTAGTGTTGAGCAAGGAGAGGCTGTGCTGACGAAGAGTGTTCTCGATGAGCTTGCCTCTGGGGGTGGTGGTAACAGAGCCCCACAGAGGGTTGTGAGCGTTGAAGTCACCAAGAAGGATGAAGGGGAGGGAGCTGAGAGATGAGGTTGTTAAGGCTGGTTGGCTGAATGTTGGTGTTGGGGGAGATAGATATTGCAAAGAGTGAAAGTTTTGTGGAGGGAGATAGATATACAGATGGCCTGAAGGTCGGTGTGCACTTGAACAGGGCTGTGCGGGATATCGTGTCTTACGAGAATGGAGACGCCCCCACAGGCCCTGTCGGCGTCCACTTGATGTTTGTGATAGCAAGCGAAGTTGTTGAGGGAGTAATGGTCGGTGGTTTTCAAGAAAGTTTCTTGTAGGCAGAAGACGACCGGGTTGAAGGTGGTGACCAGAAGGTCAATTTCTTCAGAATTGGCCTTAAGGCTCCTTATGTTCCATTGTATGATGTTGAGAATGTTATTTCTATCGTTTATGTTGCACGCCATAAGGAGGCATAGGGTTATCTTGAGGAGGATCTGTTCGGTCTGAGTTGGTTAATTTTCTCTTTAGATTTGTCCCTATTTCTTTGGGAACGGTTATTTTTGAAAGTTGGACGAGAAGTATGTTCGGTAACCGAACAATCCATGTTCTCTTCCGTGTCATTAGTGTGGGTGTGGGTTTGGATGGTGGACTGTTTGTTTATTGGTTGTTTCTTGGTTTGTTGCTTGTTGATTGGGTGACTGTTACTGTTAGCCACGTTGGCTTGAGTTTGTTGTTTGTTGGCATTAGATGTGTTGACGTAGGGGATGGCGGAAGTCTTTGAGGAGGAAGGAAGGTTAGGGGGAGAAGTGGTGGTGGTGGAGGTGGAGGTCGTTTGGGTAGTAGGTGTGGTTTGTTTGTTGTCAATGGTGATGGGCTTAGGACTTGGTAAGAAGAGCCAGGTGAGGTCTGTTTGGGTATGCGGTCAGTTTTTTTTTTGTCTTAGGGGGGGGGGGGGCATTATTGGTGTTGGAGGAGACTACGCTCGAGTAGGATGGTTTAGTGTGCAGTGAAGCGAGAAATTGCTTCCTGGCCTCTGGGTATGTGATGTTGGGGTTAAGGGATTTTAGTTTGGTTATTTGTTTTTCTTGGAGCCAGGTGGGGCAGTCTTTAGAGAAGGAGGGATGGTTTGCTGGATGGGTACCGCTGCAATTCGTGCAGTGTGGGGTGCTGGTGCAGGAGGTGCTGTCATGGTCTAGGGCTCCACAGTTGCCACAGCGCGCTTGGCTGCGGCAGGAGTTTTTCCCATGGCCATACCTCTGGCACTTATGGCAACGGAGGGGGTTTGGGATGTAAGGGGTGACTGGGATCCTTAAGTAGCCTGCTGTTATGTGGGAGGGGAGAGTTGGTGTGGAAAAAGTTAGGAAAATGGTGTTAGTGGGAGTTTCGGCACCGTCTCTCTTGAGGACGAGACGACGGGCTTCTGTGACATTTTGGTTGGTTAGTTCGTTTACGAGGTCTTCATCAGTAAGGTAGGCCAGATCCCTGGATCTGACCACACCTTTACTGTAGTTTAGGGAACGGTGGGGGTGACAGTAACGTCGATACCTGTATTAGCTAGGGTTTTAATCTTGAGGAGGGTGGTAGCTTGAGTATCTCTGGTGCAGTGCACCAGGAGATCGCCGGATCTGAGGGTGGAGACTTTAGGGAGGGTACCGACAAGGCCTTGGAGTGCCTTGTGGATTAGGAATGGGGAAACTTTCTTGAAACTATCTTCTTTATTTGTGGCCTGTATTATAAGGATTTTAGGGATTGGGGCTGAATAATGGTTAACAGTGGTAGTAGGTGGGTCACGGGGAGGGGAGGGAGGGTCAAGATCAAGGTCAAGGCAAAAGCGTTTTGTCATCGTGAAAGAAAAAAAAACCAAGGGCCGAGACCAGAGGCAGCTAGAAAAAAAAGTCGCGGAACTACTATATTAGGACCGCTATACTTGTACCGAAGGCGCGAAAAGTCTGGTCAGAACGAAATGGAAAGAAAGGGAAAAAATAAAAGGAAACGATCTCACTGAGAACAAAAGCCCATCCACAGAGAGAAAATCCAAAAATGATGATATAAAACAAAATTTGTGCAAAGTAAAGTGAAAAACGGAGTCACAATAAATATTTAAGAAAGAAAAGAATCAGATAGAAGTCATGGGTGAATTCTCATTTAAAAAACAACAACAACAAAAAACAACTATTAGATCAAAATTCCTCAAGTTTGGACTGTAAGTCTTTAATGTTTTGCCAGCTTAACCCTTAGACCATGCATAATGAAGTTTGCCCCTCAGGCTTCCCCAACAGGATACTCCACTGGTTATTAAAAAATTTAATATGGTGTATTCCGTAAATTGGTTGTAGGCAGGGTGCAATGATCTGATTATATTAAAGTTGTGTTATCCACTTTTCTGCATAAACACTAGACCACCTTCAATTTTTCACCTCTTGGTCAAGTTTGATATGCCACAGATACGGAATTCATTTGGACGTATATTGTAAGTTGTCAGTGGGATGCAAACAGCAAATTTTTGCATATGCCCAAATTTTTGTGACATCCAATCATGTTGATGGGTATGACAGGAAGTACTAAAACAATGTCTGCTCATTTCCTTTAAACTTTGTTAAACATGCATCAAATTTGTATTGAGTGAAACATAATTATAGACCAAAATCAAAAAGACTAGTCCAATGACCTAAAACAGCAGGGTGGTTGAGGGCGGGAGAACACGCCAGGTAAATTTTCATCACATCGGAAATGAGCAATCCACAACTAGGCCGCTCACGTCACCCTGTAAGGTCTATGTCCAGACTGCCCCTCCCGGCTTCCCCCAATTTCAACAACCTTCAAGTTGGGTTGAATTGCATGTATAATTAAAAGGGTGTTCATGTTTTGCCCCTCGAATCATGTTTTGCACCTCCAACTAACACCGCTTACTATCGCCAATGGCAGGAAGATGTTGCCTATAGGTATAGGACTTGTGTGTGTGTGTGTGTGTGTGTGGCAGGGAGGGGGAAAGGGCAAAGTCTAATGTGAGGGGAATCATAGAATCCTCGTTAAGATACAAAATTCACCTTACCAAAGATAAATTTGGAAAGCGAGAGAACGGTGCCTCCTTGCTTCCCCCAAATCCCACCTATGATGTTGTCCCTTTGACCTGTTGATATGCATAAAGCCACGTATATCAGTGAAATCATCTCTCTTTATATTTCATCAATTTCTGGGGAAGTTCGCTTCATTTTGGTGTAAATTCCTGCAAGTTCTGCGATAATTCCTTCAATTTTTCAGAACATTGCATTATACCAACATATGCATCAATATTAACACATTTTCCTTCATTTTTTTCAATTTAATTTTAAGCTTTCCCCTAATTTTACTTCCTAACAGGGATAAAAGTATGTAACCGGGATGGTAACATCTTCCTTCGAGAGGCTTCCACCTTACTACTCCCTCCCCCCCTAATTGTTTGGAAAATTTTGGTCCTCGCTCGCCCCCAAGATAAATTGGTCCTCTTCACACTCACACACACACATACCAAAAAATTCAAGTGTATTGCCACTTCCCTGGTATTGCGTCCTTCCTTTTACATGTCTCAAGCTTTTCAGGGGTGTCAAAATTAGGAACTCGGGCAAGCGCTAGAATCGATGTTTGAAGCCCATCCATGTCTTCAAAAACTGTTTTTAAGGTGATTTTACTTACTTTTATCGAAGTATTTTGGACTACGTTTCCTTCCGAAAAAATCGTCTCCAAAGTACGGTCAAAGTACACTTTGATCGGGGCTTTTAGGGCTATAACACTGCCCTCGGGGGCAATAACATTTTAGCGGGGGTAATATGTGTTATTTGAGGAAAAAATTAAGATAATACTTATAAAGTACAATTATATAATCTAATCATTTCTTGATGTTTTATTCATTTGTTTTCGCACACAACTTTTTTTACTAAAACTATTTAATAAAATTATATGAACCAAAAAAAATCTTGTTACCGAAAAATCAACTTGCAGTTTGAGTGGAACATTCTATAACTTATATACGGACATTGAATGATTAATCACAAAAGCACGGTGACTAAGAAAATGGCAACCAAAATATGAATCTCGGAGAACTTTATCCCGTCGTGGTGCTAAATAGGTAAAGATTTTGGAAAAGTGTATTATTTAAACTAATTGATATAAGAATATCCAAAAAAGAAGTTATTTTTCAATCATCAATTTTCTACAACGTATGAATAAAAAAAAAAAACAGCAATTGCACCTCGTACGGCAATCCTAATGTCAACCCACACTGAGGGATGTGTATGATAACTAGCGTATACTAGACTACAGTCAGATATTATCTGATTACAGTATGTGGGGACCAGTTCCAAGGGAAAATGTTTGTTTTTTTATTTCATAACTGCTTGTCTCATATTTTTAGTTTTTAGGGTTGCAGAACAATTTACAATTACATTTTCCATGTACCAATTTTGTATATTCAAGGTATTTTATGTTATTTTTTTCAATTTTGATTAAAAAAGTGCCAAAATTTATTTGATCAATAATATTTTTGCATAACTTGTAGGCTTCGTAGGTAGGGCTTAACATGTATTTCCCAAGTAGGTCAATTTGCCCTTAATGCCTTAAGACTAGAATAATGATGTCTGTAACAACAAATTCCATCAATCTCTGTGAGCACGACATAACATTCCATTTTACACATTTTGGAACTAAATTTTTTAGTGAAACTAATCCCATGACTAAAATTTTTAAACTTACAATAAAATCTTGACACAATATCAAAATTAAATGAAAATTACACTGGTAGACAGAAAACATATTTGCAGTTCTTCCTGTTATAAAAAAAAAGTATTAGCAGAGAACAAATATTTAATAATTTTCAAATTTCTAAAATTCTGAGTAGTTATGACTTAGTGTGCGCTATACCCATTACATGACTGTGAATACTGGGTCAGACATCATGCTATGCATATAACGGTGGAAACCGCTACATTGACTCATGATAGTCGCGTCACAGAATAATTGCGACGCACTCCTGTTTTGCAAACATTTTCCAAGAAATTTGTACTTTTTTACTTCATTCATTTCAACCTACAAAAGTTAAGATACATAACTAAAAAAGCTTCTAGTATGTAACTCGTGATCTTAAAAGCTTGGGCACATAAAAATACATTCAATACCTATGAACTAAAACCCGTAAAAAGAAGAAACTTTCACCTATCTCACTTGCTACCTTCTTACAATCTAAGCGCAGAAGTGAATGTACCTAATTATTTCAAATTCTATCAAACATTCGCTGGCGTTATATTTATGAGTACGCATATCGGTGTTGTGCATCCTAATCAAAAATGAATAAAAAAGTTCCAAGAGCGTACGGTTGCACTGAAAGGAGTGTACAATATTGGCTTACATTTTTACCCATTTTTTAATCATTTCAGGATTACCGACATGTTTTAATTGCTTACAAGGTTAGAAGCAATAACAGGAGAATTTACCTATATATTCTTATGAGCCGTAAGTACAGTGTGACAGGTGACAAAAATAGACGGTGTAGTCGCGATTTTAGGACAGAGGCGATTTCCATGTTAAAACAGATAGGTCGGAGTCTCACTCTGTATTGCATGTAGTGCGTAGCATGTAGGGCATACGGAGGGAGATGTTATCTCACTAGTTATGACTATGAGTAGTATGACTGAGTAAACAGACAACATGGCAATTGAGGAGGTCGGACATCTGGGAATGTTGTGGTGCACGGCGACGTAACAATGCTTTTTTGACGATCTCGAACTTCAGTCAAAGGGGAAAAACAAACAGTCACTTCTTATTGCAGTCAATGGGAGAAAAACCTATTTTTTGTCATTTTGCTAAAAATACTCCACATAATCTATTTTTCTTAACAAATGTTGTGTATTAGTTGTTTCCAATATATATATATATATATGAACCAATAATTTTCGCTGACAGGCTAAGGCAACACAAGTATTCATAAAAAAATAAAAAAACTTTGACTGTAATGATAAAGTTTCCCAAGTTCAACTTGGCAAAACCGTACGGAGCCCGTACACAGTTGCGTCGAACCGACCACCTCAATAGTACTACTGAGTCCTATGGCTAGAAAAATCACCCTCACAAATAGCATTACAATTTCTTAAAGAGTCCAATAAAAACAATATCGATACTTGTTATAGGTGTAAAGCAATAGATTTTACCAATTTTCGGTGTATTGGTAATTTTTTCATCAACTCTGAATTTTTGTGAACGTTTTCCTTGGAACTGGTCTTTTCGCTCAATTGGTTCACATACTGCAGCCCAGCACATAAAAGTTTACATCCAATTGGGTCAAAAACTCGAAATGTGCAAACATTGCAAATGAGAATATTAAAACATGTGAAATGAAGTAACAAAATAATCTCAAACAAAATGGGCCATAAAATGTCGTACCTGCAATATCTTCTCTCCTCAAACTCAATATTTCAATCCGCAGCGATTTGATTGATAAAAGCTCGGTGACGATCCCCAAGAAGTATAACGTTACTTAGGCCTAGCTGAAGCCTTAACAACGTAAACGCTAAAGGAAGTACATAAGTAAATGGTATTGACTCAAAATTGACTAAATATTTGATGAGGAGAACTCATTAAGCTGTTAAAATAATTTCTTGGCAGAGTGGGTTGTTGCATGTGCTCTAATTGGAGACTCAGAATAAAATTCTCGCAGATTTTTTCACAAACATGTAACAGAAAGTCGATGTAACAAATATGTATTATGGGAACTTGTGCGTGTAGGGTCGGGATCGCACTTCCGATCTTGGATAGGTGAGCCGCTGGCCCACGAAGGTGGCCGAGGCCGGCCATTGGCCCTAAAAAAGGGTCAGTCGCAGGCCGTTAAACGGGCCCCGCAGGCTCCCAAAGCAGAAGCGGAGCTAGAGGGAGGCCAATGAGATTTTTCCGATGGTACTTTTTTGACCATGAGCCAGCCTTCTTAGTCACAGTTGTACGTACATTTTCGGGAAATTTAATTCAATGTTTGGGAAATTCTTTCAATCTTTGGGGAATTTCTTTTATTCTGCGTACAATTTTCACAAAATTTCCTGTATTTTGGAACAATTGTTTTTCAATTTTCGATAAAAAAAAAATTTCAATTTAAGGTTAATTTCTTTAATTCTCGCGCAGTTTTCGGAAAACTTCCTTTGTGGGGCCGATTTTCCGTCAGTCAACGTTTGAGAATTTCTTTCACTTTGGGGCAATGTCATTCGTTCTCGGGCAGTTTTCTTCAGTTTTTGGAAACTCTCCTTTATCTTGAAGTGATTTTTTTTTTTTGGGGGGACAATTTTGGTGGAATTTCCTTTATAATGTTTGAGACATTGTTTTATTTTTGGGACATTTTTCTTCGATTTTTGGTAAATTTTCATCAATTTTCAGGAAATTTCCTCCCTAATATTTGTAATATCTCTTTTAATGTTTGGGAAATTCTTACAATGTTGTTGAATTTTCGGGAATTTTTTTTCATTTTGGGGCAATTTTTTCTTCGATTTTCGTAAGTTTTCTTCAATTTTTGGTTAATTTCCTTCAATGTTTGCCAAGTTCCTTACTTCTCGTGCGGTTTTCTTCAACTTGCTTTATTTTGGAACCATTTTTCTTCGATTTTTGGCAGTTTGGTCAATCAAGTTTCTTCAATTTTTGAGAAATTTCATTAAATGTTTAGAAAATTTTGTTTCGTTCGCCATTTTTCTTTTTCAAAAATTTTCTTGAATTTTCGGTTAATTTCCAGCAGTGTTTGGGAAATGTCTTACAATTTTAGGCATGTTTATTCATTCTCGTGCACATTTCTTCAATTTTCGAACATTTTCCTTTAATTTGGGGACAATTTTTCTTCGATTTTTGATATAAATTTTTTTTTGATTTTCGTTTAATCTTCATCAATGTTTTAGAAATGTCTAACAATTTTTGACATGTTGCTTAATTCTCGGGCAATTTTTGAAAAATTTCTTTCATTTTGGGGGCAATTTTTAGTCGATTTTTTCTAAATTTTCATCAAGTATTGGAAAATCTTGCCAAATCTTACCAAAATTTGCAATGAATTTACAAAAAAATTCTTTCAATTTCAAAGTTTGTTTAAAACTTCCCAATTTTCCCCAATCGAAGGAAAACATTCAGAGAGGCCTTATAAAAACCATGCACTTTTGTCCCAATTATTCCATTAATCATCTCAAAACAACTCATAAAACCGGGCATAAAACTCGTTATCACGTCATCCCTGGTTTGGTTTGACTTTCCCCCATCACCCTGACATTTTATCCTGGCTCCGCCCCTGTTCCAAAGGGAGCCTGAGTCCGGCCATAGGCCGGCCGTCACATTGGGTTTGGGATTGCATCTGGCCCAAGTTGGAGGCTGGCCCTGCATCTAAATTGGTGGAAGAGTTTTGGCCTGTCCGCCCCTGCCTGACACCAAGCTCCTTTTTTGGACGTTGACATCATAAGTTACGATGATGATCAGCCACCCTCTCCGCTTTACCCACTTTTGTGACGCTGGCTACGCCACTGAGAACAAGGATTGATCTTCATTATTCTTCCTCCACAGTTCACATTCAGTCTTAACAATATGTACAGACTAATAGATATATACATATGGGTGCGGGCATGGGGGTTATATTTTACCTCACTTTTGAGAAGGTGCCATATATACAATCATCCCCCACACTTTTTGTCCTATAGTAATAGTCCCAAAGCATAGTAATTTTGAAATATTTCATGTTTCTCCCCACTCACATCTGCCACGGTGGCCGAAAGGTACGGCCACTGAATAACTCATTAACATTAACAAACACTACAATAGCGTATATGCAATTATTGTGTTGGGAGACTATACAAAAAAGAGATAACTTCCAAGGTTTTTGCTGGATGTTTTCAACCATGTTAACATCTGTATTAAAGCCTCTGGACTTCTCGAGAACTGACAATCAACTCTCCAAAATATATACAGAACCTGAGTTAAAAAGATGCAGAGGAAAGCTCTGCTTGGGTACAACAAAACGGAGTACTATAGTAATTAGGATTAAGTGAAATGGATAATAAAGAGGAATATGTGCTGACTAAATAGCACGGAAAAAAGTGGGGAAACTTATAACCAACGGAAAAAAGCGGGTGAAAGTTTGGATAAAGCTTTAACAAGCTACAGAAGCAAAGTCAACAGGAAAGATGTTGCTGTATATTAATTTAAGGTGTCACACTAACTTTACGAGAGGTGTGATAAGTATAACATATACATAAAACTCTAAATTTACCTATTACAGGGTCTTCGCGTTAATCTGCTTCATATTTGGTATGAAAAGAAAATCGGCGACGGTAGATTTCCGAGAGAGAGAGTTGAACACACAATTACAATGACGGGGTCGTCGCCTGCGTATTCGGTTATGATAGTACAAATGCTGTCACGAAACACTTAATACGACCCGGACGAGAACACAGGTACGACGTACGGACAGACATAACATCGACAACCAAGTCAATGTTCACGGCCTTTGATAACCAGTTGTGGTGCACTGGCGTGTCTACCCACCCCAGGATTGAACCCGGGGCCTCGTGGTCTGTAGACAGGTATGATAACCGCTACACCACAGTACTTTTAATCTCCTCATGGTAAAATTGGCACCATTATCTGACAATATATTTAGTTAAAATCGATTGAAAAAGTCCTTGGTTTGAGAAAATTTTAAACGGACAAACTTTAAAGACTTTACTGAATTTTTATTTATTTTTTATTTTTATATATGCCATCCAAAAACTTGATTTAGTCTTTAAAAAAATGGGTTTAATGAAATGCAACAAGCGCCCGTCATCACCGCATAAATGCGACGGCGTCCAGCGCAACGTGCGATGCCATGTCAGGAAACGTCGTCGTGATCATGCCTCACCCTTGCTCAACAAATTGCATTGGCTCCCTGTGTCACAGCGAATTTTATACAAAACATGTGTTATTGTCTACAAATCCCTGATACATCAATCACCTGAATACATATCCAACAGTCTGAAACTTTATACACCAGCACGATCCCTTCGCTCCTCTTCTGAAAACTTCCTGACTGAACCCAGAACTAACACCAAAGCTGGTTCTAGGGCTTTTTCAGCTGCAGCACCCATGTTTGGAACTCTTTGCCTTCACACATTCGCCATGCCAGTTCACTTGGACAGTTCAAAACACGTCTTAAGACTTTTCTTTTTTCATCATGGATTACTTACTGAACTTTGGGGCAGCATTCTGGGCGCTTTGTATCCTATGGAAAAGGCGCCTACTACAAATGAACATGGATGGATGGATGGATGGAAATGTTGTTGGACATCAGCCCAGTTTTCCATTGGTTACGTGCAGAGGGTAGGAAGGGTCACTTCTCGGGTGCAGGACCGCGCCAGGATGGGATCTGGGGGCACTCGATACCGGGAGGCCTGGACCTCCATCGGGAACGTCATGGTAAAATTTGTTGGGAAATTACGAGCTTAAAAATAATCAATTTAACTTTTCTCGACAATCACTGCACTGCAATGAAAACCATTCTTCAAACCCCTAACTTGCCCCTAAATTGTATCTAATATGGCTGAGAAAGCTGCAAATACTGCCGACCCTCCCAGACTCACCCTGTGTACTCCGTTGGACCCCAATCGGGGCGGCGCTCCCAATTTCTTATGAAATTTACCTATTTTCTGAAAAAAAAATCCCTTTTTTTCCTTCATTTTGAGAAAAGTTCTTCAACTTTTAGGAAATTTTCTTCATTTTTAATTTTCGAGAAATGACCTGCATTTTCTTCAATGTCCTTTATTTCGAGAAATCTTCTTTCATTTTCGTCATTTTTTGAAAAATGTTTAATTTTTTTTCATTTTTAGGAAACTTTTTCTTCAACTTTCAGAAAATTTCCTTTGAAAATCTTTTCCAATTTTTTAAAACGTTCTTTAAATTTCGGGAAATGTCCTGCATTTTTGCCAAATTTCTTTCAGATTTTTGTCAAATTTTCTATAATTTTTGGGAAGTGTTGCAAAAATTGATCAACATTCCTATAGATTAAAAAAACATTATTAAAATAAACTCCCAATTTGCAAGGAAGCATGCATCATTAACCAGAAACCTTGTCCCCACTTCCTATGCCTCTAAAATGCACAGCAGAGACTTTCTGTCGGGACAATAATTGATTTTTGTCTGGTAAAATGTCAGCATACCCCAGTCGTCGGAAGTTAGTGATGTCCCTGTTTCTATTGTATAATGTATTCTCGTAAAAAAAAATCTAAAGTTTTGCAAAAAAAAGATCATACAAATTTCTGTCTGCTATCAATATGAAATAACATCAGTTTTGTGCACTAAATTTGGTCCCAAAATTTCAGGACTGTTATACTATCGCATACCAACTTACATTGAATTTAGTTGTACATTAAAGATACGCCTCTGTGACCGGAGCCCCATAAACATATACAACATATCGCATTATCTGCTCGCGGCCCCAAAATCTAAAATTGTGTTTGTGATTTCCACACTCCTGATCTGGATGTATTTATCCATATAAATACATTTAGATCAGGAGTGGAATATTACAAACACAATTTTGTTTATCTTCATTTTTATATTTTATCCTAAAAATGCATGTTCCAATACATTTTCTCAGGTGATGAAATTCAAGAATTATTTTTAAACGTTTAGTTAAAACAACATGTGCAGATGCAGTATCTGGATCCTCACACTAGTACTGATTTACTGAAGACTTGTCTCCATATTCTAGACAGCTAGAGCAGGTTCATGATAGTATAAGTTCCTTCTACTTGGCGCACGCCGCAATCAGATATTTCCCTCTCAACACTCGAACACTAGTTAGGATTAGGGGAAGACTACACCATGACCTGCAGACCGTGATCGCCTCTTCGATCGGAGATGTGCCAGATATCCATGTGGTGTAGCTTTGCTTAATGTTTTACGATGAGCTTATTACCTTATCGTTGAAGACAAAATCTGATACCATGGGTATCGAATCCGTGCACAACCGATCGTATACCGCAGTAAGGTGGATAACCGCCAGACCGCGAGCTATGTCTGTTGATTGTAATGTATTTGAAGATATATTTAAAGATGGTATTACACCTGACCGCTAAAAGTTAAAGGTACGTGCAAGCTAATCTGTCAATTGTATAAAGGGCCGCAAAGGTTCCGATCATAATACCGTTACATAGTCGAAAATGAAACAAGTGTACATACGAGATTTGTTCCATTGAGGTATTATTCCATACAAATAAAGTTACTCTAGTACTTTTCAGAGAGCGTTTACTCATACACCCGTGATGAAAATCTTGTAAATTGTATTGCAAGAACAAAATCTTTCATCAGGTACGACCGAAAATTTACGAGTCTGTCCTATGCATACGTCAATCAAAGTACTTAATTTGTTCCCTGATAAACGGGACGTTTTTGTGAATAATAAATGTTATGCACCTGTAGCAGTACTGCAATTATAAAAAGAAAATTATAATTTCATTACAAATTAAATATGCACACAATGAGTGATTTTCAATTAAAAATATGTTTGTTAACATTGTCACTTCATTGATTGGGTATTGTTAACTAGTATATTAACAGATTAATGAGTAAAATTCATTGCAAATTTTCATTTTGTTGCAAATTAAGGGGGTGGCTTCTACAGCGTACATACAAAACTGTGTATCACCATTGGTTCCAACAACAAAGAAAGATCTGTGCCCAGTGGGCACAGTGGTTTATAAGGGTCCCACTGGATTTAATGGCCCCATGGCATTTATGCAACACCATATTTGTCATTTCACACTCACTGTTCATCGTTTTTAATTACGATAAAGGACCTGCAACAAAAGTATTGTATATAATATGAGTCCATGTGGGATGCACAGTGGCATAACAATAGGACGGGGTGATAAACCCAACAGGCCCGAGTCCCCGAGTTATATTCTCCATTGGCCTCCAGGACTATAGTTGCGCCATTGCCCACCCTAGCAATTATTTTCGGTGCATCATAAGAATCACACAATATGCCATTATGCATTTTTCATAACCAATATACAAATAAGAGTCACTATTGTGAAATGAATAAGGTCTAACAAGGACTCAGTTATGATTGTGTCCCACCACACACGCAACACACGTTTTGCGGTAATACGTATCATACTTAACCAATTTTTTTCCTTCTTAGTTTTCCACAGTTTTTGGAAATCCGAATGCATTTCTGCTAGTATTAACAACACTCATAGCTCATGTTCTGACGCTAACACTATGTCCAACTTGGATTCGGAGGCCAGTGGTGATTGGGGGTGGAAGGGGGCACTTCCATATGTGAGGTATATGTATGTGTGCCGCCCGAGCAGGTGCCTTTTTTGCATTATTTTCGAAGCACAGATGTCTTTTTTTTACTATAAAAAAAATTGTACTAAACTTATTATTATTATTTTAAGCAAAAAATTGTCTCTTTTTCATCATTTTCGTGGTGCAGGTCTCAAAAAATGATGTTTTACTATGTTAATCTTTATTGCTGGTCCATTTTTACAATATTTTCGTTGAATATTTATACTACAGGTATCAAAATTGACTTCTTTCATATGACGGGTGTCAAAATTGTATAATTTCATACTGCAGTTACCAAAAAAATGTGTCATACTGCGAGTTTGTTTTTCGGTCGGTGGGCTGCACACTCCTACCCCTAAGCAAAATGGGCTAAAACAAACTGTGAGGCGCAGCCAGTGTTGCCGTTTGGGGGCGGCGAGAGAGAAACGCGGTGGTTAAATGGTGTCTAAATCTTCCACTATGGAGGAACTGAAATTACAGGGAGATGCAATTTCTTTGAAAACGAGGAGTTCGTATCACGGAAATTTCAATTAGGACGGGAACCGGAAACGTTCAACCCATGACCAACAGGACTCGCCGCGAACGCTTTTTTAACTTGTAGGTAAGCAGAGGGGGTGAAAAAGTGAATGGCGAAAAAAGGTGCCATGATATTCATATAGACTCCATATTATTAGAGTAAAGTCTCCAGGGCCATACCCTCCGCCCCCTCTCCCCCTTTCCCCAATCATTTCCCTTTTTTCCCCATCCCGCGCCAAACCCGAGTTTCTTAAGTTGTCGAAATTTTTTTCGGAAAATAAAAGTAAAGAGAAAGAGCGCCAGCGTTTCTTATAGAAGGGATTGTTGTTGTTTTTGTTATGTTAGGAAGGTTTCTCGTTTTGCGATGTTGGCTACATTTATATTTTTAATCTAACTTCAACTTTTAATTCTAAGGTGCGTTCTTGTTTATTTTATATTCATACATTTTTAAGAATACAAAGAATGATTGATTAAAGGTTATACATCTGGACTTCATAAAGCTACAGTACATTAATAAGTATATAGTGGTTGTGCGAAAAAACTAGGTATTTTAAGTTTTAACGAATAGTCTAGGCTTAACGACTTTAGATTGACCAAATGCGAAACCGACGCAGAATTTTGCAAATTAACAGACCAAATACGAGTTATTATACACATCCCTTAGTACGGTTTGACATTGTGATTGCCGTACGAGGGTTGTTAGAAATTAGGTAGGCCTACAATTCCTATGTTTTTTTTAATTAACCCGTAGAAAATTGATGATTGAAACATAAATTATTTTTTGGATATTCTTATACCAATAGTCTAAAAAATGCACTTTCCCAATTTTTTTTCCTTATTCGTTACCCATTTGGCACCATGACAGGATAAAGTTTTCCGAGATTCGTATTTTGGTTGCCGTTTTTTTAGTCACTGCACCTTTGTGATTGATTATTCAATGCCCACAAATAAGTTTTAGAATTTTCTACAAAACGGCAAGTTGATTTTTCGCTGATAACATTTTTTTTGTTCATAAAATTTTATAACATAACAAAAAATGATGGGCTAAGTAGGGTGAGTCACCCCATAAAAAACCCAAACTAACACCACCACCTCCAAAAAAAATAAAAAATCAAGGACGCCCAGCGTTAGTAAAGGATTTATCAATGTTGACTTTGAAATTGTGAACAGAAATGGAGCTAACTATCCACTCAGGCAAACCATTCCACTCATTAAAAACTAAAATGCCGAATATCTATCCGTGAGAACTCTTTGATCAACTTCAAACTGTTACCACGTGTCATATGAAGATTAGCTGAAACATGCAAGAAATTACAGGAAGTCAAAGCATCACTACCAGATAGGAATATAAAAACCTGAATCATAGCGCCACATACTCTTCTCAACTCAAGCGTGGTCAAACCAAGAATTCACAACCTAGATTCATAAGAGAGATTCCTTATTTCGGGAATAAGTCTGAGGGGCCCTTTGCTTAACCTGCTCCAAAATGAACTTATCCTTTTCATAAAAGGGACTCCAAGCTTGAATAGCATACTCAAGGAGAGGCCTGACTAACTGCTTATACAAATTAAGCCTAGTACAACCTCTTTACCAAGAAAACAAAAATTTCTCCTAATCAAACCAAGCATCCTATTTGCCCTTTCAGCTGCTAAAGCACACTGTTTAGAAGGCTTTAGATTACTAGTAATGACAACACCTAGATCCTTTTCTTGATCAACACAACCAAGATTTGAACCATTCATGCAGTAATCACCAGCCAAATTGCTCAGAGCAAAATGAATAACTGTGCATTTATCAACATTGAATGACATCTGCCATGTTTGGGACCAAGAAACTAACTTATCCAGATTATTAACCCTTTCTCTACCAGCACTTTTTTGAAAATGCACTCGGGAGGCGGAACCAAAGATGGGGCACCCAAAACGGCAATAATATCGCCGTGTGGTAGAGTAAGGGTTAATGAATAGTTTTGGTAAAAAAAACTGTGTGTGAAAACAAACAAATTAAACATCAAGAGATGTCTAGATTATATAGGCCTTATTGTACTTTATAAGTATTATCTATCTTAATTTTTTCCATAAATAATCTAAAACATATTACCCCCACTAAAATGCTATAGCACCGATGGCAGTGTTTTGAACTTTGACCGTACTTTAGAAAGCTCGTCCTTTGGAAAGCTCGTCAGAGGATATTTACGGAAAGAAAAGTAGTCCAAAATAATTCAATAAAAGTAATTAAAATCACCTTAAAAACAGTTTTTGAAGACATGCATGGGCTTCAAACATCGATTCTAATCATTGTGGGCAAAAAAAAAGAAGGTAAAATGGTTTCGTTTTTATAAAGATTTTAAAACTGAGATTTTCCTATACATTTAACACCTTGCTTAAAACAGTATAGGATTTGGTAGTACCCTTGGATGGCCAACCATCACCAATGGCAGCCATACTAAAATGGCTGGGTCAGTCCGACAGTACTATGGGCAGGGTTGGGGGTCAATTACAAAAATCAATTACAATTACAATTATTTTCTCTGAAAATTTTCAATTACATTTACAGCTACCCGGAAAATTTCAATTACAATTACAATTGCCCAGAAATGTCGAATAACAATGTTTTCTTGAAATTACAATTATAATTACGGAGCTTAAGTTTTTTTATTTTTTTATGACCTTTTAAATGATGTGTAGGGCTTGGGCAGTTTAAGATT
This sequence comes from Chiridota heheva, assembly GCA_020152595.1. NCBI lineage: Eukaryota > Metazoa > Echinodermata > Holothuroidea > Apodida > Chiridotidae > Chiridota > Chiridota heheva. Next base: position 566,489 of record JAIGNY010002010.1, read on the forward strand.
GGTCATTTCCAATAAATAGAGCATATCTCATGATCATGCATGCATAATTGTTCTGCATTTCTAGTGATATAGAAATGTAAACATATACGTGTATGTTTGTCATGCATGCTAATAAAAGGCTCCATTTGCACACTCCTATGTTCTTTCCCTTTTTGAAGGAGAAAAAAACAAAAAAACAGCCCGAGTACCTAAAGAAAGAAAGTTTAATGAGAGAAATTTGAGGACGATTTACTCCAATTTGTTCTTTTATTATAATCTGGGAAACAAGGTTATATGGATAGACACAAGAAAAAGAAAAAACAAAATAGTGTACATTTTATCAAAACTTTATTCAAATGGTGTAAACTGTAAAAAAAACATCAAATTTACTATTGGGACTTTTATGACTTTCATGTGAGTATCTAAGACATGTAAGCTCCATTGCTTCAAGTAGGAAAGTCCTTTGATGTGAAGATTTTAAATGACATTTGACATTTTCAGGAAGATAAATTCTCATATACCTGTAACTTTGTTAAGAGTATTGTCATTACCTCCAATTCTTGTTTGATACATTTTTTTTTTTTAGTTCAACAACTTTACAATATTAAGCACACTTCAAGCACCAGTTATTGAATAATTTTCTACTGATGCATGTATGCATAAATCAAGTGAAATGAACTTTTCCAGTTCTATTGATTTTATCTGCATCTTAAATTTTTTTTTTTTTTTTTTTTTTTTTGACAGGATTTGTGAAGCTTACACAAAATTGATAAGTCTTACTTATTTGATCAATAGGCTACTAGTTGGTAATGAGGGGCCATTGTAACCTTGCATTTTAATTTGAAATTTCCAGCTGTACTGGTAGTAGGTGTTTAGAAATGGCAGGCATTATTTCTGATGCATGTGTCTTGAGTCCAAAGTCAGAGGGAGAAGGTTCATTTTAATCTGTCATACAGCTCATTAAACACAAGTCACAGAACCAAGGAGTTTAACACATTTGCTGGAATGCACCAAACTCATGAATGCTACTCCTAATTTGTATACTTACTTTTATTTTGAAAGCTCTCTGTGCAATTAAAAGTTAGCTCCTTTGTCTGTCAGAATTGATCAGTAATACAAAAGAAAGGCACCTTTTTCCACAGAAAGTTTAACAACACACACTGTATTTAAGGGAGTTTTTATTAACAGGAAACAGTACTTAATGACTGATTTTAAGGAGTCTTATTACTAATAGAGTTTAAAAAAAAAAAAAAAAAATTATGAAGAAGAATTGTAATGATTAACTTGTAATTGCCTGCAAACATTTTAATGACATCAATTTTTAGTCCAATTACAATTACAGCTGCCTAAAAATTGTCAATTACAATTACAGCATAATTGTAATTAATTACACAATTACAATTGACCCCAACCCTGACTACTGAGAGTACTACGAAATACTAACTAAGCTGTAAGCAGGACTAAACTTGAAATGACAACCATAGGGGTCATTAGGCCATGACTGAAAGTTTTAGAATTGCATCCATGGCCCGCATGCTCCAAAACCTCCTGTTGAAAAAGTGATTATTATTTCATTATTATGAGAAAAACAAGGCTCTCTATCACAAAAATTCAAGTTCCAAATCATGAAACAGCTGTAAAAGGGTATAATGCATCATGCCCACATGCAGTTGCTGCCAACAGCTTCGATTTTCACAAATCAAAACCTCCGATGTAGGCTTAGATTCATCCACTCTTGACTCTAGATTGCAAATTATTACATCGTAGCAAAAGCTTTACACTAGAAATGAATAATGTAACAAAAAAGCCTCAAGCCTTTGAAAAATGTATGGATGCAAATCTAAAAGTTTCATTCTCGTGGCCTTAATCAGTATGGTGATAGGCTCCTTATGAAAAATCTCAAAGTTTGCTAAAATTTGATTCCAATCTTAGACCTAAAAGCTGTTGAATCATGAAAGTTGAAAAATATTAAATTCCTCCAAAATCCATTCTCTACAAAAAAAAATATTCAAAAATTTACTACTTTAGTTGCAAAATCGGAGATAATTTGGACACTTTTTGATGACTCTCATGTGCCTTAAGTTAAAAATAAAATTCCAATCGTGTTTTTATTTTAAAATTCTTGAATTGGTGAAGAAAATACCCTTCCAAAAATTATATTGACAGTTATTAAGTCATTTATTAATAATATTATCTCATTGAATTTGATCTATGCTCCAAATAACATGGCTGTCAGAATAGCTTCAAATTTGCACTGATTTTGCACCTACATGTAGCGTTAGGCCTATGGAGGAAAGTTTTTCAAAGGAATAGATTGTGAACGAATTTTTCAAGAGTTTCATGATCGGGGATGCAGGAGTTTAAAAAGAAATGAGAATCAAAATTTAATGAAATTTGAGGCACAATAAGTACCCCTGTGGTTGCCATTTCAACTTCTTGGCCTATGGTAAAGAAGATTGTGCTGCCTGAAGTTCATACACCATCTTTATCTCACAAAATAACACCACAAAACAAAACAAAAAACCTACTTGTAGGCCTATGTACTTTTTTTCATCTGTGCAGAGAATGATGCTATGCATATTTTATATCACAATTGTAACAAACTTTGGTAATTTTGTCAAACAATTTCAGAAGCTTTTATGCCAAATGCCTCCAACTTTCCTGGAGAAAGTATTTGACACCATTATGTAATCCATGAGCATCACATGTAATCCATGGGCATCACATGTAATCCATGAGCATCACATGTAATCCATGGGCATCACTCCCAGGTATTAGAAACGGACTCTCTTTCGTCACATTTCTGTAAAGTTTGACATTTTGATTCTTTTTAAAGAAAGGTATACACTTTTTCTAGCATGCTTAATTATTTTTCTCAATTTAACAGGTTTTACAGTTAACAACCACCACTAAGAAACTATTAGGCCTTGGCTCTCATTTATTGGAGCATCTTGAGATCGTTTTCAGCATCCCTGTATACTTTATTCCTTTCAACTTTGGCTGCAAACAAGAAGTTTTTCACAATGATTTGGGGTATGTTGTTCTATTTTTAAAATCTCCATGTTATGTGTGCTAGTATGTGGAAGCAATTGATCATTTCAGAGGTTTCACAGAATTCTGTAATGTTGTTGCTGGTAATGCACTTGTCAGTTGTATGACTCACTCCTACTACCCCCGGCAATGTCAGTCAAAGATGAGTCATTGACATATGAAATAGTGACTCACATGTGGGTCATTGTACCAAATTGTCTGTCACCAAAGTGACTCTGGAGTGGGTCAATTTACTTCAGACCCATTGATTTTGTACGGAGGTGATTGATATGGGGTAAGTCATTTCACAAAAATTGTCAGTCACTTAAGTGACTGAGGGGTCCTGCTGCTGCCATCATCCAAGACATCACCTTCAGTAGCAGACTTCCTGACTACTCATCCATCTTTTCAGCCGAGGCTAAGGCCATTCTCCTCGCCCTCAACTTTATTGAGTACTCTCCTCTTAGTCACTTTGCCATTTTCTCTGATTCAAAGGCTGTTCTTACTTCATTACTCAATCTTAAATGGGATAACCTCACCTGCCACCTCCTCCTCCGGAAACTCTTTTCTCCCACCCTCTGCAGGAAAAGTGTTCTTTTCTTCTGGATACCCAGCCATGTTGGCATCCCTGGCAATGACAGGGCTGATACAGCCGCTAAGCTTGCCCTCAACCTCCTCCCTTCCCCTTTTCCCAAAACCCTCTCTGACATCAAACCGCTTTATCGCTTCTCTTGTTCGTGACCGCTGGCAAACCTTATGGAACTTCCAAATTGATAACAAACTCCATGTCATCCAGCCCACAATCCCGATCAAATCCACCATCAACAACCTTTCTCAGATCGACAACGCTCATATTACCCGCCTTAGAATTGGTCACACCCACCTCACTCACTCCCACCTCCTTATTGGTTCCCCAACCCCTCTGTAACAATTGCCACTGCATCCTCACAATCCAACACGTTCTCCTTGCTTGCCCCCTGTACAACCTTCCCAGAGCTTCCCTTGCTCCCCACAACTCAATTGCTGAGTTCTTCCAGAAAAATCCTCCAGATAAAATAATCTCCTTCCTTCAGCATGCATCCCTCTACAACCATGTTTAATTCTCCTCTTCCACCCCCTCTCTACTTTGTTTGTGTTTTACCCATGCACCTCCTCTCTCGATCACAGCTTTCTGGCTTTTGTTCTTGAATTTCTCTTATTCTCCCCCTGGTCTCTTTCCTTACTACCTCTAAAATGATCTGACCTCTCAGGCACAATTTGACCTTCGTTGTCGTGGTGCCGTTAAGACCTCATCAAACAAACAAACAAACAAACAATGTACATGTTTTGTCCTCCCACTTTGGTGCAGTGACTCACCATGTCCGGGGGTGTAAGGGTGGGTCACACAATTGACAAGTGCATAAAATCCTGGTAGCAAATAGCAGTATAATTTTGGCAAAATTAGCTTCTTGTAATATCTGATACAACTTTATTTTGTTTTTAAAACTGAAATTTTAAGATTTTGTAATGAGTTTATAAATTTTGTTTCAAATAATGAGTAGTCTATATAAAGCTGTTCTCCATTATGTGACAGGCTGTAGAATGGTAGCAGACCCCTTGGAGACCCTAGGGGTCTGCTAGGGCCATTCTACATTATGTAATGGACCTGACAGGCTGTAGAATGACCTGTAGAATGTATATAGTACCATGTTGGTTTGTTGTGGAGGGGCATCCTTTTACAGTGTATTTTATTACTGTATGAATATCTGTACTATTTATCTTGCTGCACTACCAACTTACTGTGTACGTTATATTCATCATATATTCTCCTTCTATTTCTATCAATATCAGATATTTATCATTATCATGAGCCAAACCAATGTTAAGTTTCTCTTCTTTGGAAAGTTGGAAAGAAAATGTGTTTTTTTCATTATAGGTGTTACATTAACACCAGGGAAGGTTTATACAGAGCTTGTGGGTGATGAAACACAGTTGACCATGGCCTCCATAGAGAGTAGACCACAGCAAGGTATTGCACATATTTTTTCCTCTTTTTGTATTTAAGTGGGTGTATAAAAGTAGGGTTTGTAGGCTTCCCATGTGAATGTATGAAAACCTGCTTTTAGAGAACCAAGGCAGGACACGAGCAGTAAATAGAAAATTAAATAACAAAGTGAAGGATACAAGTAATAAAACAATAGTTGCAACCAAACAAGGCATGTATCTTCTTTTTTTTAAATTTTGTTTAAAATAATGAAAACACTACATACATAGTACTATTATGCACATTGGATAAGAGCATGCAAAGAATTTCATTATGTTCTTATGGGAAGACTGCTAGGAGAAAACCACAATAAAAGACTAGAACATATGTGAATAAGCAAACAGTTTGGTGATGGTCCAGAAACATTGAGTATTCCATTTTGCAAGATATTGATGAACTTTAAACACAAATGTATCTCATTTTCCATGCATTATTCTTTGATATCACCATGCAGTTTTATTCTTACATTTTGCATTCTTTTTGCACCATTTATACTGTTTGTTGGTGGTTTGCCATTTTTAGTTCCAAATCATAAACAAACATTGTTCGATTCCCGGCATGATTCTTGCAATTGTGTGCCTATTGCTGGACACTCAGCTTTTAAATGAGTACTAACATTGCTGAGGAGTTAACCTGGGATGGACTGGTGTCCTATCCAGGTAGAACCAATCAAACGGATTATACCCAATGGCTTTACAGGCCTTCATACTGTAGCTCAAGAAAGGCTTTAACTATTTATTTAGCTATAATTTATTGAAGAATTTTTTTAAAGTTTTATATGTGTTTTCTTATTCTTAAGGTGAGATGTCAGCCAATGAAAGTTGTAGTCAAGTTATGATGAAAACCAGCAAAGCAGAGTACGTGCTCTGTACGTTGGTGCACGGCTCCATCTATCAACAAAGCCTGGATCTCAGACTCATGCCCCGGGAGAAAGTCACATTCAGTGTTCATGGAGCAAGTAAGCACTGTACTCATTTATGTGTATCATAGCTCTTTTCTCTGACTTTACCAAGTTTGATTTGTAAAGGAAGTGGTGCTGGAGGTACTTACTGTAAGCCATTTTGGCAAGCAGTCTTTTTCAATATTCAATGAGAGGTTGCAAAGTGGCAGTCATAAATTAAAGTGTGTAGGCCTATGAGCTGTATTTTTTTAAAGAAAAACTAAAGCAGGTTATGTTTTTTATTGCAAAAATTGACATGTTCGTAGATGAAATTAGCTTAAATAACAATTTCATGTTTACTTTACCTCAGGAGAAAGGGGGGGGGGGGGGGGAGGTTGGGTTGGGGGCTATTAGATTATGATTTTGTATGAGTTGCACCTTTTTTTCTTTCAAGTATTAAAAAGCTGGTTATGTTTTTTATTGCTAATATTTGGTCATTTTTCCCAAGTGAGTCAAAGTGAGAGATAGTGTGTGTAGTTTACAGGGAAAGCAAATGTCTGTGTGTTATTCTTATCTTTTCACATTTTATTCACCTCTTGATCTAGCTGTTTGTCTGTTTTCTTTTTAACTTTTCATATTAAATCACACCTTGATAGAAAGTTTAAGTTTTGATCAACAGTAATTAGGACTGTCAGCTTTAGAATTTTCTTCTACTAATCGAACATGAAGACTTTCTTCTTAATATCTTCTTCCCTTTTGTGAAAACTTACATAAAAGTTTTGTGATTAATGAATCATGAGAATCAGGTTAATGTTTTGAAAACTAATCTATTAAGAGTACAGTGGTTTAATGTGTCTAATCACTGCCCCTCCCCTCCCTTTTCTGTCCTTTGTAGGTGTTGTGTATCTTACTGGATACTCAATGAGTTACCCAGAAGACTTTGAAGATGGAGGAGATTTCTTAGAACCAGAAGGTGGATTTATTGAAGAAGATTGGGGAACAGATTATAATCCAGGTTTGATTGGATTGAATTGCAGATTATATAGTGTAGAGCTATCTAGGTGTGTTTTAATTTCAGGGATTATATGACCCTGTCAGAAAAAAATAGTTGAAGGAAAAGTAGATGGGTGTGTGTGAGTCACAACTTGTCATGGAGTAGGATTTTGGGGAAATTATATTTTGGGTCTTATTGAAATATAAAATAATAAAGAAGGAAATATGATTTTAGAGAATTATGGAGGAGTGAGAGTAAATGGTCAGACAAGTTGTAAATAACAGATTCCAGTGGAGAGAGTGCACTGCAGCCTTATGGGCCAGGAGGCCTGAAGAGACTAAGAATAGGAGGAATGAGAGTGAATGGACTGAAGACATAAATGAGACTGAATCTGGAAAGAAACTATTTCTAAAGAATTTCTTCATTTAAGGAATATATTTCTAGTACCTTTGTTTACTATCGAAAATCAATATGTCCATGGATGTGTTTGATTTATCAATACCAATATATTATTTTGGTATAAGAAGGAGCAGAGTCAATTTCAAGCCTAGGGGCCATTTCTAACTTAAAACAAACTTACTTAGAAATGCTTTATTGTAAAAAATTCCAGTTCCTTGTTCAAGTTTTTTATTGAACATTTTTCCGCATACCTTGATCCAATTCGGAATTCCTTGGGTATCAGTTTTTGTATTATTTAAGTGATTAAATTCCATTCAGCATTTCTATCTCTTTCTATATCTTTTCTATATCTTTTCTATATCTTTTCTGTGTCATATATCCATTCATTCTTTTGTATATCACCTTTTCTATTCATGTAGATATAAAACCAGAGCCTGATGATGTTATCGAAGAAATATATGAAGATGACGAGGAATTAAGTATTCTAAAAGATGAAGAGCCAAGGGTGTCACCAAACAAAGGAAATTATGAAGACGGCAGAGAGCTTGCAGATAAAGAAGTTTATGAGGAGGAACAAACCATACACCCAGTAGCAGGTATGATATTCCACTGTCTAATGGAGTAGCTATAGGGGTGGCAAATGGGGGTGGGGTGGTCAGAACTTTTCAACAATAACATTATGAATTTTAATTTGCATATTTTTCAGGCTGTTAATTTGAAAATGTTGGTAAACAAACACTTTTGATATTTATGTTTTGCACGATTTTCATGATCTGCAAACTGATTCTTCTCTGATTCTAATTGGTTCCCCCTGATCTCAATTGTACATAGTTTGGTGTCTCTGAAAAATCCTGGAAGCAAAGAAATCTGAATATGTGTGTTAAATATTTATAGGTCTAATAATATTTATAGAAATTTATGTTTATGTCAAAAAGTAACAGATTCCTAGACGAACAGTCTTCAACATTTGTAAAGCTCATCAAAGTTTTATTTTAAAGTTGATCAAATTTGAAGGAATTTGTAATACATGAGATATTTATGACATAAGAAGTTGATGTCATATACCCTTACCATTTTCATTTCTCTTAAAAAAAATTATATTTTGTATTTGTCTTAAGACACAGACGAATCATTCAAGCAGGAGGAGGAAGAAGACGATGTTATCCAAGTGACTGTTGAGGACCAAGATGACCTGAAAATACTTAAAGATGAGCATCTGCCTTCGGAAGAGTATCAAGATTTGCCTCCTGAAGGGTTTCAAGATCCAGGTAATGTTTAGCCTTCATTGCAAGTTTTTATAACATCTTTGTGATGTCACATTTAGCGTTTTAAAGGAGGTGACATACATCATAGATTCATCCTTAAAATTGTTCGTTCATTTATTGCATTATTTTCATTAAATGTGACAAAAAATAACCAAATATTTAGGCTTAATGGTAACCTTAAATCTTGTCTTAAGAGTAATTGTGATTATCTTTTACAGCACTGTGAAGCATATATATCACTTGGTAAAAAAAATGATAAAGATGCATTGGTTGTTAAAAGACATTCCTTCATGTCTTGTCTGCATGATTGAATAAATTTCCCATACCATTTATTCTAAAACGTCCATCCATCACTGATTAGATTGGTGACTGTGCTCACAGCATATGTTGTTGTTGTTGTTCAAACTTTATTTCAATCTTTTCGTAATATGTACAACAAATTCAATTAAATAGCACAGATTGTCACAGATATGCTGCACTTCATATTCTGGTGACAGCACTGTTGACCATGTATGGGAAAGGAGGCAAGGATGGTCAAATGGGAGGGACAAAGGCCACAAAAAAGACAAGTCTGGCAACAAGGAGGGAAATTACAAAACCTGACACACTCAAGGATTTATTTAGATATTAAGTAATTTGCAAGGGGTCAGTGTATGTGACGGTTAATGTTAAAGTCGTCATGACTTGAAATACTCAAGGATTTGTTTAGATATTAAGTTATTTGCATGGGGTCAGCATATGTAACGGTTAGTGTTAAAGTCATCATGACTTGAACATAAATGCTTTTGCCAGTAAAATATTTGATCATGTCAATTGATAGACAAAACTATAACTTTCAACTCATGCACTTGCAATTCGTTGAAATATTTCATACCAAAAAAAATATGGCCCATGTCACGACCACTTTAAGTAAGTATTGTATGCATCTGTTCAGTATTATGTGATTTTCTTTGTCAATTGAAAGACCTTAGGAGGAAGGGGGGGGAGAATAGTTTATAGGGCAAATGATAAGGGTAATTAAAGTTTTTGCAGTACATACATTTTTTTAATACTATTCATGTGATTATGTATATCACCATTGACAATATTTTATATATCATAGTGTTGTGTACCAATTCTTTATTGGACAATTTCTAGTATCAAATTGTTTAAAAATAGTTCAGGTATCACTGCAGTTATTCATTATCATAAATCTTATACAATGATGTTTATCTTGTTTTATACCCTATTTATCAAATGAATGAATTATTTTATGATGAAGTTAATCATTCAGAAAAATAATCATGTATATTTTTTATAGCTTATGATATATATGTCTTCTTTATCAGCTCTTACAAGCCACACATCAACATCATTGATGGATCACTCCGGAGAAGTCATTTCAGAATCTTCATTGAACTCACCAAACGAAACAAACCAAAGTATTTCACATGAGAAACCATCCATCTACTCACCGCAGCATCTTGCCAAAATTTCACAAGGAGGTGGAGAAGGCACTCAAACAACCTCTGGAGTATTTGTAATCCCAGATGCAACACAGCAAAATATTCAACAAGAGCCTCCATCTCAACCAATCAGAACATACACTAATCAAAATGCTCAGATAATGTCCCAACCGGCTCCGAGAGGATTTGGTGTTGACCAAGCCCCAAGACAAAATATAATCAGACAATTAACAAGGTATCCCCAGTACAGAATGTCTGGACAAAGAATGCCAATGATCAATCGTTCCATTGGAACTTTCCCTCAAGGCAATTCACTTCCCCAACAAAGTATGGTACCTCAGAATTCACCTCAGTACAACAGAGTGAGACATACTTTGGCATCTTCTCCAGGTACGCACATGGGGAATATTCCTGGGCCTTCATCTGCAGGTTAGTTATCATTTGTTTTTTTAGGAGCATTGACTAATTATGTATGTAAAGAGGTAGGGTGGAGGGATTGTACCCCATGGGTACTATATACCCCATGGGTACCATGTACCCCATGGGTTTCATGTACCCCATGGGTACTATATACCTACAGCGGGAAGAGTTTCAGGGTCAATCTGTAGGCATCATGCCACACATACTGTATTTGTTTCCTGGAATGTGACTTAGATCTTTTCAGGATTTGTTCAGTAGTCAAGTAAGTTTATCTTTTATGAAAGAGGACTTGAAAAGAAACTAAGATGTAAAGAAACTTCTTTGATATCTTATTCTTTTATTGAGATATTCAATTTCAAGTTGTGTTTCAATTGTGCAGAAATAATTGGTGTGGAAAGTCTACTATAGAACGTTGGTGTCCTTATCCCCATTGTATAATTCTTAATCTATTTTAAAGAAAATTCATTTAACTTTTTACTCGTTTTATCTTCAAACTTTTTAATGTCTTAAATAAGAATAATGTTAATAAACGATAGATTATGTTTTTTCCAATTTCCTAAAATTGCCTAGTATGTCACAGCTACATTACTAGACTCTGTTTCAGTGCTCTTCTGACATTTATGTAACGACTGAAAATCTCAGAATATATTTTTATCAAATACATCATGACCTGCTTAAGGTTAGGGCACGCCTCTCTTTCTCCCACTCCCACCTACTTGACAACTCCCTAATCCACCATTGTGCATTAACTGTTACAATAAACAACTCTCTGTCAAACACATCCTCCTGATTGTCCACTCTTCGCCTCTCTGGATCTCTCCTCTCCCCTCCAAGTCAATTACTGAGCTCCTTCACAAAAATCAATCCTCTACTCTACCTACAACACATCAACGACCATTTTAATATTTAAATCCCTCCTAATCAAAATATCCTCTACAACTTTTCCCTGCATGCACCATACTTTTTAACTCCTTTTATATTTTCGTCATCGATAACTGTCTGTCACATGACCGATTTCTCAATAAACACTTGATTTATGATGGCATCATGAGAAACTTTTTATGATATTAGAAATATTATTAATATACATGCACTCTGGTGTTGGTTTCAATTTTTGCACCAAGAATGTTTTTGAACAAACAAATCAGGTCAAACCGAACAAAAACCAAACGATCTTTCTTTGTTTCTTTCTAGGAACATTTAATCTTTCTGGCGGTTTCAAACATTCCGCAATGGGCATGCAATCACGTGTCAGCCGAAAAAATGTACACAAGTGTTTTAACTGTGACAGGCAGTTTACGTCCATTTCCATGTTTCTGAGGCATGAATGTAAACGGAACGGGCAAGAGGTACCTCTTTCGACAAGTTGCAGGTTTTGCGGCAAAAAATTTAGTCGTGGCTGGAATTGCAAGCGACATGAAGACACTCACGTTCATAGAACGGCCTCAGGACAATTGTGAACTTTGTTATTAGATGGAGATTAAAGCAAGGGAATGAATAATGGAGCTTAGTGGTACATATAGCAGAACCTTATCCAGCATCTGGTTAAGGATGAATAAATGATCAGTCAATCTTAATAACTTGTTGGCTCTGTGGTAGAGTGCCTGCTTATAGCTGGGAGGTCAGAGTTTGATCCTGTGTCAGGTCATACCAGAGGCTTTCAAAATGGGACCTGCTGCTTCTTCATTTGGCAAGGTCAGAACTGGGTACTATGTGCTTGGTGACATGTTGTGCCATTATTGGCTGCACTGAGGAAAAGACTTGCTTTAGCATGGTCTTGGTTTAGCCTGGTCTTGGTTTGGGCCTGGTCTTGGTTTGGGAATGGTCTTGGTTTGGGAATGGTCTTGGTTTGGGAATGGTCTTGGCTTGGGAATGGTCATGGTTTAGAAATGGTCTTGGTTGGGAATGGTCTTGGTGTGGAAATGGTCTTGGTTTGGGAATGGTCTTGGTTTGGGAAAGGTCCTGGTTTGGGAATGGTCTTGGTTTGGGAATGGTCTTGGTTTGGCATGGTCTTGGTTTGGGCCTGGTCTTGGTTTGGGAATGGTCTTGGTTTGGGCATGGTCGTGGTTTGGGAATGGTCATGGTTTAGGAATGGTCTTGGTTTGGGAATGGTCTTGGTTTGGGAATGGTCTTGGTTTGGGAATGGTCTTGGTTTGGGAATGGTCTTGGTTTGGGAATGGTCTTGGTTTGGGAATGGCCTTGGTTTGGGAATGGTCTTGTTTGTTTGGGTGGTTTGTTCCTGGTCTTGGCCTGGTTTGGTTTGGGCCTGGTCTTGGTTTGGGAATGGTCTTGGGAATTTGTTTGAATGGTCTTGGTTTGGGAATGGTCTTGGTTTGGGAATGGTCTTGGTTTGGGAATGGTCTTGGTTTAGGAATGGTCTTGGTTTGGGAATGGTCTTGGTTTGGGAATGGTCTTGGTTTGGGAATGGTCTTGGTTTGGGAATGGTCGTGGTTTGGGAATGGTCGTGGTTTGGGAATGGTCGTGGTTTGGGAATGGTCATGGTTTGGGAATGGTCTTGGTTTGGGAATGGTCTTGGTTTGGGAATGGTCTTGGTTTGGAAATGGTCTTGGTTTGGAATAGTCTTGATGGGGTGTGTGTATGGTTGTCTTCTTTTAAAAGTGCTTTGAATAGGAAAAAGTGCCTTGAAAAGCACTATATAAACACCATATTATCATTACTATGTACAACCTGTCAGCTGAAGGCAATTTTGTCCCAAATTTTCCATCACATTCATTTCTTGTGTCAGGAACTGTACTGAGGAGGATTTGAAAATTGTGGTCCTTGTGAAAACAGTATGTACCTATTAGAAAAACCCCAAATCTGGCAGACTGGAATTTTTTTGTGTATTTGGAAGTGGAAAATGTTGATCTACTTTCAATCAAAGTGCAGTTATTTCCATCTGAGATAGTAAATTTACACTGAACCAGCATTGGATAGTTTATACAGGGGGATCAATCTTGCCCTACACTTATTGCTGCATGCATATTTGCCACTGTATTATGTTGCTACTCTTCAATAAGCAGCTGCCCCATGGTTTTGGTGTAAATTATGACCTTTTATAATCTAGTATCTTTAGAAAACATACTAGGAACATTCAGACAATAATCATGGGTCAAGTTATTAATTTATTATGATTTTAGTTGTCAAATAAAACTTTTCAAACATTTTTTATCTCAATTTAAATTTTTGATCAAAAGGAGGGGGGGGGGGAGGAATATTATAAATATTCACAGGTAGAGGCAAGCTTAGATACATATTGTTTATACAATGTAAATAGCAATGAATTTTGCTAAAAATCATTTTTAAAATGTACATTGTATACATTTTACATCATTACAAACAGGTAGACCTCTACAATTTTTGATACGAATTAATTGTTTCTTAATGCCCTTCTAAAATACTTTGTACGGTGAGCAGTTGACGGAGTCATCTGACTGCACAAAACATTCTCATATCTTTAATGGCTGACATTTTGGAAAAGAATTTGTTAAAAGACTCAGACTTTTATGAAGATTTGAAATGTCTGCCTTTTCATACATGCAGGTGTAGGAACCAGAGGTGAACTGGTGGCACGTGCCACCCACTTTTCTGAAAAAATGACTATTTTAAAAATAAAAATTGCCCCTCAAATAATGTCCGAATACTAGAAACTGCCAACTTTTGTCCATCCCATGTACAGTAAGAATGTGTCCCCATAGGAAAAAAGCCCCTTTCTAAAACTGAAGTTCCCGTTTTACTTTACTTTCTTGTTTTGGGGCTCATTTGATATTCTACAGATTGGGATGGGGATATGACTTGGAAAAAGTGCCCGGAAGAGGTTGTGGCCCCACTTTTCAAAAGCTTTACACTCACCCTGCATACATGATCAGATATGCATATATATTAAAAACATTATAGATATATGTTTCTGTAGAAGCAATATAACTTAGATCACTTAGATATTTAGTGAAAACCATGGAAATAATTAATTAATTTTATTGCTTTTTAAAATTTTACAGGTTAATATGCAAATTTGCATGAGCAGGCAAATGCCAGTCTGTTTTATATTCATTGTTTTTTAATCATGTATGGTGGGTGTTCCAAATTTCAACTACCTACCAAGTTCAACCATCCTGATGTTGCCCAGATATTTTGTTTTCATTTTGAAAAAATTGTCTCGTAAGTGATTTAAATCCGAACCCAATGTACTACAATAAATAACCTTTTGGATCAACCTCTAAATGCAGAGAACATTCTCGTTATTTTTAGATTCAGGAGAGATAAAGAAGTGCACACAACATTTTTAGCCGTCTTGCTGTTGTTACCAGGGAGCTGTTACTTTGTTAAAGTAACAGCTCCCTGTTCTTACATCCCAAATTTTATCACAAATGTCAAAAAATCTTGAAATTTTTATCAGCCACAGAAAGTGAAAACTAAACAATCATGGTATTTGATGTCATTCATTTGTCGCCATCCTTATACCTTTGATACTTGTTTTATTTGATAGCCATCCATGTACCTTCTGGGTGACACACGTATGCCTATCCTATTACTTGTGTACAACAATATGTGCAGCCTTGGGCAGTATAGTTGTAGTTAGTGATCACATGTTAAGACATTTACTTCAAAATATTTTGTTCTGTTGCTGTAACATGAAGACTGCGGTGTATGTGTTCTTGAGCCTGAGGAAGGAAAAGGGGGACCTTAATACTGAAGTGGTAGGTATGTGCCTCCAAGAATTTCAAAATTGGACTGCAGTGTGAGAGATTTTTTGGTAACTGCAGTATGACAGTATATGATTTTGATACCTGCAGTATGAAAATAAGTGATTTTTAATACCTGCAGTACAAAAATAAGTTATTTTTTATACCTGCAATACGAAAATAAGCTATTTTTGATACCTGCAGTACAAAATTATATGATTATTGATACCTTTTTTTAGACCTGCAGTACCAGAGATTGGATTTTTGATACCTGTACTCCGAAAATTCTGAAAAAGGCAACTGCTCGGGCAGCACATGTATATACTTCACATATGGAAGTGCCCCCTCTTCCCCCCCCGGTTCTTGAATATGTGCAATAATAAGAAATAAACATTTCTGACAAAGAATTGGAGAATTATTTGAAGCAGTGTGCATGACATCAAAGTAGTTTTCCATCATTTTTGATTGAATGTCCTCTATCATAATATGTGCTTGTATGAAGACAGGACTTGCTTTAATATTTTTGATGCAAAAGTTATCAATGTATTGTTTTTATACCTGTTATGATATCTTGAGATAACAAATCGTTATTAAACTGTGAAAAAATGATTATTTTCTGTAAGTCATTGAGTGATTGCCCCAACTTTATAGAACAACAAATTGTCATTTGGGTTCAAAGGTAAAACTGTTGAATATGAGGTTCATTTCGTAAGGTGTCTACCAACTGTGGTGTAGCGGTTATCATACCTGTCTACAGACCACGAGGCCCTAGGTTCAAGCCTGGGTTGGGTAGACACGCCAGTGCACCACAACTGGTTATCAAAGGCCGTGGACATTGACTTGGTTGTCGATGTTATGTCTGTCCGCACATCGTACCTGTGTTCTCATCCGGGTCGCATTAAGCGTTTCGTGATAGCATTGGTACTATCATAACCGAATACGCAGGCGACGACCCCATCATTGTAATTGTGTGTTCACTCGTCGTCGTCGTAAGGTGTAAGAAAACAATTTTTTTTTTTTTTTCTTTGGCCCATTTTTGAACTGGAAGGTGCAGAATTATTCTGCTATGCCAAAATTAAATCAACACTTGGTAGCCTATTAGTTTGGCCTGAGTCCTCAAGCCTCGGTAGATGCATGTCAAAACTGGAAGGAATTAAAACTGCAGAAGCAGTGCAATGTATTTTTCATTGTGAACTTGCAATTAATTTCTGCAGAGATTCAGATACAACTAAGCACTAGTTTTAAAGTCAGGAAAGACACACAAGTATAGGCAACAAGGCACTGTAATAAAGTCCTCATGAACCAAACAATGGTTCACAGATTTTAATGAAAAGAATCCTCTGTGATGAGAAGATAATGATGCACCCAATAACAGGGCCCCTTTGCTGTGAATCTCTCCAACACAGTTTGGAAGACTGTTCCATATTTGGACTACAGCATGGATGAAATAGTCGCATAGGTTCAGTGAATGTGTAAATTGGCGTAGTCAGACTGGAGTGGTTCATCTAATTAACGTCTCTGAGTTACGAAATAAGCCACACCCACTATAGCAACGCGGTAACTAAGTGGGGGCAAACAAACCTTAAATCCGCAATCGTGTATGACCAATGCATTGACATTTAGATTTTAGCGAGGCCTGCCGCAAGCTTTGATTCATTTATGGCAATTTTCCTGATCTTTAGAGTTTTTAGCAAATGGGATAAACAAAATTCAATTTGCTAAGTGTTCTGGGTATTAAAGCAATCAGATTCACAAAGCCCGTAAGAACAAATTTTGTTCACCATTTTGCCGTCACTCAGTCTGTTTGTGCAGAAAGTTTTTTTGTATAGTAAATTGCATTGACTACATGAGCTTGCCCTGCTAGCTAGCTGTATTGTACCAGTACCGCATAGGATGTTTGCCCCACTTAGTTATGCAGATTTTTTGCCAGGCAAATTCATGCAGTGATTGGTTGAAAAAGCTGTCAATCATCAAACCCAGAGATGTGTTGATGTTGATGAGGAAGCATCACATTCAGGTTTGGAGGGCACAAGTTGGTCTTACATTTCTGACCAACAAGAAACCTGCATGCATTCATCCACCAGTGCTTTTCCCTCACAGCTTGTTGGTTTCTACAACACTTCTCTTCAGACTGAAAGTTTTACCACATAACAAGTACATTTTATAAAAGAGAAAACTACTTTTCCCATTTTATTTAATACCAGCAAGCAAATTACAAAGAGATGCCAGTTCACACAAGTCATAATTCATGTACAGAACCATTAAGATGATAGCAAATTCTTTTCAATTAAGCCATTCAAACTTACAACTCGATGGAATTTTTGTTCATATATGCTGTAAGAGCTCGGAGGACAAATAAGTTTTTTTTGGAATTAAAAATCCCGTCAGTGTTTTTAACGTGCCTTTAAAGGTCTTTCCAGATGCAATCACAGTGGCAATTTTAATCCAAGAAAGAACTTGCCTGAGAAGAAATGTCATAAACGTTTAGAACAAGGTTCTGTGTTTGTTGATGAGGGCCTAATGGCACCACGACAATGAGGGTCAAATTGTGCCTGAGAGGTCAGAACATTCTAGAGGTAGGAAGGAAAGGAAACAGGGGGAGAATGAGAGAAATTCAAGAACAAAAGCCAGAAAGCTGTGACCGAGAGAGGAGGTGCATGGGTGAAACAAAAACAAAGTAGAGAGGGGGTGGAAGAGGAGAATTAAAGATGGTTGTAGAGGGATGCATGCTGAAGGAAGGAGATGATTGTTCTGGAAGAACTCAGCAATTGAGTTGTGGGGAGCAAGGGAAGCTCTGGGAAGGTTGTACAGGGGGAAAGCAAGGAGAACGTGATGGATTGTGAGGGTGCAATGGCAATTGTTGCAGAGGGGTTGGGGGGAGCCAATAAGGTGGGAGTGAGTGAGGTGTGTGTGACCCATTTTAAGACAAGTAATATGAACGTTGATACGAGAGAGGTTGTTGATGGTGGGTTTGATTGGAATGGTGGGCTGGATGACGTGGAGTTTGTTATCAATTTGGGAGTTCCATAAGGTTTGCCAGCAGTCACGAACAAGGGAAGCGATAGGCGGTTTGATGTCAGAGAGGGTTTTGGGAAAAGGGGTAGGGGGGAGGTTGAGGGCAAACTTAGCGGCTGCATTAGCCCTGCATTGCCAGTTATGCCAACATGGCTCGGTATCCAAAAGAAAAAAAACTTTCTGCAGAGGGTGGGCAAAAGGAGTATGGGATGTGAAGTTATGCCATTTAAGATTGAGTAAAGAAGTAAGAACAGCCTTGAAGTCGGAGAAGATGGCAAAGTGGCTGAGCAAAGTGGCTACTCAATAAAGTTGAGGGTGAGGAGGATGGCCTTTGCCTCGGCTGAAAAGATGGATGAGTAGTTGGAAAAGTGGGTTAGGAGAAGGTGCTGAGAGTGGCAGGGTTGATGCCGAGATGGAAAAGGTCTGATTAAATGTAAGCTAAAGGGAGGGGATAGGGTTTTAGTCCTATCAAAGAGGGTGGAGAAATTGTGGTACCTAATGAGGTTGTAAATAGGGTTATGGGTGTTGGTGAGGACTCTAAAAGCATAGGAGAGGCTAGCTTTCTACATCTAAGTAGAAAGGGAGGTTCGTTGGCTTCAACATGAAGGCTGGTGATTGGGGAGGTCCTGTAGGCACATAGACAAAGCCTGAAGGCTTCATTTTGGATGATGTTGATGTGCTTGAGGTATGAGTTGTGAGCGACACAGTAGACAATGTTGCCATAGTCAAGCTTGGCACGAATGGTGAGCCTGAGGAATTTGAGAAGAGCATGGCAGTTCGCACCCCAAGTGGTGTTGGAGAGGGGGCGGAGGGTGTTGGAGCGGGGGCGGAGGATGTTGAGGGAGCTGTTGCATATTAGTTTCAGGTTGGTGATGTGTTGCTTTTAGGAGAGCTTGGGGTCTAGAGTTAAACCCAGGAACTTCGTGTGTTCAACATTAGGGATGCGATTGCCATTGAGCACAAAGTTCGGGTTGGGGTGGACGTTGTTGAAATGGCAAAAGTGCATGCAGACTGTCTTGTCTTTGGAGAATTGAAACCGTTATTGTTGCACCAGACATGCAGCTCGTTGAGGCTGATTTGGAGTCTATTTTCAACAAGAGGAAAGCTAGGGGAGGAGTAGAAGATGTGAAGTCGTCTACGTAGAGGGTACGTTTGATGTTGGGGCCAAGGTTATTCGCTATGTCATTAATGCTCAGGTTGAGGAGAGTGGGAGAGAGGATGCAGCCTTGGGGGACGCCCTCTTCTTAGGGGTTTGGGTTGGAGAGGGTGTGGCCAATGCAAACTTGGAACTGCCTGGGTGAGAGGAAGTTTTGAATAAAGATGGGGAGATGGCCTCTGAGGCCGATGGTGTGAAGTTTGCAAATGATGCCGTATTTCCAAGTAGTGTCGAAAGCTTTTTCAACGTCGCAAAAAATGGCAATGAAGTGTTCCTTTTTTGCAAAGGATTCTCCGATAGCGGTGTCGAGCATACTTAACTGGTCTAGGGTATTGCGATGTTTCCGGAAGCCGCTTTGGTGACGGGAGAGGATTCTGTTGGTCTCAAGGAACCAGTTTAGTCTCTGATTAATGATCCTTTCCATAATTTTACAGAGACAACAGGTGAGGGCCATGGGGCGGTAACTGGAGGGGTCGGTACTGTCCTTCCCCCGGTTTAAGGATGGGGGTGACAATAGCTGTCCTCCAGATAGGGGAAAAGGAGTATGAGGACCAAATGTGGTTGAGGATGGCGAGTAGGGTAGTGGTGGCCTTGTTGGGGAGGTGTTTCAGGAACTGGTAGGGGGTGTTATCTGGGCCCTTGGAGGTGATTTGTTGCGGATTTAAAGGAGCTGGTGGCCAAAAAGTGAGTCTCACACTAAATCCAATACCTTTGCGGTACGGAATATCATATTACTAAATTCCCGACCCAAGTACTCAAAATTTGTACATGTTTCCCATTGACTTTTTGGAATTTGTTAACTTGCATGTGATGGGTGAAAATTTCTGTAAATGCAGACCGTGTGATGCGACCTCTATTGTTTAAAATCTACATAAATTAGCAAAACTTATGCCCTCACTTTTCGGCCGCAAGCTCTTTTAACTCGGAAATTCTTTACTGCTCTTTGCATGTAAAATCTAGCTGTATCTGGTGGAGACAATAAAGCTTTACTGTAGTTGATATCAATGTTCATGTTTCTACCAAGTCCACATTTTAAAAATCATGAGAACCTTTTAATATTTGCCTTGATTTTTTCCTAAAAATATCAACTTCTGTTTTTTCTCCGTTATAGGGTTCATACCACACTCGGGTACCGCCAACAAAAAGCAGCCTGGCGTCATCAAATATCCTCGGACGGAGGATATCACAACAACGACTCAAGTCGCTCGGGACTCTGCCATCGAGGTATTCACCTGTGAAGTCTGTAACGCCGTTTTCAACTCGCAACATTTTTTGGGAAAACATAAAGCTACTCATGAACCATCATCTTACCCCTGCAAAATTTGCGGCAAAGAGTTCACTTGGGCAAGTAGCTGTAAAAGGCACATGCTATACCATCTTGGTAAAAAGCGGCACAAATGCCGTTACTGTCAAAAAGGGTTTGTTCAGTTGTCCGACTGTACGATTCATGAGAGGGTGCACACCGGTTCAAAGCCATATATCTGTTCGATATGTCAGCAGGGTTTTCGGAGAGCACATTATTACACCAAACACATGAAGACGGTTCATGGGATTAGTAAAACGTAGAGGGGATAGGTTTGGTGTTTTCTCAAGATTGGAGAAACTATAATCGAACTGCAAAAAATAAAAATGCATGTAGTTTGATCTCCACAAATGACTTATAACATTCTTTGTGCAAATATGAAAACATTTGAGCACAGTTATTTAATTACTGACTTCAATTTTAAGTTATAGATTAACAATATTGTATTTGCATCAACATCGCCGGAATGGTTTTTCAAGTTGGGGGTGGCAGGGGAGGCAAACATATATCAGCATGGAGTTCAGTCTAGAGGCCCTCTTAAGCGCCCTGATGGGATCCTGGGGCAAAGCCCTGGTGGGGGCCATAAGGCAAAGCCCCTGAAAGTTCTGGGGTTTTAGCAAATTTAGGGCTAAAAAATAAGCCAAAATTTAACTAAACTTTGCATTGTTGCAACTCTCACAAATTCAATCATAAGGCCAAAGCTCCCCAAGAGGATTTCACCTTCCCAGTTGCATGCTTAGGTTAAATTGAAAAGTTATTACATCAAATTGAAGGGAAATTTTGGGTATATTTTGCCAACAAAACCAAGATTGAAGGAAATTTCCAAAAAAGTGAAGAAAACATTTCGAAATTTGAAAAAAAATTGCCCAAAAATTTTTCTAAAATGAAGGGAACATTTCTGAAATTTTAAGGGTATTTTCCGAAAATTGGAGATTTTCCAATAAGCAGCAACTTGAACAATGATAGAAATTTAATTTACCAGTGCAGTTTCTCTGCTTGTATCTGGAAATGTTTGCCCCCCCCCCTCTCCCTTTCCTCCCTCCAGCCCCTGATCCATCCTTTGCTAAAATATCAGCAACTTTGGTATTATAACTGTCTTAAGTCTAGGGGATGATAGCTAACTGTCATTGAAGGCTTTTATTATCGGGTATCATAAACAAGTGTATTCGTAAGCGTTCCATGTTGATGTCATTTCCATGAAGTTGCTGGGGTACTTACAGCACCTCCTTTGGCTGCTGTAATAATCCCATAGTAGGCCTATCTACCATCTTTAAGATTATTAAACTGTCTCTTGATTGAAGCCTTGATCCATGCAACACACCAAAGCATGGAAGTATTGCTATCGGAGATATTCTTTGACAGCGGATGAACTTGGAAGAGATTTCTGCATCAATTGCTTTTCCCCATGAATTACAGCCCTGATAAAGTGATGAGGATAACATTGAATTCTTAGGTAGTCATATTATACAAACATATGTATATTAATTACAATGTATTAAATAAAGATATTTAGATAAATGTTTTAAGTAGTTTAGAATGTAGTAGTGATGTGAGTTCATGACTCTACATGAAGCCAATGAGTTATGCAAAGTTCTAAAGTATTCTGCACCTTCAAAGTTATTCTAATTTAACAAACGAATTTAATGGTAAATCCAATAGTTTCCTTATTTCATGAAAATGTCTATATTTGTCAAATTGAAATGATTCTTTTAAGTCAATTTTTTGTTTTGTTTCATCTCATGCACTTAACTCCAGTCAATGTCTAAAGATTGAGCTACAAAGGAAAATAAATCATGCTTATATTTCACTTATGAAGAAATTCCGGCCTTTTACCATCTTATTCAAATCATATATCTCATGTTCATTTTTGGTTCCGATGCGATCAGCATCAGGAACCTATGCGGTCATGATGGCGTGTGTGTGTATGTATGTCTCATGTATGTGTGTGACGCTAGCTTGTAAACACGATATCTCAAGATCAATACACCAGATTCATATCATATGTGCAACACAGATAGCCCATGGTCAGTAAATATGCCCTATTGTTTTTGGTGCTAATGGGTAGGTGGGCTTAATGTTAAAATCTTAAGTGTTCTTATCTCAATAACCACATGTCTGTTTTGTTTCATACTTAGTGTAATTATGTTGTTAGCTAGTGTCTACATGTTCATGGTGCAAAAATGTTGAATGTCATTAATATGCGTAGTGGGCGGGGCTTAACATGATTTTGTTGAAAAGAGCTTGTAAACACAGTATTTCAAGAACTATACCTGGAAATTAGTTTATAGGTGGTATACAGATAGTCCATGGTCTGCAGATGTTCGCTATTTTGTTTGATGGAAATGTAATTTATATTAATGAGTAGGTGGGGCTTAATATTAAAATGCTCATATTTTGACAACCGCATATCTGTTTTGTTTTATATTAGGTTTAATTATATTATTAGCTAGTGTCTACATGTTCATGGGTAAAAAAAAATTGAATTTTATTAATATGCATACTGGGCGGGGCTTAACATGATTTTGTGGAATAGAGCTTATAAACGCAGTTTTTCAAGAACAATATGTGGGCTTCAGGTCATATGTGGTACACACATTGCACATGGACTGCAGATGTGCTGTTGTTTTTGGCAGCACTGTCATGCATATA
This sequence comes from Chiridota heheva, assembly GCA_020152595.1. Classification (NCBI taxonomy): domain Eukaryota; kingdom Metazoa; phylum Echinodermata; class Holothuroidea; order Apodida; family Chiridotidae; genus Chiridota; species Chiridota heheva. The sequence continues at coordinate 589,729 of JAIGNY010002010.1, forward strand.
AATGAGTGGTCTCTTTAAAGTCACAATTTTTTGATGTTCATATTTTAACAACGGCATGTCTATTTTCTTTCATATTTGAAATAATTATGTTGTTAGCAAGTGTATACATCTTAATGGGATAAAAATGGTTGAATTTTATTAATTGTGAAATTCCATTCTTGTGAACTGTAAGTTATTTGGTTGTCATTGTAACGTTGAGCCCATTGTGTTATTACACTTATTACACAATAGTTTCAAAGTTAAACATCCATATTCCGCATCGAAACCTCAAAATCTTTGATTTTCTTATTAGTATCAACCAAGAGCTAAATCCCTGCAGAAGTCTTTAAATATCAGAACCATTCTTGCCTTTCCAAGCCCTAGCAGTTCCCTTTAGCTTTTGATCATACAGCCAAATCAGAAAACATTCTGCCTTTATGTGATGTCGTTTGGCAGTTTCAGACCAACTATATATATACGGCGTTGCACAGGAATAATAACTGGTTCAGATTCATGTTCTGCAATGACATTGTTTATGTCTCCGGTCAAGAATACTAGAAGAGAACTGATTTTTTTTTAAAGTAACAGTGCAAAAGGCATACAACAAGGTATAAAGACCAACACATGGCGATGTATAGCTTTAGTTAGAAGAGCAATGTGATGGACCTAAAAGTTCAGACCAGTGTAGGGTAGGGATGTCTGCACACAAAACTCATAAAGATGATACTTTCTATGTCGTCAGTTTAGCATTTACATGATGAAAAACAATTGGGTGTATGCGCACCTTAAAATGGTCAAGGCAAAAATGAAGACCAATTCTTTCTTTCATGACGTAAACATCTAAAACAAATTTCTGCATGTTCTTGAATAATTCATCCTAAACTTTTAAGTCATTGAAATGGTAAATTTTATTGAATTTTGATGACTTGAATTATTTTCCTGATTTTTGATATGATTTGTATCGATCTTGTAAAACTTGCCTCTTGGTGTCAGTAAGGGTGTTTAAGCATCATCTATAAACAATAAGATCTAAGCACAAAACAGAAATAAACACCTAAAACTTCCTCTAGCAACATTACGTGCACAATCCATCTACTGAAAATTTTCATTAGATGCTCTGCAAGAAATCACATGACAAATATCAAACTAGCATAAATTCTTCTTGTTTGACCGCTTGATTACTTTCACTAATAACAGAACAAGGTTCATCACCACAAATTTTAGTAAGTATTGACACTATGATGCACTACAATGTTTAAACAATTATCAAAAATTCATGAAAATTTCCAAAAATTCTCATCAGGAGTAATTTTAATTGACATCAATTAAGTTTTTATTTTCCAGTCTTAATATGCTACCTTTTGCCACTTACAATGTCCATTCATTTCATCATTGAGTATATTTTCATGGATTTTCCAATACCCTTTCATCACTGACATTGTTGAATTATACACTGCATTATTAGATAATCTATATAAGATGGGTGCAAGTACTAACCAGAGAGGGAGGTATGCCTCACCTCATAGGGTTTTACCTGGGTGGGGGTTTTCAAGATTTGTGATTTACAATGCACTGTACATCTTGCATTGCTTAAGGTCAAACACACATGTGCACCTTTGCATTAGAGGGTCAAGTTTTTTCCAAACCTGTCATTTGAAATACATATATACCTTATGTTACACATGGCATCCCAACCTACGTCACACTCTGTGTTACTCGTGGCATCCCACCATGTCCCACATGGCATTGTTCCACATGGCATCCCACCCCATGTCCCACATGGCATCCCACCCCATGTCCCACATGGCATCCCACCCCATGTCCCACATGGCATCCCATAGAAAGTCTTATCCTAGCTAACACAGTCCCTGAGCATACTATGTGTGAAAGTGTCAGTTCATATAATAACTTAAATGCAAATGACTTATTGAAATGGGGTGGGACACCATGTCCCACATGACATCCCATGTCCCACATGACATTCCATCCCATGGCATTCCACCCTATGTTCTACATGGCATCCCACCTTATGTCCTACATGGTAAGTTACATGGCATCCCACCCTATGTCTCACATGACATCCCGTAGGCTCCATAAGAAGTCTCATCCTAGCTATCAGTCCCCGATTGAGCATACTATGTATGAAAGTGTCAGTTCATATAATAACTTATATGCAAATGTGTTGTTGAATAAGAAAAAAAGGTGGAGTCAAATAATTATGCCTGATATAGCCCTTGGTGTATACAACATGGTAAATATTATATCATATGGCCCCAATCCATGTCAAACATGGCATCCCTCCCTATGTCCATATGCAATCACATCCTGTCACACTCCCTGACTAAGCATACTAAAAAAAAAAAAAAGTCTGGTCAGGTCATATACTGTAGCAACTTTATGCAAATGACCACAATAATAAAGGTGGAGTTTAATAATCATGCCTGATACAACTGTTGGTGCCCTAATATTTTGAAGAATTTTAAAGATTTTAAATCTCAAGTGCTACAAGACAGACTTGAGGATCTCTGAATAATATTGGAAAAATATATCATTTTACAGTTATCTTCTAAGAAAATATCAAATATTTTGTAGACTTTTCAAGAAAACTGGTCTTCAATCCTGTCTTGAGTATCTCTGAAAAACTTTCACATTTTATAAGGAAATTCTGACCTTCCATAATGATATCTGAAGAAACATTAACTTTTTCTGAGGAAGTCTGAAGAAACTAACATTTTTTAAGGAATTCTCAAAAAACTTTACATTTCTGAGGAAATCTCAGGGCAAATCTGTGGATGGCCGGACGGACAGAAGGACGTAATCGCCATTACATAAACTGCAAGATGCAAATACCCAAATTATTCCTTAAAGAATTTAGGGCCCTTCTTTCAAATTTCTGCAGACCTCTCTGAACCAGAACTCTCTGAACCAGAACTCTCTGAACCAGAATATGGTTTGTTTCTCTAATCTGTAACATGTCACATGATATTAATTCCACCACTAAAAGCTGGATAATTCATGCACAATATAGCATTGCTACCAATGTTTCATAGCAACTTCAATTGGCTGTTTAATGTCTTAAACTTGTGAACCCTGATTTTGTTGTAATCCTACCAACTTCAAAGCTGCTGTTTTATATGCTGTTATGCTCTCTAGTGTTTCTGAAGTGTTCCTGTAATTTTCGACCATATTCTTGAAGTATTCAACGTCCTCTGCTTGCAAGATTTCTGCTTCCTTTTCTTCTGGAATTTCATCTATTGTTTTGCTCTATTGAGGAAAGAAAGTAGAACAAGTGTAATTGTCAGCAAGCTGAGAAAAAGTGTAATTGTCAGCAAGCTGATAAGTGATACGTTAAATCCCATCAAGCATTAATGGCTTATAGAGCTAAAGCTTATACCTGGTTTCCATGATACTAAGCAGATAAGAGTACTCGTATCCCACTAGATGGGACACCAGTCCATTAAAGGTTAAGTCCCCATCCAAAACTGGTACTCATTTCACAGCTGAGTAAACTTGAGCAAATGGGATAAAGTGTCTTGCTCAAGGACACAGCACAGTGCTCTGGCTGAGATTCGATCCCGGTACCTTTTGAGTATGAGACTGACGCCCTATCCACTGGGCTACTGCACTCATAAGTGATATGTATGGATGAGTCAATACTGCACTCATAAGTGATATGTGTGGATGAATCAATACTGCACTCATAAGTGATATGTGCGGATGAATCAATACAAATCTTGCAATTGTAGCTTAAAATGCCATAAACCCATATACTATCAAATCTGTCACCTGACATTTTCTTTTTATCAACTTATATGTGTTTTGCCGTATTGCTTGATCAAATTCAATTGTTTTGGGGTTTTTTCATTTTAGTTTCAAATTTAAAAGATTTAACAAAAATTTTGCATTTGGTACATCACAAACCCAGATGCACAGCAATCCTTGATAAAGCTAGCCCAGAAATGGGGCATGTGTGTGTTTTATTCATTTTCAGCCCAATAAGGATTAATTGAAACCATTTTTGGACTAATACCAGAAAGGTGCCCTGCACTTCATTGAAGTCAAAGAAGGGTCAAGACGAGTGTATGTAGAGGCAAAGCTACAGGTTGATGCCCTTTTTCTAATAAAACTTGAAAGTTGGCATGTACCTGAATTATTAAAGTCGAACAAGGGTCAAGACAAAAGTGTATGTAGAGACAAACCCACAGGTTCAAGAGCTGCAGTGGTTAAGGAATCATGCTCATACACAAAAGGTACCGGGTTTGACTCTCATCGCCAAGTGTGTCCCGTGAGCAAGACATTTTGCTCTGCTTGTTCCAATCCACTCAGCTGTAAAATGAGTACCAGCACGGCTGGGGTTTAACCTGTGAGAGACTGGCATCCTATCCAGGGGTATCAAGTGCTCTAATCCGCTTATGCCATGGAAATCGGGGATAAACCCCGGCACGATGGGCCCTGAGTAAAGGTTTAACTTGACAAGTAAATGAGGCAAATCAAAGAGCACCGGTGCCTTTATTTCAATTTCTACAATAAGAACAGATGTCCCATCACCTTTCTGGGGTTTTTAATACAAACCCTAACAAATGTCACACCTACATGAACAACCAGAAAACTCCAGTCTTCCAGTCAATCTTTGACAAGTGCTACCAAATTTTTATTTTATTGCTTTAAAGGTTTCTCACTTGTAAAGCGCTTTAAAATCATTTTGATGAGAGGTGCTATACCCATTTTATATTATTGATATCATCCTTGTCACCTTATCTGCTCATTTGTCAACGTCATCCCCACCATGCCAACCAATTACAAAGCTTGATTTCATCATACCTGATTTTCCATGCAGGCCTTCAAACGGACGGTGTTTTTTCTTGAGTGGCTGAGGTCCCAAATGAATTCTTCTCTGTCCTCTTCTGTAATCTCCGACTCCTCCCATGGCTCCGTTATCTGATGGTATAAAACATTGATGAACATATCTCATTAATATGCAAAAACAACACTTTAATTCCAATTATTGTAATGAATATGGAAATGTTTTTAAAATATAAACAAACAGATTTTCCTTTATATGCATTGAAAGTACTGGAAATTTATTGGTCGAAAGATGTTAAGCATGCTTAGTCTGTCACACTGCGAGCAATGCGATTGTATCTAAGTGACATTTGTTGATGGAAGTGACCCTGTAATATTTGTTTAAAAGTGAAAATTATCAATTTAATAAAAGTTATATTCTAAACTTATTTCAGCCATTAAATTGTTTGATATTCAATGTATAAATGAAAAGGGTTAACACATAATGAATCGTGCGTGATCATGGATTAACCACGAAGTTGGTTCACCATATGTCATGCACCCCTCAATCCAGAGCCCAGCTTCTATGCTTAATCGGTCACAATCTATGATATGATTTTTAAGTCCTTAATTGTGCATGTGTATTAGACATAAAATAGCATGTTTTTTTTTAAATGCTCAGTACATTTTCCTACAAGATATGATGAAGTCACTTTGGAAACATAATGTTGCGAATAATGTTCTACTTCATTTCTCTATTTTACACAACTAGTACTTCAGACTTGTCAATTACAATAAGGGAAAATGTAGGTCATGTAGGTCACGGCAAGATATTCTACTATATGAATTTGGGTACAAAATTGAAAATGATCTGAAGGGCAGAAAAATTGAGACTGGAATAGCTACTTGTGGGCAGTAATGACTGTAAGTGATATCTAGTTTACATCACAAAGGAGGTACTTGTGTAGTTTAATATTGTCTTTTCTCTTGAGGGTTACTGATCATTACATAATCCAGTAAAACCACAATTTCACTGAATTTCATGTACTAGTGATTCTTGCAGCCTAGATTCTTGTACTAGCTATTCTTGCAGCCTAGATTCTTTAGTTAGTTTCATTTACGATCTTTCTGTGGATCTACAATCTTAGATAGAAGTGTCAGAACACAGCTATATTCTAACATCATTCATGTAATTAACTTCAGTATGCGATTGATTTTGTACACTTCACTCACCCCCTTTGCCATTCAATGTTGAATAGAAGATACAAACCAAGTTCAAATTGTCTCAACAAGGATCAACATTGGTTGGGGAGAGGGGATGTGAATTAATTTGGGGAAAATAAGAGAATTTATCAATTATCGTTACGCTCTATAGGGGAGGGGGTTGGAAAAATATTCTGATCAGAGGCTGGAAGTACTTTTATATTTCAAAAGGTAAATACAGATAAAGTGCCTTGCAATTAAATAACATACAATTGATTTATAGTTTTACTTAAATCAAATAATAATAATTTAAATATAATGAAAATCGCAACAGATTGTAGTTTTTGAAAGCGACCACCTATCTAACCATTACTGTCAAATGGTGCTTTAATACTTAAGCTTTTTATAGATGTGTGAGTAAAGGTGGAACCTTTCCTTGAGTGTCCTGGATCAAGAAAGACTTCAAGTTACTTTTAAAACAGATATGTTATCAATTAATTAACAATAAGTTAAGAAATTGATAATAGTGAAACATAATGGAACAAGTTTGAGCAAGGCAGCACAAAAAGATTCAAATCCCTTAGCCAATGATAACATGCCTTGTACATACATTCCTATCCAACATTACCCCCCCCCCCCCTCAAAAAAAAAAAAAAAAAAATCATTCTCAATCTCCCTCTGAAGCATCAACTTTCCACTTGATCTTGCACCAATTTCATCATCTCCCACCATCTTCTACCAAATCTAACATTTTGATCTCTTAACTCCCATCCCCTCGTTTTACCTCACCTAAATCCTCCATGCACCAAGCAGTCTAAAATCCCACTTCTTGTACTCCTTACCCATCCACCTGATCATTACCCATGTCTTCTCACCCATCCACCTGATCATTACCCATGTCTTCTCACCCATCCACCTGATCATTACCCATGTCTTCTCACCCATCCACCTCATTATTACCCATGTGTTCTCACCCATCCACCTGATCATTACCCATGTCTTCTCACCCATCCACCTGATCATTACCCATGTCTTCTCACCCATCCACCTATTCATTACCCATGTCTTCTCACCCGTCCACCTGATCATTACCCATGTCTTCTCACCCATCCACCTGATCATTACCCATGTGTTCTCACCCATCCACCTGATCATTACCCATGTGTTCTCACCCATCCACCTGATCATTACCCATGTGTTCTCACCCATCCACCTCATCATTACCCATGTGTTCTCACCCATCCACCTGATCATTACCCATGTCTTCTCACCCATCCACCTCATCATTACCCATGTCTTCTCACCCATCCACCTGATCATTACCCATGTCTTCTCACCCATCCACCTCATCATTACCCATGTGTCCTTACCCATCCACCTGATCATTACCCATGTCTTGTCACCCATCCACCTATTCATTACCCATGTCTTCTCACCCATCCACCTGATCATTACCCATGTCTTGTCACCCATCCACCTGATCATTACCCATGTCTTCTCACCCATCCACCTGATCATTACCCATTTCTTCTCACCCATCCACCTGATCATTATCCATGTCCTCACCCATCCACCTGATCATTACCCATGTGTTCTCACCCATCCACCTCATCATTACCCATGTCTTCTCACCCATTCACCTGATCATTACTCATGTCTTCTCACCCATCCACCTGATCATTACCCATGTGTTCTTCCCACCCAAAATAATACCCAAAAGTTTGAATAATTATGCTATCCACAAAACTTACCCATGATTCGTGCACCAATACACTCAATAAATACATGGCATAGTCATAGTTTTGTTTCCTAACCGGACATCTGAAAGGAAAGATGAAAACATTTCATACAATTTGCTGTCGTTCTAAAACTGTATCATTCTCTTGACAATACATTTCACTGGTACAAATTGATGCAACATACTGATAATCTGAAAACTGAGAAATATGAACCAAATGTCATCTACAACTCTTCATCATATTTCTTTCATTAATTTATCCATCACATCAAATATGAAGAAGTAATTGTTTGTTTTCAATTACTATAGACCTTTTCAAACCGATTTTAGCCCAACATGATTATTTGAACCAATCACAGAGACGGCAGAAGGTTAAAGGTATTGGGCCGACTATCATGAACCCAAATGCTTTGGAGTCCAGGTCCAGAAGCTCACTTAAGGATCCTAGTGGGGTCCATGGGTAAAAGCCCCAGTGGGGCCCAGGGGGCAAAGCCCCCTAAAGCTCTGCAGTTTTAGCATTTTGTAGGACTTTACTTTTGCATTTCTGACTGGGTTAGAAACAATATTTCCATGGGGATAAATTCTTTTAGGATCTTTGGACCATTCTCGGACAAATGTTTACCCTGACCATGGTCGGGGTGATCGGGGCGGTTCCGCTGCCTATGATTAAGTGCTGGGGAGGTTTTCCCTTTGTTACCCAACCCCTCAGCTGCAATTGTAGGAGGAAAACTTGTATGCAAAAATGCCTGTGTGTATTGCTATTGTTTGCAATAATGCCTGCGTATTACTATTGTTTCATACGCTTGGTCCAATACCTAGTGCGAATATGCAATAATGCCTGTGTGTATTACCATTGTTTGCAATAATGCCTGTGTGTATTACCATTGTTTGCAATAATGCCTGTGTGTATTACCATTGTTTGCAATAATGCCTGTGTGTATTACCATTGTTTGCAATAATGCCTGTGTGTATTACCATTGTTTGCAATAATGCCTGTGTGTATTACCATTGTTTGCAATAATGCCTGTGTGTATTACCATTGTTTGCAATAATGCCTGTGTGTATTACCATTGTTTGCAATAATGCCTGTGTGTATTACCATTGTTTGCAATAATGCCTGTGTGTATTACCATTGTTTGCAATAATGCCTGTGTGTATTACCATTGTTTGCAATAATGCCTGTGTGTATTACCATTGTTTGCAATAATGCCTGTGTGTATTACCATTGTTTGCAATAATGCCTGTGTGTATTACCATTGTTTGCAATAATGCCTGTGTGTATTACCATTGTTTGCAATAATGCCTGTGTGTATTACCATTGTTTGCAATAATGCCTGTGTGTATTACCATTGTTTGCAATAATGCCTGTGTGTATTACCATTGTTGCAATAATGCCTGTGTGTATTACCATTGTTTGCAATAATGCCTGTGTGTATTACCATTGTTTGCAATAATGCCTGTGTGTATTACCATTGTTTGCAATAATGCCTGTGTGTATTACCATTGTTTGCAATAATGCCTGTGTGTATTACCATTGTTTGCAATAATGCCTGTGTGTATTACCATTGTTTGCAATAATGCCTGTGTGTATTACCATTGTTTGCAATAATGCCTGTGTGTATTACCATTGTTTGCAATAATGCCTGTGTGTATTACCATTGTTTGCAATAATGCCTGTGTGTATTACCATTGTTTGCAATAATGCCTGTGTGTATTACCATTGTTTGCAATACCATTGTTTGCAATAATGCCTGTGTGTATTACCATTGTTTGCAATAATGCCTGTGTGTATTACCATTGTTTGCAATAATGCCTGTGTGTATTACCATTGTTTGCAATAATGCCTGTGTGTATTACCATTGTTTGCAATAATGCCTGTGTGTATTACCATTGTTTGCATAATGTACCATTGTTTGCAATAATGCCTGTGTGTATTACCATTGTTTGCAATAATGCCTGTGTGTATTACCATTGTTTGCAATAATGCCTGTGTGTATTACCATTGTTTGCAATAATGCCTGTGTGTATTACCATTGTTTGCAATAATGCCTGTGTGTATTACCATTGTTTGCAATAATGCCTGTGTGTATTACCATTGTTTGCAATAATGCCTGTGTGTATTACCATTGTTTGCAATAATGCCTGTGTGTATTACCATTGTTTGCAATAATGCCTGTGTGTATTACCATTGTTTGCAATAATGCCTGTGTGTATTACCATTGTTTGCAATAATGCCTGTGTGTATTACCATTGTTTGCAATAATGCCTGTGTGTATTACCATTGTTTGCAATAATGCCTGTGTGTATTACCATTGTTTGCAATAATGCCTGTGTGTATTACCATTGTTTGCAATAATGCCTGTGTGTATTACCATTGTTTGCAATAATGCCTGTGTGTATTACCATTGTTTGCAATAATGCCTGTGTGTATTACCATTGTTTGCAATAATGCCTGTGTGTATTACCATTGTTTGCAATAATGCCTGTGTGTATTACCAGTTTTCATATGCTTGGTCCAATACCTCCTGTGAATGGTGCAGCCACTACTTGGGGGTTTCAGCATGCAGATCTAAATTTTACCTTGAAACTTAAGATCTACAGAAAGGAGGCATAAAAGAATCAGGTGAACTGCAAGTACTCTGTTCAAATCTTATTCATTTGAAATGTTTCTAAAATTCTGTTTCACAAATTTTTGTTATGAATACAGTTTATATGTGAAAACGACATCACGATATGTTGTTCAGAGTATTTTTGGTATCGTGAAAAAAAATCAATATCATGATATTGTAATAATCAACATCTCGTGACATCAATAATAAAAACACTGCTTATATTAACCAAAGGTGTACATCTCCTATATGACGAATAATAAACAGTACGCACCTATCTGTTGTAATGGTGAGTATATCAGTCTCTTTGTCATACCGATCTTTCACCAACTGTATAAGTTTCCATCGTGAATGTTTATCGAGAGAAAGGGCACTAAGCTTCACCTAGTCAAGAAAAATGGAGACCCTGGAGGTTTAACCACACTATCAACAAATCTGCATGAATTAATGTAAAAATAAGTATGAGGAATATCCAAACAATGATAAAAACCGAAACCAATAGGTTTTGTGGTTCCGATGCTTTTTTTCTTCTTCATAAGCTGATTGATTTGCAAAATTTGTATTAACTGTCATGTCATAGCATAGGCCTATCATGAAATATTTGTTTCATGATATCTATTCATAAGCCACACCCACCATGCAGATCAATAAAAATGTTGACAACATTAGCATTTGCACAAAAAGACATCTGTGGTGTATTGGTTAGCACTTTGTCCTCTCACCCGCACATCCTGGGTTCGAATCCCAGTGGGTCTGCAACCAGTGAGTTTACAACTGGTTATCAAAGGCCGTGTCTGGAGCAGTCTTGATATAATGTCCAGCTCTGGATGCTTTCGGGACGTTAAACCTTGCTATGCTATGCTATGCACAAGAATGATGCAAAAAAGATTGCTTGTTTATTCTATTTCAAGAATTTGTCAGTAAACCCCGCCTACTCATTAATATTCATGACATAAGTACCACAACATTAGAACATATGTACAGACCATGACCCCTAATATAGCATCCATCTGATATATCGTTCATGAGATAAGATGTGTGTTTACTTTACATTTAGGACATTCACATTAAGCCACATCCACCATGTATATTAATGACATCTGCTGATAACATAAGCATGTACAAAATAACCAACAAAATTATCATGCCCAATATGACACAAAACGGACATACAGTTGCTCATTTATCACTTTTTCAAAATTTTACTTTAAGCCTCACCTACTTATTAAAATTCATGATATCACCACCAAAACTACAGACCATATGCTATCTGTGTACCAAATGACATGAATCCAGTTGGCCGTTCTTGAGATACAGTGTTTACAAGCTCTATTCAGCTAAATATATTAAGCCCCACCCACTCAACGTTTTTAAAATCATGAACATGGACACACCAGCTAACATAATTATCCCAAATATGAAATAAAACAGACATGTGGTTGTTAAATATGGACATTTCAAGATTTTTACATTAAACCCCACCTACTCATTAATATGCATGACATCACCATCAAAAACAATAGGGCACATAAATGGACCATGGGCTATCTGTGTACCAAATATGACATGAATCCATTTGATTTTACCATTCTTGAGATACCGTGATTTTCAGCAAAATCATATTAAGCCCCCTGCTCACTATGTACATTGATTAAATTCAACGTTTGTACATTATGAACATGGACACATCAGCTAACGTCATAATTACACCAAATGTGAAAAAACAGACATGCGGTTGCTAAAATATAAACATTTCCAGATTTTTACGTTAATCCCCACCTACTTATTGAATCCCAGCATCGCGTATATGATCAAGTCCATAGTTTTTCCCTTTCATGTACCAGCATCGCGTATACGCGACAGATATCATAGCATCAATTACATGAAATTTATTAAAATTGGTGGGGTACTTCCTTTTTTGTTTTGTAAAATTAATGTAAATAAACATCTTGTCTACCTATTTTCGAGTGTGTCGTTTGTTCATTATTGAAGTCAAAGTTTGAGGATAGGTGTAACTTGCAGAACAAACTTGATGACCAATCATTATCGTGAACATGTTAAGAATGCTACACCAACCCTTCCTTTGAATGTACCTTCTTTACAAGATTTCAAACTTCAGTTTCAATGCTCAACCTGTTACAAAGCAATTTCTCTATAACAGAAATCAATATCTCCTCCGGAAAATATTGCATAGTTAAAGGAATATTAATTACCGTGAAGTTTCATTTTCATATATATGATAGGACTGTTAAAGAAACTATGTTTCCATAAGAATACCATGTTGATATCTTATTCCATTTGAGACAATTTGAATGCATTTCTTTAAAAATTAATTTAGCTTGCCTTTGCAAGAACATGCTTTGCCCATCTGCTCATGTACCTTATGCTCTAAATAAAATAATGTAAGAAATATATTTAATATATTGTAAATTGTATTTACAAGTATGACATCACACTGTACAGGGCAGTAGCTGGAACAAAATTGTTAGGGGGGCAAAATATAAGAAACATGAGCATAGTGGGGGGCAAATGCCTTCTATTTCCATGTTATGCATATACAGTACATGTAGAATTCACAATCGGCAAAAAATCTGAGGGAAAATTTTCCCCCTGCCCCCGCTAGCTACTGCCTTGACACTGTATACTGACTTTTCCACACATTTGTTGAATCTATGAGAAGTAATAAGATATCAACATGCTTTTTTCACTCATTCATTTCTTTAATAGCTCTCTATCATATACATAATAACGAAAAATTCACACGAATAATTTAAAATAAAAAAATACACTAAAACTACTATGTTCATACACAATAATACAAAAATCTCTGCACACAAAAGATGATAAAAATATTTTCAGGAGTCTTATGGGGAAGTTTTGTTATTCACTGTGACATCCCAAAATCATGAACAAAGTTACAAGAGTTTGTGGTAATAAAATTGATAATTTCTCTTAATTGCAGCAGATGAATTTGACAGGACACCAGTTAACTCCTCATCAAGTTAGTACTCATTTCACAGCTGAGTGTCTTGCTAAAGAACACAACATACACCAGTTAACTCCACATCAAGTTAGTACTCATTTCACAGCTGAGTGTCTTGCTCAAGAACACAACATACACCAGTTAACTCCTCATCAAGTTAGTACTCATTTTACAGCTGTGTGTATTGCTCAAGAACACAACATACACCAGTTAACTCCTCATCAAGTTAGTACTCATTTCACAGCTGAGTGTTTTGCTCAAGAAGACAACATACACCAGTTAACTCCTTAACAAGTTAGTACTCATTTCACAGCTGTGTGTATTGCTCAAGAACACAACATACACCAGTTAACTCCACATCAAGTTAGTACTCATTTCACAGCTGTGTGTATTGCTCAAGAACACAACATACACCACTTAAATCCACATCAAGTTAGTACTCATTTCACAGCTGAGGGTATTGCTCAAGAACACAACATACACCAGTTAAATCCACATCAAGTTAGTACTCATTTCAAAGCTGTGTGTATTGCTCAAGAACACAACATACAACAGTTAACTCCTCATCAAGTTAGTACTCATTTCACAGCTGTGTGTATTGCTCAAGTACACATCATACACCAGTTAAATCCACATCAAGTTAGTACTCATTTCACAGCTGTGTGTATTGCTTAAGAACACAACATACAGTACACCAGTTAACTCCTCATCAAGTTAATACTCATTTCACAGCTGTGTGTATTGCTCAAGTACACAACATACACCAGTTAAATCCACATCAAGTTAGTACTCATTTCACAGCTGTGTGTATTGCTCAAGAACACAACATACACCACTTAAATCCACATCAAGTTAGTACTCATTTCACAGCTGAGGGTATTGCTCAAGAACACAACATACACCAGTTAAATCCACATCAAGTTAGTACTCATTTCAAAGCTGTGTGTATTGCTCAAGAACACAACATACAACAGTTAACTCCTCATCAAGTTAGTACTCATTTCACAGCTGTGTGTATTGCTCAAGTACACATCATACACCAGTTAAATCCACATCAAGTTAGTACTCATTTCACAGCTGTGTGTATTGCTTAAGAACACAACATACACCAGTTAACTCCTCATCAAGTTAATACTCATTTCACAGCTGTGTGTATTGCTCAAGTACACAACATACACCAGTTAAATCCACATCAAGTTAGTACTCATTTCACAGCTGAGTGTCTTGCTCAAGAACACAACATACACCAGTTAACTCCTCATCAAGTTAGTACTCATTTCACAGCTGTGTGTATTGCTCAAGAACACAACATAGTACTGAGTATGGGTATCTTTGGAGTGTGAGTCCACACATCTCAATTATTCCTAGAGAAATATTATAAAATCCTACTCACCCGTACAGTTACCAAACGTGCCTTTGGATGCCTTAATGAAGGACCAGAAAAACAATAGTTGGATGTTTCTACTTCAAGAGGAAAATGTTTTTCACACAATTCATCAGTTTCCAAACCTTCTGGCCACTCGGTCAACAAATCTGTGGGTGTGAATAAAACAACAGTGCACTAAAATGATAAAATCCATCAAAGCAAAAGACTTTTATTTTCCAAATTGTTGGTTCACAAAATTCTGAAGATAACTAGTAGCTCTGCTCCTCTTAAACAAATCAGTGTCGCATCTTGCCAAAGCTTGAATCCTCTAATAAAATTCTACGCTAAATCTTAATACACTCAACATACGCTCATAATCATCTCAACAAAAATGTCTTTAAATGTTCTATTGTAAGATAACAACTCTATGATATCTGAGTAGGTTTTCAATGATCAGACCCCTAGCTTTGCTGTTTCACAGGGGAAGCCCGCCCTGCCATTCCTGGGAGTCTGCCCTGCCCCTCATCAGAAAAAACTGTTCATTATATTTTTTTCAACTTAAAAATCTTAATTAATTTTATACATGAAATACCTTACATGGATAGTGATCCCCGATTGATAGCATAGTAAGCAATTGTCCTGTTTGGCATATGACTGGTCCTTATCAAGTCAGAATAGTTTCATTTTGAGGTATGATTATAGCTAAATCCTAAAGCTTCTTTACCAGGGACTTGAGCCATAAAGGGGCCCCTAAACCCCATGCCAAAAAGACCCAGCGCTTCACGCATGCCTCAACAAGTCTAGCACCCAGCCCCTTTTTAAATCAAGCTAGTGGTCTGAATGTGATTAGCTCATCTCATCCATGATCAAAGTTGTCAACACTTCACATCACAACATTCCCTTCCATCAGCAATAAATTGACACCTGTGTTCATGTGATGGCTAATTGTGCACATAGATTTAATAGCTGAAAATATGACACAGGACAACCTTCCTAGATCATGGGAGACAGTTCTGCCAATATCAATCAATCACAATGGTGATCATGGTGGGTCTTTTTAAGTGCTCAATCTAAGATTTGGAGCAGTTATGCAAATCTTAATGGCTACAATTGAAGTGAGTTTTGTATCATGTCCTTTCAAGTTTTTTGATTAGTCATCCACCACGATTAATCATTTATTTATATTTTGTTTATTTGTATTTTTAGTGGAGAGGTTTAATAATTATCAACAATGTGATTGATTGGTCATTTGATATAGATACTTCAAGAATTCTTTACAGAAACAAACAACAAACACCTAGATCAAAACTAAAGCACTAAGGCAACTAAAAACCATGACAACTAAGGACAAAATTGACACACGAAGAAAACTTACCTTTGATAGCAGCACAATGTTTCTTAACAGCCGGCTTGGTAAGATGCAAAAATTTGGTATCTGCAAGTAAAATTGGCATAAAAGAAGAGTGTTTGAATCTTTTGCTGTTTTGTTAGTGATTTTTGATGTTGTCTTATTGCAACAACTCAGTTTGTATACTCTGGGTGGGTTATTACTATCTTCTGCAACCTGCTGCTCAAGAGGGCACAGTTTTAGCATGAATAGCATCACACAAATACATATCAATAAATGACAGACAATTTTGTAAAATGAAAACCATTTATGATTATACAATATTCATGAATACCTAAGTTTGCTTTCTGTAATGTCATTGGACAAGAGGGAAGACACCCCTAATCTGCATTGTACATCAACCTTTGACAAACAGACATTGTCAAATTGATACATTATAGAGAGTTGTTAAACTTTTTCATTAGGTAGT
This sequence comes from Chiridota heheva, assembly GCA_020152595.1. Lineage (NCBI taxonomy): Eukaryota > Metazoa > Echinodermata > Holothuroidea > Apodida > Chiridotidae > Chiridota > Chiridota heheva. The sequence continues at coordinate 606,206 of JAIGNY010002010.1, forward strand.
TACTTTTCTAACTTAATTTCTGTGTTAGAAAAATATTGCATCCATTTGTTAATTCTCTTCTTCCTAAATTCAATTATGAAAGATGTGCGTGAACAGGATTTTCCTCTCGTGCCATTTTGAAAGGAACTCAATTGTACATTTTCCTGCGTTTGTGATGGGTTGAAATACCTTGCAACTGTTCCCACATACATAAAGAAAGAAAGGCTGCTGTTCCCGATAGTTGAACATAACGATGTGGGGTCCAGAGGTCAAAGCTCCCATGAAATTTGAGGTTTTCATGTCATGGAAACAAATTTTCACGTTTGATTTTTGTTTCCATGATTGATTAATTCCCGCTGAAATGAAAGGTGTTCCCCACATACAAGGTCGCGCCGTGCACAAGGTTTTCCAACCATGAGGGTAAGCTGCTCATCTATGAACCCATAACTAATCTTTGCATGACCCATACATGGGAGTGCATGAAAACTAAAACATTATTACAACTGTACCAAATAACATATTGGAACATTAGACATGAAAGGTAAGCAGTAGACTTGAGCTAGACAACTCCAGAACTTTTTCAATTTGCTATCCCTATATGAAGCTTAACTCAAATATGTCTCAATTTACTTTCATGCTAATATGAATTCACACTTGTCACCATACAGTAGGAACAACATTATACATCATCATAAGCACAACATTCTGTCTAGTTTACTGCATTACAGGCATGAATTAAATCAAGATTAATATTATACGATGTGGTTCATATATAGCAGATTTCTATGTGCAATGCATACTCAAAGGGTTTTATACGTGCAATGCATACTCAAAGCATTGTATGGAAAATTTTGTGGCTCAAAGCTGCAGCCAACATACAGCGCACAAGCCTGTGCTATTACCCTGCTCCAATCCCTTATACTAAGCACCAAGTGAGGGGGCAGCGGGTCACATTTTTAAAGTCTTTGTATGACCTAGCTGGGAAAGGAACCCACAACTTACTGGCTGATAAGCGGTTCTCTACCAATTAAACCAATCAGTCAGTTAGCTCATATCCCAGCAGACATATTCAAGGTTTACCCATTAGAAAACAATTTTTCTAGCAAATGCACATACTGTAAGTCTCATGAATTCCTCCCCCAGCAACCTCCGTGGTGTAGTGGTTAGTGTTGTCATCTCACCCGCATGTCCTGGGTTTATATCCCGGTGGGTTTGCAACCAGTGAGTTCACAACTGGTTATCAAAGGCTGTGGCTGTCTTAATATGTCCAGCACTGGATGCTTTCGGGACATTAAACCTTGCTATGCTATGCTATGCAACCATTAATGCTGTAATCCAGTCGACAAGTTACTGTCACATTGATTTGTCGACCTTGAGCTGAACTCGACATTAAACTTATAAAAGTTTATCCCTCACCTTTACAAGCTCTGCATTTCCATACTTGTGTGGAGGTATGCCTCTCTTGACTGGGAAACCCATTCGCACTGGTAGTGGTACAGCTGACCATTTGAATGATGCTTGCGTAGGGTACACATTGTCCAGTCTTGGTCCTCATCCATCTTTTTTTCTCTAAAACCAGAAGTCTGCAGAGGATGATAAGTTGTTTTATGTTGGTCTCTTGGTACATGTAAGTTCTAACATCAAAGCAAGCTCAATTTGAAAATACATCTATGTATATCTATTCAAAATAGGTGCAAAAACTTACAAACCTCTTGATTTGTTGTCTTGACAAACAGGATATCAAGGAATACAGTCTGATATACCTGTAGAAGTTTGAACTCGAAGCAACAAATGCCATCTCTGTAGTATGAACTCTATTTGAGTATACCATCAACATTTACATACAAAATGACTATGAGGAATGGGAGTTGGGAGTACTTGCTGCAATCTTCTACCATTTATGAGCTAAATGTGTATAGGGTGCAATGATTTTTGGATTTAATTTAGTCTCCAAATTACCATCATCTGATAACTATCGTTAGGCTGATTGTTCATGTTCTGATTTTTCTAATTGTAATAGATTTGAGGGGACACACTTTTCCATTTTAAATCTAGGACAAAACTTTTCTAAATCAACAATTTCTTACCTTTCAAGACTTAGAAGGATAATTTATGGAGAAAACATTTTTCTCACAAAATGTTTTTAGAAATGATGATTGCTTGGTGCATCTTTTATCAATAAAACAACATCTCACAGATACAATGATAAATCTACACAGATGCTTTTATAAATCTACATAGATGCTTAAATAAATCTACATATTCAGATGCTTAGATAAATCTGCATAGATGTATTGATAAATCTACACAGCTGCTTAGATAAATCTACATAGATGTATTGATAAATCTACACAGATGCTTGGATAAATCTACACAAATGCTTAGATAAATCTACAAAGATGTATTGATAAATCTACACAAATGCTTAGATAAATCTACATAGATGTGTTGATAAATCTACACAGATGCTTAGATAAATCTACACATGTTTAGATAAATCTACACAGATGCTTAGATAAATCTACACAAGATGCTTAAATAAATCTACAGATGCTTAGATAAATTTACATAGATGTATAGAGAAATATACACAGATACATACTGTAGGTAAATCTTTACACACAACATAACAATAACTTGTGGACTTGCCAAGATAACTTATTATCCATTATTCTTTCACACTATTTCAGGCAAACTACTTTCACTATCATGTCCATTATCTATCAACAGCATGTCGCTCATCTTAAACAGAGGTTGCCAAAAATGTGTAAGTCTTCCTGAAGAATATAAGCCCCAACACCTCAGCACAGAGCAACAGTATAATAGTCCGAGAGCCCATAAGGACCCAGAGCAACCCAGAAGACTGAAACACCATCCCAAGCCTGCACTTTTTAGTTAGTATTTCATGACTTACAGTATACAATTCTAGAGGGACCATAACATACTCTTAATACCCTTCCAAGGTACAGTAAAGAGAATGTTCACAGCTTACTTCTTTACGTTCTCTTATTTTCAACCTTTGTTGCAACCTCCTCATGGCTTTCCCTCTTTGGGAATGGGGTGATACAGCTGTAATGACAAAGAAAGGTGAAGTATAATGTAGATGGGATTGATTAAACCAATTTTACTGAATATTCATCATATGAAAATAATAATGTTGAAATATTAAATAGATACGGAAGTCTTCACTTTTACAACCCTCTTTTCTTACTTTGTTTTGCAAACTTTCAAAGGGGTGTTTTTCTTCATTCAAATTGTTAGATATAGTTTAATACATTTTCAATTGTACAAAAGATAATCAACTGTACTCATCACTTTTGTCCTAAGTGGGGCTTCTCTCAGTGATCAATAGACAGGTAGCACTAACTTACGCTACATTTGACTAATAGAGCAATTACAACAATCTCTTTCCCATTCATTTAAATGTCTGCAATCATCACATGTACATGTGCCAGCTCAAGATACCTCTTGCTTTGTCGTGAAATAAGTTTATATACATGTATCAACTACACTAGAATAGACTTGACAGTTTTTATGTTGCATGGAAGAACTTTAGTATACATATTTAAGCCATCTAGACTGCCTTTTAAACCTCTGGTGCTCAATCATAAATCTTTTTTTTTTCATTTATGTAATTAAAGAAAAAAATTATCTATCAATAACATTGACACAAGTCAAGCTTTTGTTAAGATTATGGGTTATTTATTTGTTTTTTCCATTTTGTAGATGTGATTATAACATGATTGCTATTAAACATGGAGTACAGTCATGTTGATGCCATCTGTGTTTGTGATTGCTGGCCACACAAAGGTACTCAAATACCGTTTACAAATAGAGTAACTTACTGTACTTAAAAAATTAAATGGGATCAGTACAATGAGTAAAATCAAACATAAAATTTTGTTTTCAGATGTCTCAAAATGCAACATTTTTTTACTTTTTGATGAGAAATTGACAGTTGTTGACTTGAGTAGCTGACTTGGAATCAAGTGGCATTTTTTCTTACTTGTGACTTGACTTGACAACAAATGACTTGTGACTTGACTTGACTTGCAAACAAATTACTTGTGACTTGGAAGAAATTTGATTTGTCAACATTAAACATTTTCACAAAAAAATGAAAACTGAATAATGGCTTTGAAGAAATATAAAACGTTTCGATAGTTTTATTGTACACAATCTAATTACAACACAAACTGGATGCGTATACCCTGTGTATACTATACCTTTCATTAAAAAATCTTTTTAAATACAATTTGTAAACAGAATGTGGTTTCCGATATGTGGTTCTCCATTGACTTTACACGCAAACTTATGTGGTAAGTAACTTCGTGAGTACCCCCCCCCTTCTTCCCTTCAAGGAGGCTACCGTATTGTCCCCTTATAAAGCACTAAGCACTTTATTTTATTTAAACAGGAACTTTCCCCTCAAAACCAAAGTTAGACTCCGCCTTCGAGATCATGCCATGAAAAGGGGTACCTTCAGAAGTGTGCTGGATTCTGGAGTTACCTCAAGCCCTACAGGGAGTACTAACAATTAAGCATACACTAGCCTAGGCCTAGTACGAGTCCACACACCCAAATAGAGCAGATCTTAAAATCTACTGATTTGGGCATGTATCCATGTCCATTGAAAAAGTTGCAACACAAAACAAAAGTCAATGCAATTTAACACATCTCCAAAAAAAGTTCCCAGAATTTTTTAGGACCATTTATTTTCGATATCAAAACTCAACCTCCTTCTCACTGAAAAATGAAACACACTTCCTTTCAGCTTTGTTACTAGTTGCAAAAGTTGAAAGAGAAACAACAACAATAAATTGTCAAAATTCGAAGAAAAAACAACAAAAACAATTTTTTCTTCAGTTTTTTGCAAAATCGTGAAACACTGAACAATACATGTAATGCCGGCGCAATAGAGCTGTGAACATGTAGGGATTTTAGTAAACGTGTACACAAAAAAAAAAGGTGAGTGTGTATCATTTACATGCATTTACTACTGTAATTTTTGGAAGTACACTAAATTTGCTCCAATTTAAGATGCTATGTTAAAAAAATCTCCATTGCCCAAATAAACACTGGAATTTTGCTTTCAAAATCATGAAAAGCTTATTTGTACAGCATAAATCATCATTTTTATGAAAAATGTGTGAACAGAAAAGTTCCCTTCAATATCATTTAATTTCATTATCGTATAACTTTTTTCCGTACTCGCTTGGGCTTGCCACCACCCGAAGTACTGTTGTTTTATCAGCGTCTTTTAAAAAAATGGCTGTAATCTTTGCGAAGCATGCAGAATTTAAACCTCTGCTAAAACCTTTTTTCATTTTTTTTTTTTTTTTTTTATTTTGCAATATTTTTTTCTTTCTTGCAAAATTGATTTGACTCAACAGGTAATATTTACATGTAAATGTACTGATCACCACAATTAAAGTGTTTTGACCGTGTATTTTGTGGTCAATTTTACAGTTTGTAAAACAGGTCTTGATTGAATGTGATCAAATCTTAACGTTATGTTAGTTTGTCATGAGATATACCTCCGCTTTCCATTTAGTATGACTGTAAGCGCCGATTTTGGCCAAAATCGATGGTTGCACATCACACACCTCGCCAGAGCAAGGGCAACCTAATATGATATCATTATTTGCTTGGCCTGGCACAGCTACGATCTAATTACATTGCCAAAACACGCCAGTGTAATATGATGCCTCTATCTGATGCCTGTTGGGCATGTTATTAATGCCCCTATGATAGCATACTGAAAGGAAAGAGCTTGCACACTTAATGGTTACTGTTAGTTTTAATGTCAGACTGTTTACTGCTGCACTTTCGCGGTGCATATCACAAGTTTCTCAGATTTTGGCAAAATCAAAGTGCAAAATATCCCCATTCATAAGTGATTACTGGTAATTTTCAATGTGATATTTCAGCGCTTAATTTGCATGACTTCGTATCAGTGGATATGTCCAATAATTCCAATTTGATATCCATCTTGGAAAAACATGCACCACTATCGACTAAAACAATATCCGTGAGACCAAATACAGAATGGTACAATCCGCTTATATGAGAGGCGAACGTTAAATGCAGGCGACTTGAAAAAAAAGCAAAAATGTCAGATTTACCTGCTGATCACTAGCTCATAAAACTCAAGTCAAATATCTTGAAGGATTAGTTCAGTGCTCAAGCAAGTTTATCTGATATGAAAGAGGACTTCAAAAGAAACAAAATGGTGCAAAAAGCACTCAAAAATCTTGTTCCATTAAGGAGATATTCAAGTTTAAAGTGTGGTATCATTTGTGTAGAAATGACTGAAATCAGACTAGTTGTGATGTCATAGCCTGTTCTTCCCAATAAGTTTGCTGAATTTTTCGAGAACAAAGTTTTGAATATACATGTACACACAAACATTGAATCGAGTTTAGAGGGAAAGGTTAAAAATGATGAATTCAAAGACACTTGTAATGCAACCAGCATTCTGTGTTCATGTATGGGTGTAACTGTTGAAGAAGTAAGCATACTGTAAACTGGAACCCACTTACAACACATCTTGTAAAACTATGCAGTTTTAAGTTAGCTCTTTTTATCGCAAAGCTTATTAATATGTCTCTTGAGAGTGCGGTCATTCCTCCTGCTATGAAAGAAGCTATTGTAAAACCTCTACTGAAGAAATCAGGTCTAGACACCAACAACTACAAACATTATCGGCCCGTATCCAAAATCTGCAAGAAAGTGGTTGCCAACTAACTTAACACTTACATTGCAGACAATCATCTTGCAATCTGCATAATTATCGTTGCTTTTATTCCACTGAAACAGCACTACTTCGAGTTCAAAATGACATTGCGAATGCATCACACGATAAGACAATGATTGTCCTCATGTTATTAGACCTAAGTGCAGCGTTTGATACTTTAAATCATGAAATTCTATTGAATCGCTTGTTCACGTGTTTTGGTATCAAGATTGTGCTCCTGATTGGATAAAATCATACCTAGAAGACAGATCTCAACAAATCACTGTGAATGGCATCGACTCAGACCCTGTATAGGCGCGCCTCAAAGATCTGCGTTAGGTCCTCTTCTGTTTACCCTGTATACTACGGACCCTGTATAGGCGCGCCTCAAAGATCTGCGTTAGGTCCTCTTCTGTTTTCCCTGTATACTACAGACCCTGTATACTACAGACCCTGTTTAGGCGCGCCTCAAGCATCTGTGTTAGGGTCCTCTTCTGTTTACCCTGTATACTACAGACCCTGTATAGGCGCGCCTCAAGCATCTGCATTAGGTCCTCTTCTGTTTACCCTGTATACTACAGACCCTGTATACTACAGACCCTGTATAGGCGCGCCTCAAGCATCTGTGTTAGGTCCTCTTCTGTTTACCCCCTGTACAGATACTACAGACCCTGTATACAGACCCTGTATACTACAGCGTATACTCAGAGCATCTACAGACCCTGTATACTACAGACCCTGTCCTCTTCTGTTTACCCTGTATACTACAGACCCTGTATACTACAGACCCTACTACAGAGACCCCCTGTATACTACAGACCCTATACTACAGACCCTGTATAGGCGCGCCTCAAGCATCTGTGTTAGGTCCTCTTCTGTTTACCCTGTATACTACAGACCCTGTATAGGCGCGCCTCAAGCATCTGCATTAGGTCCTCTTCTGTTTTACAGACCCTGTATACTACAGACCCTGTATACTACAGACCCTGTATACTACAGACCCTGTATGGGCGCGCCTCAAGCATCTGTGTTAGGTCCTCTTCTGTTTACCCTGTATACTACAGACCCTGTATAGGCGCGCCTCAAGCATCTGTGTTAGGTCCTCTTCTGTTTACCCTGTATACTACAGACCCTGTATAGGCGTATACTACAGAGCATCTACAGACCCTGTATACTACAGGTCCTCCTTCTGTTTACCCTGTATACTACAGACCCTGTATGGGCGCCTCAAGCATTTACGTTAGGTCCTCTTCTGTTTACCCTGTATACTACAGACCCTGTATAGGTGCGCCTCAAAGATCTGCGTTAGGTCTTCTTCTGTTTACCCTGTATACTACAGACCCTGTATACACACGCCTCAAGCATCTGCGTTAGGTCCTCTTCTGTTTACCCTGTATACTACAGACCCTGTATAGGCGCGCCTCAAGCATCTGTGTTAGGTCCTCTTCTATTTCACCCTGTATACTACAGACCCTGTATAGGCGTGCCTCAAGCATCTGTGTTAGGTCCTCTTCTGTTTACCCTGTATACTACACCGCTGGCCAATATCATCAGATGATATTGTTGGATACCATTTCTATGCAGATGATACTCAATTGTATACATTTTTTTGATAATTCAGATTCTTTTGAGAACTGTATTAGAGACATTTGAGACATTGAGTTGATCGAAAATATTCAAAGGAGAGCCACCAAACTTATCCCACATTTGCACAATCTGCCATATCCTGACAGGCTTAACAATCTGAAACTACCAGCTACAGTAGAGCAAGAGGTGATATGATTGAAGTATATAAGATGGTCTCACATATATATGATACAAGAGTTGCAAATTTATTACCTATTCGTAATAATACTAGAACAAGAGGTTCTAAAGACAGGAAAATTTTCCATCACATTCACTCACCAGCATTCAACATAATTTTTTCTCCAATCGGATTTGCAAGTTATGGAAGAATTTACCTAAGGAGGTCATGGAAGCATGCAATCTAAATTTGTTTAAGAACAGGCTGGATAAGCACTGGTATAATCAGGCTTTTTGCTTTCACTTCAAAGCCAAGAGTCACATATTACTTGACACTTCTAGGTCTGGAATCTCAGGCTACTAGCCTTCCATACAGGAAACATCATAGGTATCATAGGTATTAAGAGCTGGATGATGATAAACTTCTTGAAACTAAATGATCCAAAAAAACTTGAGTTCACCTTTTAATTGGTAGCAAGTACAATATCAGGAAAACACAGGCCGTATCAATAAATGTCAATAATGTGACTATATGTAATTCTTCTAAGGCTAAAAATTTAGGTGATTACTCTCAGTTCGATAATTTGTAAACGTTTAGTGCATTGTGAACATTTAGCATGTACACGCAAAACAATCACAGCTCTACGGCGCATGTACATGTGCGTGCGCAAATACAATGTGTTACGCCTCGCAATTAGCGTGTGCAATATTTGGCATATCTTATGCTTGTGGTGCAAACATACAAGTACCATGTTGAAATTGCAACGCTCAAACAGTGCAATTCATTTCCTGCACTGTAATATACGTATACAAAAACGCCCGTGTTACTCCTTATCTAACTTGTGTACATACGCGCTCACGTAACCAGGCCTAGCACACAAAAGTCAGTTCTACACAGGTATTTCACTGTACAACTTGACCACCGAACCAAAACTTCAAGAAAATAAAGATTTTTGGTACATTTTTAAAAAGAAGTTTAGTCAGTGATACGCCGATCATTATTTGATTTGGAAACATCTCTTTAATACAGAGGACTACGTTTTTTCATGTTTACAACTTACATACAAGAAGTTGGTAGCCATCGGAAGTAAAAGTTTGTTATTTCGGTGATGTTGCATAATATTGCATAGTATTGTATTGAGATGGTGGCTCACTAGCCTAGGATTAACTAAGTTCTAAGTTGAGGACTGAACTATTGTAGTATCATCAGTCAGACATAGTGAGATAAACATCTCACTCAGTATGCCCTACATGCTACACACTACTTGCAATACTGAGTGAGACAACTTAACACAAACTTCCATTGGGATTTTCATTTTGACCTATCATACGGACCAACACTCTTACAAATTATGAGGGAAAAACCATTAAAAATAGTATTTAAGAGCTACTAATTTGATAACAATAATATTGTAAACTTACTAAATACATTTTTATCACCTTATATACAACAAAAAAGAATGAAATTGAATGATTTTCGAAGCTAATCGATTACCTTGACAACTTTGTCCGTCTGACTCGTGACGGGCGTACACAAGTAACGCACAGCTAAGGCCAGATTACGCTGGCGAGTGTTAGTTTTAAGATATTAAGATATCTTCCCGAGAGACAACAAGTCACCAGCGCGAGAAAAAGTTTACATCACATATTACGATGGAAGAGCATGTTTGATATGCAATAAAATATCATTTGAGCGAAAGAAAATATATGTAGCAAAACGGTCAAAAAATATTTGGGAAAAGAATTTAGGCCTTTACAGCTGAAAGAAAGTCTAGCTTAGTCAATAATTGTTCTTCAGGCAGTTATTGCATATTTGTTTTAATGAATTTCATGTCCATCTCGTGATGCTCAATACATAAGTGTAGGAACGGGAAGGGCAGGGAGAACATGCCTCACACAAAAATGAATAAAGTGCCCCTTTTGAAAATGAAAAGTTCACCTCAATTACTGTCAAAGGTTCCAGAACATGCCTCACACAAAAATGAATAAAGTGCCCCTTTTGAAAATGAAAAGTTCACCTCAATTACTGTCAAAGGTTCGAGAATTTGTGACGGAGTTTGCGGACACTTTTAAACAAATATTACAAAAGTGCCTTTTCAAAATTAATACTGCTTGGGCTCAGAAATTATATCTACTGAAGGGGGTGGAAGGGGGGGGAGTTTTCATTTATTTTAGAAACAATAATTAAATTAAGACGATAAATGTTTTGTCAATTAAATTGTAGACCTGTAACAAAATATTTTGTTCAAACAAAATTAATAGTTTTGGCTCAGTAATTGCCATACTCCTTACCCCAGACAATTCAGCCTCGCATGACGCATACCAAGATAAAAAGTGGGAGGAATTTTTCTACCGAAAGTGGGTCAAAGTCAAAAGTATGGGGGGACAAAATCATGCTAAGATGCAGAAAATAATCTTACAAAAGGTACAAATTTGGGAACAGTGTGTGTGTGGGGAGGAGGGGGGGGAGGGAGCTTCCTTTCAATTTCCCTCTCAAATCCCACCTGTGTACATGAACAACGGTGACCGATATGGTCAATAGTCTCGTTTACATTCACCATGTGGTATATGCTACGTATTGTTGTCAGATCTAGTTCATACTTTCAGCATCCAAGCTTTGTTATTATTGGAACGCATGCTAGTTGTTCAATTTAGTGGTGTACGCCTGCGGATTCTTTTGATGCTTGGACGTTTGAGTGTTTTCAACAGACACTTTAACACTTTGTATAGTGAACCAACGCGGAGAAGGATCAGTGAAATCATTTCTTATTTTAACCAATTTACAACAGCCATTGAGGTTTAAAACGTAGGTGCCCATTAAGATTAACTATTTTTTAGTATGTTCATGCTAGTTTTACATTAGTAGGACGATTTTTTAAACTTATAATTACAAAAGGCAACAGCCACAAATTCGTCGCAGAAAGGCTTATAAGCCGTGCATCATTAATATTCGGTTACGCTATTATGTTGAGCAATATAAACGTTTTCCACGTTGTAATTTTCACAACGACTTCTGACTGTGTACAGCCGATGCATATGGCTACAGTACACAGTCATATGTTATCTGCCTATGTCAGACAGTGCCATCTACCTACTGTGGTGTAGCGGTTATCATACCTGTCTACAGACCACGAGGCCCCGGGTTCAATCCTGGGGTGGGTAGACACGCCAGTGCACCACAACTGGTTATCAAAGGCCGTGGACATTGACTTGGTTGTCAATGTTATGTCTGTCTGTACGTCGTACCTGTGTTCTCGTCCAGGTCGTATTAAGCGTTTCGTGATAGCATTTGTACTATCATAACCGAATACGCAGGCGACGACCCCGTCATTGTAATTGTGAGTTCAACTCTCAGACTCAGACAGTGCCTAGCCTAATTATCGTTTCTGGTGTTAGGAACAGGGTAGGCCTACTCACTTTCTATCTCGGAATCAACGTCTGGTAATGACGTTGAAACAAGAGATAATCCCCGTACATCATGCTTCAATCTTCTTAGAAGTGAACAATTTGTTGAAGAATCACATGATTTAAGGAACACCTTCGACAAAAACACAGAATTATGGTTAGTTTGGAATCTTAAAACACGAATGCAGTTAAGACAGGAGGCAGCCATTTTGGACTAAATCAGTTTAAGTGGTACGTGGAAGCACTGTATTTATTCAGAATTAAAAAATTAGGAATCTTCATGTTTTGTAAAAATTGTTAAGTACAGTAATATTACGTATATGGAACTTCATTATTTTGATCCAGAAAATGAACAAGGGAAAAGGAGCCTGGGTGTTGCTAACTTTGAGGAAAGTTGTACCTTTTGAAATGGTCATGTCAATAGGAAGAACAAAAAATTTGGCTTCGCGCTGCACAGGGCCACAATCATAGGTGTAGGAACCTGGGAAACGTTAGTACTCCCCGTCTGAGTACCGTCGTAGTGGGCCGCGTTTGCTTGCTGCCGTTTGATGGCTAGCCGCAGGGACGTAATTCCCAGGGGGCAGGTGGGATATGTCTTCCACTTTTCAATAGAAGATTAAAATATCAGTACATTTTGGGGTATCTGCACCCCCTCCCACACACTTACAGTTCTGGATGAGCGCCCCTCAGAGATGGCCGCGCGGCAATCCCAATGTCAACCGTACTGGTGGATGTGTATATCACGTATTTCCAACTTTTCCGAAAAATGACCCTTTTGAAAATGAAAACTCTCTTAATTACTGTCAAAGGTGTAACAACTGATGGCATCATCCGCGGAAGAAACGTACCACCGAAATTTCCATGTCAAACTCGAGTTGCATGGTATTGTAATCCCCCTGTTATAATATTCCATAGGGATGGGTCTAATTTTCTTAGTCCTGATCTAAAGGAATTAGACTTTAACAGAGGTGTGTTCTTAAAGGAAAGTATAGTTGTTAAAGTGGTAAAAAAAAAATCTTCGTAACATATACGCCTTGGGAGAAATTGTTTTCAGAGGGCTGAGTGTTTTAGGCATCAGCTGTAGATCTTCGCCGTATTCCTAGATCAGCCTCCCCTGTCCATCCCACCTCGACCCCTCCCCCCCCCCAAAAAAAAAAAGTTTTTATATTTGAAAAATAATTGTGTATGTCGGTTAGAATACCACTATGATGAAACTTTTTTTTTTTCTTTAAAAAGTAGGGACGTCAACTCTGTTTAAAGTTGCTTCCTGTTGACCAAAAAGAGGCCCTGAAAATCAATATGTATTTGTCCGTTTCTTAATAGATCCTAGCCTAACTATAACAACAGTTTAACTTGGGTCTGATTTAGCTATGCTGAAGCAACTTCATTTCCAAATTTGCCACTAAAAGTCATGATCTGCAAGAAAGCCATTTGGCACTAAGAGCCAGTGCTTGATAACTCTTACTAATAACATCCATCAGTCCAGTGGCATGGTGTATATTAAAATAAGCAAATTTGATGGAATTTTAACGGTTCAATCGAAATTTACCAGGTTGTTATTGTATCACAACAAACAAATGCACAACAAGTTTATCAAAATCTTTCTGATATCTTTCTGTCCCCCAAATAAAAACTTATCTATCAGTCTATAGTCATGTAAAGGTATAAGACTGATAGGGATTTGATCCTCGGGTTCCCCACATGCAGCGTCTCAAGGTGTCCTCTTGCCTTGTAAGTTGTGTAGAAAGGACTGGAGACACTGGAGTGGAAAGTTTACTGAAGAAAGTTAGCGCCCTCACTCTCACTTTCCCAACAATCTTATTGTAATTTCAAGTGGTGAATCATATATAGTCAGTATATAGGCCTATTCTGTTGACTATCTCCTAACATATTAAATGGTTCTTAAACCACAACACCTCCAGAAAAAAACAATAAAATACATAAAGACTTTGAGGAATGCGATTTCTGTTTCAACATTATATTGGGTGACTCAGTTTAGCACTTGGAAAGTATTACATGAACTTAAACCCGGACATAAAAAGTAAACACAAGACAAATGTTAAAGGCATACAAATCTTTCCCATCAGCAGAATAACGAACAGAAAATTGTACAAAGAGAAAAGATCAATGCTTTTGTTATCATCTTCAATCCGTTACGCTAATTAACGGGCGGCTGTAAGAGATTTTAGTTGGAGGGCCAAAACCATGATTTGGTGTGGGGCAGGGGGGAAAGAACATTTGTTTAATTATATATATTCAATACAAAGAACATTGATTGGCGAATGTTTGGTGTTCAAGTGCACCCCCTCGCCCCTATGCTGGACTGCCCATTTATATTACAATATTTTAATAAGGAATCTAGGAACACGTTACCCCATATTCCTCTTGTAATATACATGCTTATATAAGCTTCATTATTCAGTCCTTTCTATGCCCAAGATTTTATGATTCAATAGATTAATTATATTTCAATTCATTTAATTGGTTCTATATACAGGCATGTATTTTGATTGAAATATTTTAGCTGTCAAGTGCAATTTTTAATCCAAATTGAATTAGAATAGAAACGAGAAAGATGAGAAATCTTTAGCTAATGTATAATTAATCCATTATCTTTATGTATAAAGAAATTAAAAGCTGAATTTACACGGAAAATTCAGAATCAAATTATACTAGATACAACAATCATGTTCTTCTGTTTCTTCCAAATACCTGCAGATTATTAAATGTCATCTGTTGCATATTCATAGCTTTGCTTTACTTAAAAACAATAATATTGTGTATATGTTGTTATAAAGCGGTTGACAAATCTTTGTACAAAAATCATGGCAAAAGTTTAAAAATTAAAATGATCAATTATATTTTCGACTTTTATTTCCGCAGATATTTATTCATTCGTTGAACTCAAAATAAAAGGTTGCCCATTCAACACATGATTGAGTTTCCATTGAGTCCTGTGTAGTAGAAAACTCCTTAGAACTTCACATATACATAACAAATGAATAAAAACAAATCAAAGATTATAATCATACAAATTAAACAGTAAGATATTGAAAATGATAAAACAAACATATTGCAAACCTTGTAAAATACAAAATCAGATATATATTCAATTTAATATATCGAAGACAGGTAAAACAAAATAAAGCAAGAAGCGAAAATGGAACGAAAGTAAAATGTAAAAACTCAAAATTAAATGTAAATATAATTACCGTCTCTGAGTTACGAAATAAGCCGCACCCACCATAGCAACGCGGTTACTAGGTGGGTGCAAAAAAACCTTAAATCCGCAATCATGCCTTAACCAATGCATTGACATTTAGATGTTCGCGAGGCCTGTCGCAAGCTTTGATTCATTTATGGCACTGCACTTCTCCTGATCTTTAGAGATTTTAGCAAATAGCATGAACAAAGTTCAGTTTGCTAACTGTTCTGGGTGACAACAATCAGATTTACAAAGCCCGCAGCTGGCCCGTAAGTGAACATTTTGTTCACCATTTTGCCGTCCCGTCATTCAGTCTGTGTGCAGAAATTTGTTTTGTACAATAAATTGCATTGACTACATGAGCATGCGCCGCTAGCTAGTTGTACTGTACCCGTACGGCGCATGATGTTTGCACCTCTTAGTTACGCAGATTTTGTTGCTAGGTAAATTCATGCGGTGATTGGTTGAAAAAGCTGTCAATCATCTACCTCAGACAGGTTAATTGTTGACTACAAAGGATGGGAGTAACAACGTATAAACATTTAAATCATATTATAAGATAACATTACGCACTTGTAAATGTATAGGAAGACATATATTTGTCGTTTCTCCAGCTTTATTTCTTCCGTTCAGAACACCAGTAGTCATCACTATTGACAAAACCACCGTTATTGATTTTATTTTACAAAATAATGGATACATTGCATGAGCATCACTTAAAGTAACCATATTCTTACACCTTCATTTTCTCCTCGGATTTAGAATGATTGGATAATCGACATTGACAAATCGTCCGTCTCCCATTGCCTTTTTGACAAACCTTTTCCAGATATAATGGAAACAATGCAAAAAAAATTAAAACCCCACCCCTCGACATTTTCTCCTTGGATTTGAAATGATTGGAAAATTGATCGTGCCGAGTCTTCTCTTTTCTGAAGATAATTTAGTCAATATAGGTCTAAGTACTGAAGTAATGAATAGTTTCTACAAATATATCTTCTTCTTTTTTATTGGACAAAAGCTATTCATAAAAATAAGATAAAAATGCTTGGTAAGCTCAAAATAGCAATGTTCATGATAAAAATCATTGGTATATCAAGGGGATGGGAGGGTTTCATTGGCCCAGTGGTTAACGAGTCGTGCTCAGTCTGCGAAAGGTGCCGAGGGTTCCATTCCAGCCGCGAGCACTCCATTGTGTCATTGAGCAAGACACTTCTCTCTGCTTGCTCCAGTTCACTCAGCTGTAAAATGAGTACCAGCACTGGGGAGTTGCCTTGCGATGGACTGGCGTCCTGTCCAGTGCTCCTCCGTTTACGCCAACGAAAGGGCCTTCGTGGCTATAGTATGGATTGAAGCTTATGCGGAATTTGAGAGGGCAAAGAAGGCACTTTTCCCCCCCTCCCCCTATTTTGTATGGTAATTGTTTGCATCTTAGCATGATTTTATGGTTGTCCTTTCACTCATTTGGCGATTTTCCACTTCAAATTTTGGAGGTAAAGTCGACTAGGTAGACCGAAAACATTGTTAAAGTTCATATCGCGCAACTCATGCTAAAACAAGCTGTGCAGTAGGCCTACGTTTTTATTTTTGAACCTTCTGCACAACTACAATGAACTTCACATATTTAAACACAGACATGCTGATTATTTTTCACCCTTTTGGATTTTGTTGGAGGAAGGAGGGGCTTCATGTATTCAGTGTGCATCAACCATCTATAAAGTGAAATTGTTGCTGGATGTCAACAGACCTTTAAGATAGCTTCTTAATGTACACAATAGATGTGTTGTTCCTGGTCCCGTTACCTTAATAGTTAATACATTGTTTAACGGTTGTTTCATAGTGAAGCTATATATACTCTTTCATGAAGATAACGTAACAGTCTGACAGTATGTGCAAAAACTGATTCGTCTTCGTTTAACAGTTCAAGGGCTAAACTTGGATTTAAGACGTGCTGCCAGTGCTCTCATTATAGTTGCAGGCTTGTCCGCTGTTAGTGTCGTATCAGCTATCAAATCAGAAAATGGATCTTGAACATCAAACGCAAGTCCATAAACCACGGTGATACTCAGGATGAAATTTATGACCTCTGAATCAAGTTTCCCACCCTCTCTTCAATCTTGTTTGCATGAGACTGAAATGATACATTTTTGTTATATATGTTAACATTTTCCGACATTTTGATAAAAGTTCTATGATTTTTGATCTTATTGTAGCGGTATGTAGCCTACATATTTGCCAGTTATAGTAAATGTATAATTTATTTAGATGATTGTGATAACGTGAAACTTTATAAGCAGAACATGGAACATAATGAATCAAAATAAGGCTAAGCGGTAGATGATTACTGTTGATAACGTAATGTACTCGGATAGCCAGTCCAATAGTACCACTGATAGTAACAATGGTATTTATATCATCAAGTATATATCACCTTAGCCTGTCTTGGAAAATAAACTACATTTCAGTATTTCCAAAACTACTGAAGATTGTGTGTGGCTGCGTTTATAAACAAAACGTTCGTATGTCAATAATATCAGCAATGTCGGAACCGCGTGGGCCCTAAGGTAAAGGGGCAGGATGTGCCCTTTTGAAAGTTGGCGGGCGCACGACGGCATGAGGTGCCCTTTTAAAAGTTAAGGGCGAACTGGGGCAGGAGCTACCCTTTTTAAAGTTATATGAAGTTATTATAGGTCATTTTGAAGCTTGAAAACAAATAGAAATCCACTTACTCACAAATCCTAACAGAGAAGTTTTAGCATACATTTAGTATTTATTTCAGGCAATTAAAGCATGCCATTTACCAGGGTCTCCGACACCGGAGGGCAGTGGTGGGAGAAGGGTGTGACCCCAATAATTGTCTAAGTATTGATTTTCAAAAATAGGCCTTTTATCTATTCACCCGTGGGCAATTGCCAACATTGGTCCTCCCCAATCTCAAATCCACAGTCGGAATTTGCCTACCAAAAGCGGGAGAAAGGTGTGTGTGTTTATGTGTGTGTGGGGGAGGGGGGAGGGGGGACGGAGGAGGAGGAATCACAAAATCACGCTAAGCCACTAAACATTACCATACAAAAGTATACACTTTAAAAAAATGGTTTAAAAGTTTATGGTTTATAAGTTTATAAAGTGAGGTATATAAAGTTAGAAAAAGTTTCTTATGAATAAAATGTACCTTCTGCGAAGTCCAAATTTTTGCTTTGTTTGTTTTTGCAATTCCGGTGGAGTACCTGTCCAGCAAATCATTCTTTTCCACAGCATTCTTCGTCTGGCTGGATACAACATCAAAGAAAGACTGAAGCTCTTTCAAGATAAGTGTCACGCCAGCTTTCCACGCATCGCGTGGCTTCTCATTAATAGTTTCAATAATCTGCTGATAGATGTGACACATCTGTTTCGAACTATTGGAAACGCTTGCTGCACTGGAAGTGTCACCCTAAGGTCCACTGAATATTGTGCAAAAGACTTATAATTTCAAAGTATGTACTTAAATCTTCATGTAAAGAATTGTCTGCAGAGTCAAGAATTGTTTTTCCCATCTTGCTTTTATGACCTTTTATCGCACTTGCTCCAACTGCAGCTACACCACCCCCAGTCAGTGCGGCAACAGCTGCTGCCGCGCCACCAAGACTTATTCCAGCAGTGAATGGGGCTGATAATATTCCTCCTATTGCTATTGCACCACCCGCGAGAATTGCACCAGAGCCTTTCAGCAGAGTTGATGCATTTTTTCAATATCATTGGCCAGATTTTCCAGCTTCTTAGGATATTTTTCACAAAGATTTCGGAATGCTGGTTTTAGCAGAAACTGCAAGTAAGAGACATTATCAAAGAATTACTTTGCCATGATCAAATGAAGACACAGGTTTGAAGATAAATGACAAGATTTGGATAACTTATTAGTTTTAAAACATTTGATTGAAGATACTTCAGGCTAACCTCTACCAATCTGCAACCTGTTGTTCGTACATGAAATCTTATGAAGAATTAGTGACGTTGATGTACCTAAATTACTTTTACTTGGTATGTATGGCGTGGTAATGATTATCTATTGCGTAAAAGAACTTGATTGACAACTGACATTGAAATTCAAGCACATATAGCTCTTATTATCAATGAACGGCAAATTTACAACAAGATTACAATATTTCGTCATGCGGAAAAGATCCTCTAATGTACCATCATTAAGAGACGATGGAAAGTATAATTTAATATGCAATGATTTCAAGTACACTCAATCGTTTTCATAGACGACTAAATAGATAGCTTTAATTGCAATCTACAGGACAATAAATAATTGTTGATCATATTCCGACAGGATGTGAATTCCTGAGTACAGGGCACTTACTTTCAGGTGTGCGTCTCTTGTAATGTGCACTTGTGAAGCAAAATTACGGTCGTTGCATTCGAGTACAAAATCAAAATGAAATTTCCAAAACAAGCCATGTTATTTTTTTAGGCTTGGTACGTTTTAAAATATAATATACTATGAGTTGCATTGCTTACCTCGACAAAAATGAAAGAAGCATTACTAAAGCAAAATACAGTTTTCACATCACTAAGTTTGTGTTCATTGTCCAACTGTAGGACTGCCACCAAGCTAGGGAATATTCTGCCAAAAAAACATGGTTACGGTTTACATACAATTTTTCTGTTTCGTTAATGTTCGGCAATATAAAGAGATTTATGCATCTCGTTCTTGCTTAAATTACAATATATTTATGTCTTTTAAAATCAGACCAAGAAAAATTATAAACAGAAGATAAGCATATAGTTATAGTAAATTTACTAATATTTTCTCGATATTAAGAGGGAGTGCTCTACTCGTTAAGCCATTAAGGTTTTTAGATCCCTTCCGTTCACAATTTTTGTATTTTTATTATATGTATGTACATGTTATTAGTATTTGAATGTTGTGATGAAACAAATAAATAAATGAAATGATATATATCTTGGGTTTTAAGTATGTCTAATTTAACGAGTGCTAATATCTAGGATTTCCATGCAGATTCTAATTTAGTTAATGTAATAACAGACAAATAAGTTATTATCCTACAGAAATATACATAAGTGGTTACCTTGTGCAGAGTTTTTCTCGTCTTCTCCAAGCTTTTGCTGTGAAAAAAATTAATTAGTTAAATGATAGTTTTACCCAGAATTAAGAAATATTTTGAAATACATTATCATTTTAAAAGCACGAGCATGTTAGTTTTGTATGTAGTCTTGACTAGATAGTTGTATTGTAATATTCAGCATATCATGAGGTTTGGGGAGAACACCTTTTTTGTGTATTTTAAAGGTTTACAGTATTTCATTTTCATATTTTGTGTAGATTGCTTTATGCGCTTTTTGGGAGTTGAAAATTGACAAATTTCCAACGCATGGTAAAACTAATACATATAATCGAAATACGTCACAGTTTAAATAAACATTCATCTTAATCTTTAAACGGAACTTCTTACCTCAACCCTAAAAAGAAATACATTGATTTAATTTCTAAAAACATAACACAATCTTTACAGATTTTCAAAGCTTGCAAAATTAACATTAGGCCTATAATGAAGTATATAACATGAATATTACCACGTGCGTATGTGTGAAACAGCGTTCGAAACTTACAGCGGTGATATAGGATTCAATTAATTACGGTAATTTACTTAATGACGGTAATTTACTTAATGACCATTGAAGCAAAAAACTGTATTTTCTTTACCCTAGCTGCCTTGTTTCTATCAGAGCACTTATTCAAGTTAATCTTCTTATTGAGGTTCTTCCGTAGTTTTAAGAAGGTATCCGGATATTCACGAACGGCCATGTTGACCACATCTTCGAAGAACTTTTTGAATTCTTCATCTTCTATTGGTGGACACTGTATATATTTAAGGGTATATTAGACTGTTAGATAGATAAAAGAAGTATACTTGAATAAATTAGAACTTTGCTCTTCAGGTGTATAAATGTTCAATTAATGGAAAGGCGAAGTAGTACATGGGAATAGGAAGGATAACAAAGAGGATAATAGGCGAATGAAATTATGGGTAGATAAATAAATAAGTGAATAAATGGATGAATTGACGGATGATCTAAAATTGGAAAGATAGACGGATATATTTGTAGAGGATTGGAGGAAGAAACGGATGGATTATTTTATGTAAGTATTATCATGGAAAACAGGGGCAAAAGATACATCAATTTCACGACAGAATAAAAAGTTTTGTTATACGTACCAAGTTGATATATTTCTCAACCACCAGTCTGACTTTCTTTATTTCACCGCTCTTCAATTATAGTAAAGAAAATTTATTATACATGAACTTTTATTTGATCATATTTAAAGCATTCAAAATAATGTTCTATAATGAACATAAAGTGCCTATATCATGTTTTTGAACAGATGTGTTTCCAAGAAAGAAAATTTAAGATAAAAAAGATAGTGTCAGCTCGTAGATAATCCTTTGCCCTAACATCATTGTGATCCTGAAATTAAGGTTTGTCTTGGATGAAAAGATGAAAGGCTGATTTCTTGTCAAATATGCTGAATTTCAACCTAAAAGATAACTGAAGGAAATAGTATATTTAGTTTGTTATTGTATAAGATGAATATTTCAATTTGTTATTGAATGACCGTCTACCACAGGCTCTCGCCATTGCCACCACCATCATCATCATCATCATCATCATCATCATCATCATCATCATCATCATCATCATCATCATCATCATCACCATCACCACCACTATCACTACAACTACCACCACCACCACCATCATCATCATCATCACTTTAATCGAAAATAATAAACACAATGTAGGCCTAATTCCATCATTTCCAGGTTAACTGTGCAAAATGACATCTAATGATAATTGTTATGACGATGATGATAATAATGACGATAATGACGATGGTGGTGATGACGAGGATGACGATGGTGGTGATGATGATGACAATGGTGGTCATGATGAACATCATGACGGTAACAACGATGAAGATGGTGGTAAAAGTGGTAGTGGTGGTGGTTGTAGTAGTGGTGGTGGTGGTGGTGGTGGTGGCGATGATGATAATGAATGATGATGATGATGATGATGATGATGATAATGATGATGATGTTGTTGGCGAAAAATAGTGGGTTGGACATGGTCCCGTCATTTGGAGAAAAGTTTATTACAATAGCGGTTTTTATTACTATAGCGGTTGCAAAGGGTCAAACATAATGTAGCAAATACTGCAACTGCTATTGTAATAATTACTACAATAGCGGTTGCGACACTCCACAGCATTTATTTAGTCAGTCAGACATGATGACTATCTTGTAGTATAAAATTAAAGACGCAAAAAACAGAAGATTTGAGTTTTTAAAATGTTGCAAAACATGTCTACTTTACAAGAGTGACTTCATACACCCATTTCATTAATAATTGTAGATGCATCTTATCTTATTAATTAACACAATTAACCCATCCAACGGTTGCAAGCCACATAATCATAAATTACACATGTCAACAAAACAAACTTGTGGAAAGTCATCTCTAATTTCACAAAGAGTGTAAACCAGGTTATACAGTCATTATCAACAGTAGTAGCTAGTCTGCTGTCTACACTAATCTAGTCAAGTTTTAAACCCGTTAAAAATTTGTGATTGTCATTACAATGAAAACCTGAATCTCTAACAAGTATATATGCAGTATTTAGAAAAGTCATAAAGAATGAAAACACATTCAAAATGGAGACTATTTAATGTCGTGTGAAAAATTAGAATAAAGAAACTCATTTTCTTAACACATGTTCATGTACTCTAGGGAAATTGTTTACGTCTTCAGGTGGTAAAATACATTCACTACACCCTATTTTTATTGCTCCCCAGAAATATTCAATAGAAAATCTGACAAAAAGTGTTCAATCAAATAAGTCAAGACTTGAGAAATGCGAGGATGGGATATCACAGCTAATTGTTTCTACCAAAATGAACTTTCATCTAAAATATATCTCCTAACCTTATACAAGATGAACTTGCTTGAACACTGAAACAATCATTCAATTATCCTTTCTATATCTATTTCATTGTAATCAAGTCTTCCACAACTTGTTTCTCAAAGCCAAGTTTCAACTTACAATCGAAGTTTCTTGGATATGAAGCACTTTATCGTCTCGTACTTGGTCAACCAGTGGTGTTGACGGTTGGTCAACCAGTGGTGTTGACGGCTGGTCAACCAGTGGTGTTGACGGCTGGTCAACCAGTGGTGTTGACGGCTGGTCAACCAGTGTTGTTGACGGTTGGTCAACCGGTGGTGTTGACGGTTGGTCAACCAGTGGTGTTGACGGTTGGTCAACCATTGGAGTTTCTTGGTCATTTGGCAAAGAAACGTTTTTCTCTACAGTAAGTTACAAATACAAGATGAAGTAAAATTAAGTTTTACCTTGGATATAATATAATGATAAATACATCCACATTACGATAACGAGATCAACAGATCAATGCAGGTTGGTTATAAATGATCAATTAAGACTTGGCACATAAATAATTTGAATATATTTTTAGGTCTGTACTCCTTGCATATATTTATGATAACCAACTAAAGATAGTTTTTTATAATAAATCGTCCCATAAGATTATAGTATATCCAAGTTAAGTGTCATAATTGTCCAAATCAAAAAAAAAAAAATATAATATAGGCTGACTGTAGCGTGTAACGTATGACAACTTTTCATTTACTTCGTGACAACTAAATTTCATTCCTTTGCATTGTCCAGTTGATTTAAAAAGGTTTTTCGATATATTCAAATTTTAGGATTGAAAAGAATCTAAATGGAACAAAAGTATATCTTATATCATTCTTAGTTTAACGTCTAAATCATACAATAAAGACATCATCTGTTATCAAAATCAATATTAATTTTTATTTTGTAATTAAGTTCTTGTTGTATTCTTCTTCTTGCTGAAATTACTAAATAATTACACATGTAAACCTATTTAAGCCTTTTTACGATTATATCATTATAATTTCAAAGCTTAAAATTTGCACTTATATTTCATAACTGAAATTCCAAAGACATAAATTGATATTTACGTTGTAATTCATTGTGATTTTATTTGCATAAACTTCTTAGGACTTACAGTACTCGATAAGACTGTATTCTTATAAAGACACCACTAACATACCTATACAAAACAATAACTCAACTTTACCTTTTCTTTTCTTTTTTATATATATTATCAATCCAGTAATGGCAATGGTCGTAATGATCACAACCATAATGATGATGAAAATGATCAGTATCACGTTTGGGCCGCCGCTGACTACAGGTAGAAGCACAGTGGTTGAAATATTGTAGCTGGTTGTAGTTTTATTTCCATAATCTACGGCCGGAAATGTGCTTGTTTGGGATCGATTCTCCTGTTGTGTGCTTAAATCTGCAATAGAATGCTCGAACTTTAACACCTTTCGAAAAATGCAAATTGAATGGCAACAGTTTTCACACTTACGTACACAGTTACGGTTTTGTTCTAATCGATCACAAAAGCACAGCAGGAACTGCCAACCTATTCAGCTATTACGTAAGAAGACGAGATGTGTTTTGACAAGAACAATAGTAATACACACAACCTGTGCTGTTTCATAAAGCTGTATTATACATGTCTTTCTTGAAACAGTGAGCTAAAAGAGTTGGGTGGCAAATAGCTAGCGAGTACAATTTTACAGATAATTATTGCCCAATTCTGTAAAAGGGAACTTTCAAGAAACCAATTCTAAACGATAAAGACGACTGCCAAATTTAGATAAATTCCAAATAAGTGCTAAATCACCAGCCAATTAACGTTGACGGAAAATAATTCAAAATTATGGCTCATCGAACTATTACGGAAATGAATGCTGAATGTAAAATCGACATTTCCATGAATACATGTTTAACAATGAGATTAATTTAAGTAATGGATAAAAACAAACGACTGAAATGAAATACAATAGCAGCGATTGAAAAGGAATCCCTTTTAGAAGTAGAACCCCTTAAGTATTCTTGCGAGAGACAAAAATCCTACATTATACTGATGATTCTGTTCTGCTACTCTTCAAGAAATATCGCAAAAGAACTAATTCACAAGCTTAGCCAAAATAATTCCTTGCATCTACTCTCACTCTTTTGCTGTTTCAAAATTGATTCATGTCATATTGTTCTCAAATTGATATCACCATGGGATAATCCCTCGTTTACCCCATAAAACGGTCCCAATCGTCACTACATTTAAATGAAGTAAAAATTCTAAGTGGTGTAAACAAACATTCACATATTCATGTTGTGAACGAGAACAACATACATACCTTCATCTCCTTCAACAAACACTTGCACACGACCTCTTTGAAAATGGATTGTGTTGTTTTCTGCAATTATCAGCAATTCATAGTTGCCTTCATTCCCTTTCTGAACATCCACTATCGCAAGGTCTCCGTTTTCAAGCAGTGAATATCTATTTTTCTGCTTCTCATCACTTCGAGTGCTCAAAAGCAACTCGTTGTCTTTCCGCCATTGGAGTTCCTCGATTTTATACTCATTTGAATAGTCACAATGAAGTATTTTTGTATCTTGTATATTCACGTATACGTCAGTTGGACAGTTGACTGGGACATCGAGGGCCGAGACTGAGGCTTTAAAAATAAAACGGTGTGGATGGAAACTTTCAGTATGATAAGGCAAGCGACTGAATATATGATATGAATTAGATTACGTGCACTTGACGAAAGGGAAGTACAGCTGTAACACAGAAAAAATCTTCGTTTTTGCCCCTTTAATTGCAATAATTTAACTTAATGGCACACCTTAAAACTCGTTGTTTATTATCCTTTTAATTTCAAAATTCAAACTATAGACGAACATTTTTTCAAAAGTTACGTTTTCATTATCTTTATGTTGCAATAAACAAGTTTGTTAAGTTTTTGCCAAGTTTACTGTGAATCACATAATTTTATGTACCATTTATGTGATTATGTTGTTCTGATCACCTTCCTGCATGTCACATTTTTGTATTTTGACTCTCTTTCTCAATATGAATTCATCTGTAAAAGTAACTATCCATCTCTGCTTTTACCATTGCGTCGTCTATATTAATATGCATATCAGTCTAAGTGGGTCTTCATCTGTAATAACTATGCATTCGTATACGTATAGCTATAAAGGACTAGTTCAGTGGTGCTTCCAGGTCAAGCTTACAATCTTATATGGAAGAGGACTTTTAGAAAAACAAAATGGTGCAGAAAGTATTCAAAAATCTTATTCCATTAAGGAGATATTCAAGTTTTAAGCTCTGTATCATCTATGTACAAATGACTGGTATAGTAAGTCTACTATGAAAGTTTGGCACCTACATTCTCACATTCTGAACAATTGTTAATGTATTTTAAACTTATTTGTTTTTACATTTTCACTATTTGAATTATTTTTTCTTGAATTATCTTCAGGTGGTAACATATAATTACTCTAACAAGATTCTGTTTTACTACTTTTCTGGCATATTCAATGCTTTTTAAGCCACAAAATTGCAGGACAAAGTATGATAGAATACATAAAGAATTTGAGGAATCCGAGGCTGTGATGTTAAATCTTGTCCGATTTCAGTGGTTTGTACACAAATGATACCAAATTAAAATTTGGATATATCTTTAACGGAATAAGATATT
Source organism: Chiridota heheva (assembly GCA_020152595.1). Taxonomy (NCBI): domain Eukaryota; kingdom Metazoa; phylum Echinodermata; class Holothuroidea; order Apodida; family Chiridotidae; genus Chiridota; species Chiridota heheva. Next base: position 632,941 of record JAIGNY010002010.1, read on the forward strand.
GGAGTAGTTTTCTTCACTATTTGGTTTCTTTTAAAATCCTCTTTCACATGAGATGAATTTGCTTGACCCTTAAACTATTCCTTTCAAATATACGCGTTTACAGAAATAAAACTTTGTATGTTAGTATTCACAAGTTTCTGATCTTCTTGTTCACAGATTAAAGAAAAATGTTATATGCAAGCTACCAAAATGTCAACAGCGGCACCTTAATTAGTTCGGGAAAAAGTTAATTGGGGCCCATACCACTGGCTTGGTGGAGACTAAGTGTACAGGTGGATTATGCAGACTGAATTTGAATATTTTCTAATTGATATACAGACTTATTGATTTTATGCAAAAAGCTTCTTAGCCATTCTATTAAGACCCTTTATTTGCTTCTCATATTGTTTGGGACATTATATTCCGAATCATGATCAATGCAAAGTTGACTACTCGTGACGTAAACATTTCCGATTTCGAGACCTATGATCTATGAATTTTACATGTCCATAAGATCTTGGTATGAAATTTTCGTAGCTGCAAATTTAAGAGGGAAGAAAGTTTACGATTCGGCCTAATTATCTGATATATAAAGCTTAGAAATGTTAATCTGAACTTGAGGGAGGAGGGGTGGGGGGAGGGGTGTGTTATAGTTCATAAGTTACAATTCAGCATTGTAACTTAGGAGCAATAATACCTCCCCCCTCCCCCTACTACCTTCTACCCTCAACTTCAGATGAACATTTCAAAACTTGTTTATATCAGATCCTCCCAAACCGGCATAAAATCATAACATTCCGATCAAAATTGACAAAGAGCCTAAAATAGTATAAAATTAATTTAAAAAATCATACATTTTTTGGCAAAAATGACATCATGGATGCAGAGTAGCCACATACCTGTCAAAATTGATCATAATATGCTCTGATTAAGTGTGTATGCATACTGTTGTCCTCTACATTCATGTTTTTGCTTCATTACCATAGGACCTGCCTTGACATTGTAGAGCAGTGTGTAACATGTACTTGCGTATTTTCACTTATGCATGCCGTGAAAATTATGATATTGCGGACCAAAAAGTAACCAAATCACTGTCATATTGTCACTAGGGCATCATGATTTGAAATGGTATACTAGTTGTATTATACATAGTTCATATATGGGCTGCAGTAGCATTTGTACAAGTTGATACTTTGCATATCCATGAACATCATGCACTGTGGCACATGACTTCAAAAGTTATTTTCTGCATAACACATTATATTGTAAACACTATTAACACGAAACTATTATACAATTATTCTTTATTGTAATATTGCAGAGATCCATTTTCTCTATTGAAACTCATGCTATAATTCTCAATAATTTTCACAGATCATTCATTCTATAACTACTTTGCTATTTTCTCTGATTCTAAATCTGACCTCCCAGCCATTTAAGACCTAAAGTATGACAACCCAGTAATCTTGAGTATAGTACTTAATAAACTTGTTAGTAAGAAAAATTATTTCCTGCTAGACGCTTAACCATATAGGTATCCCTGCAAATGTCTGAGCACACAAAGCTGCTAAAGAAAGATACAATGGACCTCAACCCTTACCTCTTTTTACCTTCACCAACGAAATTGGGCGGAGGTTATGCTCTCAAGAAAAATGATTGGATTTTGATTAAATTTGGTGTGTGGTTTTTTCACGGCTTAATGAAGAAGTGAATTTGTGTCATATTAAAATAGGGGAAGGGCAGAAATCGAGAGGTGCATGGGAATGATTTAGGGTGAATTATCTGTTATCAATATATCTCAAGAACTGATAATTTGATGTTGATTGAATTTGGAGTGTGGTTTTGTAATAATTTAAGGGGAAAGTTATTAAAATTAGGGACATATTGGAAGAGGGGAGGGTAGAAATGGAAGAGTAGTCTGTTTTAGGGTGCGATCTGTCAATTTAGTTGAAAATTTTCAATGGAACGTGTATAACAGTGATTTCATGCCCTGAACAGGAAATCAAACAATCAATTTTCTGGACTCTCAGATTAAGTGGTTTCTGGTATCAAAGAGAATCAAAACAATTGACTTCTTGCAT